>CM019231.1:4296463-4388611 GCA_009741485.1 Malurus cyaneus samueli | reverse complement strand
GTTTCTTCCAGAGTAGGGACATTCCCATGTGAACCAGCTCCATTCCCACGTGGTTCTGTGGCTCAGTCCCTGCTGCCAAACCCTGCAGAGGGGTATTGGAGAGCACTTGAAACTTCGAGTCCTCCTTCAAACACTGACCACCTACTTAACCCCTTCCCACAAAGCCCAGAGCTTGAGATAAAATCCTTCACCAGAGTGTCAGGGTGCACTTTGATACCTGATAAAATCAATTTTGGTGGCTGCTGGCTCCATCCACAGCTCCTAAATTCACAATTAAGAATGCATTTCCAAGCTCTCAGTAAGACCTACAGCACAACCAGTGCTTGTACCTATTTCAGATCCCAGCATGTGAAATTGCAGGGTGGGTTGAAGGTGATATAATGTTATAAAGTGCACTTTGAGTTGGGTAAACACACTCAAGGGGTTTATGGTTCCTGGGAATTGTCATCTCTGCTGCCTGGGGAATCTGTTGCATGGTGGAAACCAGAGTTAATTGAGATTTCCAACATGCATTCCAGAGACTGGGCTCAGGGGTGGTATAAATATGAGTTATTCCTTCCATTTTTGCATCATTATAAAAGTTGTTTTCACTCAGTTCCCAGACAAATGGATCTGGGCAGCAAGGGGCAGAAACAGCCTCCTGTGAGCAGGAGCTCAGGTAAAAGGCACGGATGGGTAGGATTTACAGCACAGGGAGAAGCCAAGCCCTCAGCAGCTGGGCAATTCTCCCTCCCAGCCCCAAATCAGTGCAACCCGTGTGGAAGGTTGAGCAAAGTTCCCTGGATCGCACATTGGGTTCTTCCCAGCTCTTCCAGGCGTGAACCTGCAGCACGAACCCAGTAAAAAAAACCTCTGTATCCTTCTGGCTCTCTCTCCCCAGAAAAACTCAGCAAATTCCCATCAATGCCCAACTGCATCTTCTCCACCTGCTGACACTGCAGCACCTCTGCTGCTGACCAGGGACACTGCTGGGGCACAGGAGGGCAATGCTGGGCACGGATCACCAAGGAGGGCAATGCTGGGCTCAGCTCACCAAGGAGAGCAATGCTGGGCTCAGCTCACCAAGGAGGGCAATGCTGGGGCACAGGAGGGCAATGCTGGGCATGGATCACCAAGGAGGGCAATGCTGGGGCACAGATCACCAAGGAGGGCAATGCTGGGCACGAATCACCAAGGAGGACAATGCTGGGCACGGATCACCAAGGAGGGCAATGCTGGGCACGGATCACCAAGGAGGGCAATGCCGGATGACCAAGCCGGGGACAGCCCACGATAGCTGTGACAGATTTGCCCTCCCGTGGTGCCACCACAGCGGGACAGCGGCCCCTGTTCCCGGGGACAGCCCGGTTCAGCCTTTCCCGTTCCCAGGCAGGGGACACTGCCGGCGCTGGATATCAAAGGCAGCCAAGGAGCATAAATAAAACCTACGGAGGAGTCGCAGCAGTTCCCACAACAAGCAGTTAGCGGCGGTTAACAAAGGATAAAAGCAAAGCGCCGAGCCCCCGGTTCCTTCCATCGGCACCGCCCCGGAGCAGGAGGGTGTCCATCACTGCTGGAATCAAAGCCTTCCTCTCCATTGTTTCCTCGGCAGCGAGGACAGCCCGTGGCCTTCTGCCACAGCAGAGCTGGATGAAAGGAGCCCTGAGCCCCACACTACAGCAACAGGGCTCCTGCTGCACTGTCCCTGCCCTAAGGCAGGAGGAGAGCCGGGCTCTGTCCTGTCCCAAAGCAGGAGGAGAGCTGGGCTCTGTCCTGTTCTAAAGCGGGAGGAGAGCCGGGCTCTGTCCTGTCCCAAAGCAGGAGGAGAGCCGGGCTCTGTCCTGTCCCAAAGCAGGAGGAGAGCTGGGCTCTGTCCTGTTCTAAAGCGGGAGGAGAGCCGGGCTCTGTCCTGTCCCAAAGCAGGAGGAGAGCCGGGCTCTGTCCTGTCCCAAAGCAGGAGGAGAGCTGGGCTCTGTCCTGTTCTAAAGCGGGAGGAGAGCCGGGCTCTGTCCTGTCCTAAAGCAGGAGGAGAGCCGGGCTCTGTCCTGTCCTAAAGCAGGAGGAGAGCTGGGCTCTGTCCTGTCCCAGCCCTGGAGCACAACCTGGCTCTGTCCTGTCCCAACCTGGCTCTGTCCTGTCCCAACCTGGCTCTGTCCTGTCCCAGCCGGGCTCTGTTCTGTCCCAGCCGGGCTCTGTCCTGTGCCAGCCCTAGCACACCTGGCTCTGTCCTGTCCCAGCCGGGCTCTCTCCTGTCCCAGCCGGGCTCTGTCCTGTCCCAGCGGGCTCTCTCCTGTCCCAGCGGGCTCTGTCCTGTCCCAGCCGGGCTCTGTCCTGTCCCAGCGGGCTCTGTCCTGTCCCAGCCGGGCTCTGTCCTGTCCCAGCGGGCTCTGTCCTGTCCCAGCGGGCTCTGTCCTGTCCCAGCGGGCTCTGTCCTGTCCCAGCCGGGCTCTGTCCTGTCCCAGCCGGGCTCTGTCCTGTCCCAGCTCTGTCACAGCTGCTTTGCTGCAGCCTCAGGAGCATCCACAGCCCCTCCTCAGCGATGCTCACAGCCCAGCATGGGGCTGCTGCTCCAAACTCATGTTTCTTGCTGAGCTCTGTAATTTGGGTGCTTTAAGCTGTCCTTGGAACACATGAGAGGGCAGGGTTCTGGGATGGATCCCATGTAAGCCTCCAGGAGCACTGCATTCCCGTGGCTCCATGGCCAAGCAGCACTGACCCGCTGGGATGATTTACCCCCCTCTGCCTGGTTTACACACACACCACACTGCTCCTATCCTTATACTCCCCCCTCAACATCCTCTGAGGTCACTTCCAGCACCAGCCTGGGGGAACCTTTGATCTAACACAGCTTTATGTTTATTAAGGGAAATTAACAACCGAGTCTGGATGAAAACAATTTTGATTTAACCACCTTTATGGAGAGCTTGGCAACGTTGCAGCAGGAGTTCCACTGGTGTCCCCATCCACCTTTGCAAGGATGCAAGTCTCCTCTGCTTCATCCACTGGGAACTTGCCAATCGATGCCAATAATTACAACAACCAGGCAGAAAGTAGTTACTGAATAGGGAACTAAAAACTCTGCTCATTATTACCAGAAAAAAAGCAAGGTTTGCTGTCATGGGCTATCTTTCAGGGAGATTCGTATCCTAAATGGGGCTTTTCATGAGAAATCCACTTAGTATTCCTCTAAAATGCCAGGAGGGTGAAATCCCCCACCCCTTCATCTCATTAGGGATGAAAGAATGCCAGGTATGTGGCAGGAATCTGGGGTGAGAGGAGGAGTGGGGTATATTTTAACCAAGTTGTAGAAAGGGAAAAAGGAACTGATGTGAGGATGAGGATATGAAATGCATTTCCCAGAGCTGAGAAGCGATGTCAGGCAGGAGCAATGTGCTAATGCACAAGGAACACAAAATTGAGTTTAAGGGGGACGTGTCACTGTGGATGTGTCTAAGAAAGCACTTTGGAACTGTCCTAAGGCATTTTGCCTCTGGAGCACTGGGAGCTTATTAGCTGATGGCTTCCAGACCAGGTGGATTTATGTAAGAGAAAAAGCGCTGAAAGGCAGGGGGTGCTCGAGCTGAGAGGGGGGCAGGGAGTTCTGTGTGCCACAGGGGATTTCTGGCCATTCTAGCAGTGACTGAGTTATTTCTAAAATTGTGTGGGGAAGCCCCATGAACCCTCAAAGCAGAGCAGGAAGATCAGAGCCACGGGACAGTTCCTCATCTGGACACAGTAGGGCTCCTGTTCAAATGCAGGAACAAGCACCAGTGAGGCAGGACAGCTTTACCCATTACTGCTCTCCTTTCAAGGGAATGAAAACACCCAGAGGAACAAAACCTCCACATCAAAATGTTTAGTGGAAAGATAAGACTACCCAAAAACTGTTTGCACAGACTGGAACTCAATTCCAAGCAAGCTCAGACAAGGCAGTGAGCTCCCAACCTCCCGAGCTTGCACAGGACAGTTTTCCCACTTGGCATAGGGTGCTATTGAAGAGCACGGAATGTGCTCCAGGGAGAGGGGCAGAAACAGGGTGATAGTTTAGAAATGAGGAAAATCAGCCTCTGCTGCAGCCAACAGCCTCCCAACCCTCCTGGGCATCAGGGCACTGGGCAAAGTGTCACCACAGCAGCTGGGAGGCTTTGGGGGCTGCAGGTTGCCACCACCCCTCAAAGCTCCCACCCAGAGGTCCCTGCTATCCAATACTCTATGTTCCCAAGTAGCTCAAATAGGATGAGCTTTCCAAAGGTCTCTCTCCTCTGGAATTCATTTGTAATGGATTTGAAGAAAGCCACACATTTTTCTGGTATGCTGTGAGGCTCATTGGTCCAGCCAGAAGTGCCACAAGCTTCCCTGGGGATGAGCTTCCTCTTGATGTTCCTCCTTCCACTGGAAGTGCAGGAACTCAGATGCCTTCACAGAATGTCACTGACAACATAAAAATGCTTTCCCCATCAGCACTGCATATTTACCTCCTGTCAGATGAAGGGAGGAGCTGTTTCATACTTCCCCTCAGTTCTGAAATAATTTAAAAACTAAAAAAATACTGTCCTGACTAAACCCCGCAATTTTAAGAGCACAAAAGTTTCTCAGTCAGACCATAAATCCAGCTTCCTTTATACTCTGATAGCGGGGAACAGCAATTGCTTAAAAATCAAAGCATATCTGCATGGAGTGATTCTACACTTGAGACTTTTGCCAGCTTCAGGAAATGAGTGGTTTGAAGATTTTTCCACTTGGCATGCTGTGCATTGAGCACAGATGGACCAAATCTCCATGATTTTACTTGACCTCTCTCCTTCTCCAGAGGAGTTGTGCTTTCTGTGAAAGCCTCAGCCAGCACCACTCTCAGGTTGGCTTTGCTGAGGCACAGAACTGAGGGCAGAGCAACAGCCACGGATTGTCATGAGCAGGACCCATGAAAATTGTTCTCTCTCACAGCCTCTGCTGCATTACAAAGTGGGAACCAAGTTCATTCCTCAAAAAGAGGAAGAAAAGACCTCCAAGGATGTGAAAAAATCCATGTAACTTAAAAACCAAAAAAACAAAATCCATTGAAACTGTAACACCTTGCTGATATGAAGGCTGAGCTCATGTGATGAAAAGGAGGGGAAGAAGGTGTTTGTCAACTACCTACAGGGAGCTGAGTGCCTGAAAAGAGGCAATGAAAGGAGACTGGAAAGCTCTTGGCAAGCCATGGCTGGGGTTTGAGCCGTTCAGAACCGAGCTGTGCTGCAGCTGATGCTCAGGGACCGCCCGCTCCCCGCGCAGAGCAGTGGGAGTGAGCGATGGGAATCGGCGCAGCTGCTCCGCGCCCGGCGTTCCAACCAGCGGGTGCAAATCCCACCATATGACTTTGGGGATAACGTTTAATCCATTACAGCATTCTCCCCTCCCCTGCTCATCCCACACAAGCTTCAAAACTTGTGGTTTATGACTGCCTGCCAGAGAATCATTGCGGGCTGTCTCCGGAGGGATAATCCTAAATTTTAAGTGACAGTTCACGGGCATCTTCTCTTTCTTCCACCACGCTGTCTTACACAGCACATTAAGTATTCCAGAGATTAATAACTGGAGCAGAGAGTTCTAATCTTGGTGTCCTAGCAGAGATTTAGCAAAGAACATGTTTGAAGTTGCTGTGGCACAGGAAGCGTGAGAAGCCTTGAAGCCCTAAAGTGAGGCTTGTCGGCGGCTCCAAAGGAAATCTGGGACATGGCACACGTGGTGGATATTCAGTCTCCTGGGCTCCTCACTGACGTGGTGTTTCCACCCAGAGCAGGTCTGAGGGACCCTGTGAAAGGTGGGACCCAGTTTGAGCTCTCTTTTAAATAGACCAAACTCAGCACTGCTGTGAAATTGTACTCTGGTATTCTTTGACCTGAATTAGGGGATAACTGAATTGTAGAACAAGGTTACAACTTGTTTGAAGTTAATTTACCAAAGGCCCAAATGAGAACCACTTGACCATCTCAGACCTGGCAAACTGCTCTGGGTCAGCCTGGGGGGCACCTGCCAGGATAAACACACACAGCAATGATTCTGAGGCTGCTGGCATGGCAGCTCACCCTACAGCAGCCCTGTCATCACTTGGCAAAGGCCCTCACAGCAGCATTTCCAGCTCCCTGGCCACAGAAGGATTATTTTTCCTCTCCAAATGTCCCGTTGAAAAGGAGCCCAGCAGGTACCTATTGGCCTGCTCCCAGCTCAGGGGGCACAAACCAACACACAGGAGAAAAAGCCAGGTCCTTTCTGGGTTTGGAGAGCCCTGTGCCACTTACATGGAAAACAAGCAAATTCTTCTGCTCGTGGGGATGAGAAAACCTCACAAGTGTCACAGCAAGGAGGCTCCACAAGGACTCCAACACTACTGCCCAAAATGACACCATGGTATCCTCCTGCCCTCAGCACCACACGCTCCTTCCATTCTTCTGCCAGCACCACAGCAAATACTTACCAGGGAACTGAACCAAAATGGGTAAAATTCATCCCATTCTGCAATGCTCATGCTTTTCATGCTGTTCCAAGCACCTGAATGGCCACCAGCACACACAGAATAGCCTGTGACAGTGATCACCTTGTCCAAGTTTATCAGTTACTCCAGCCAATGTGGGCACAAAGTAGCAAATGAACAGCTAATATTTAGAAGATTATAAAATTATGCTGCCTTCAAGCTGTTTAAGCAGTTGCTTTGGCACTTCTGTACAGAATTAGACAGCTCTGCTTTGAACTAATGCAAGAGAAGTGGCTGGCACAATTTGGCCAAGGATTTAGAAGTCATACAATTATACATTATAGATGCCCTTTCAGGCCCTCATTCTGGAACAGCATTATGTACAACATTCTTATCTCTTTAGCACCATCACCAACTATCAGAACAATTTCCAGACCCTGAGTAGCCACTCTGCCTGAAGTAGCTAAAGATGGGTCAGAAAGGGGTCAAACAGCAATGGGACATCATTTACTCCACTCCAGGTCACTGAGATCTGAAAAGACACGTTGGGGTGTAACTTCACTGGTTTCAGCACAGCACGTTTTTCCACATTCTTTACCACCCATAGAATTCCCTTAATTGTCCTAAAAGCTGCCTCCAGGCAGTTAGGGATAGTATCAATAATCCCCACTCGAGGTCATCTGGAGGCAGCAGCTCCCTTCTCCTGCCCTGCCCAACAGCCTTGAGGAGCAGGCAAAGGCCACCCAGACCTGGATCCCACCTGGGACTGGCCAGGGCTGGTGCCACAGGAGAGCAGGTCCATAACCCTTCCTTCACAGGCTCTCTGAAAAACACTCAGTGCTCTGCTGAGACCTTGCTATTTCCCACATATTTCTTGGGTTATTTTTTTTAATTGCAGATCTGGGTAAAACTTTTGAATCCACAAATTCCATCGTGTGGCAGCAAACTTCTGCACCAACAAGCTCCTTGTGTCCTTCCCTTTGAATCTGCCAGGTGACAATTTATCTCTTATTTAGCTCTGCACCCCTTGGGGACAAAATCACCACCTCCACACCTGCTTTATACCAGTTACTGTCTGGATATTTTGCCCATTACCTTGCCTTTTCCAGCTTTTGCCAAAGTGATGGAATCTCCTTAGGTCTAGACATTCAGAATGGATTATTCTTTTGGCAAATCAACAAGTTGTTCAATGTGACAGCTGAATCCCCAAATTTAAGATGGAACACACTGTACAGCAGGAGAGGAGCCTGGCTGCAAACCTGAGTTTTTAAGCAAGGTACAACCAATCAAATCCATCCTTACTGCTCTAAAAAGGTGAAATCACTGAAATATGTAAGTCAATGGTAATGCAAAAGGCTTTGCTTTATTGCTAAAACAACTTTTGATCAAAAAGTCCCATCAAAGAGCTGTCCTGCTCAGCCTGCAGAACCTCTCAAGGGCTGCACGAGGCTTGGCACTGCCTCTGGACTGTGCTTTGGGGAGGGCTGTGCCTTCATGTGACCAGGTCCCCAGTTTCAACCACAACACCGATATCTCTGCCATCAGTGAAGACCAGAAGCACCTGAAACCCCACTGGTTATTTGGTGGAGGTTTAGCAGAGCGTGTGTAGCAGGAAGGACATGGAACACGAGGCCTGGGGAGGCTGAGCTCAGCCCCTCTGGTGTCCTGCAGCACCAGAGCAGCCCGACATGTCCCGACAGACGATGGTGAGAGGAGCATGGGGGACCCCTGCTGGGCTGCCTGCCCTGCTGCAATAAAAGCCAATTAAAACCAGGACATTCCAGTACATTTTAAAAAGCTGTAAAACTCTCAAACCGCCCTGAGTCTCACTGTGACAGTCTGTACGAGGGTGTTTTCCCCTCCTTGAGCTGCTGTATGTGAGTGCTCTGAGCGCTCCGGCCATGCCAGCGTGGCCCATCCTCCTCAGCCAAGGGCCTGGGTGGCATCTCAGCGCTCCCAAGCAGCCAGCTCTGCCCTCCTGCACACCAGCAACTCTTCCCTGCAGCGCTGTGGGTGCCAGGACAGGGCTATGCCTGCTCACTGGGGTTCCCTGTGCCCGAGGCTCTGCTGGGAGCTGATGGCTCTGCTGTCCGCGGGGCTTGCTTGGGGAGGCGGATGGGAACGTAGACATTGGAAGCACAGTGTTCCTTCAGGTATTCCCCCCCTTTCTCTTCATAGTCCTTCCTGGTGATCCAGCCCTCCTCACGGCTCATGTATTCCACTGCCCAGTCCCTGGCCCCGTACCAGGCATCCAAGACAGGGCTGGAAGCAAGGTGAACCTGGATGGAAGGAAAGCAGAATGACAATGGCAATTCAGCACAGGAGAGAGAAGCCCTTCTTACTGTGATTACAGTGGTATATGACACAAACAACTGAATTCCACAACTTTGAGCTGATTATTCAGTGTCTTTTAAAAAGAGTAATGTTAGGAATGGGTTCAAGTCTGTTTTCACCATCAATTTCTCAGCAATCAATCTGTAAATTTCCAGCCAAACACTTGTGTGTGCATGGTCCTTCAGCGGAAGCAGAGTTCCCTTTTCCAAGGCACCTTTCCTACTCTCTCTGTTGTCTTCAGAAAGACCAATTGTATCTTCGCTCAGCCTGCATCCTCAGGTCAAAAAAGCTGTTCTGAAGTGTCTTGTCTTAAAACACTCTCCATTCCATGCAGTAAGCACTCCTGCTCTGCACCTTACCCAAGCCCAACTACATCTGAACACAGAACTGGCTGCTCACACAAACATGTCAATTCACACACCTCAAAGGATGACTGGAATGGCCTCATTTCCAGGAGCTCCTTCTGGATTCTGGCTTTCAGTCCAGGGTACATCATATTTCCACCAGTGAGGAAAACATTCTGGACAAGAACAGACTGCTGTTCCTTTGAGTACCTGCGAAGAAAAGAACACTTCAGCCTTTCTCGAGGACATCTGCCCTTTGAACTGTCTCAGGACTCACTTGAAGAAATTTCATTTTCCTATCACAAAAAGCTTTTGTTTGCTTTCTGGAAATTCAAGAGATGGCAGAAGAAAATCCTGAGAGTACACAGTATTCCATAAATCAATGACAGGATTTCTCTCTTTTTTCTTGGGCTGGAATTCTCACCTCTCAGAAAATGTGATCTCCTATGTTAACACAATTCACTGGTGACATTTCATCAATGCTAATTTGTCTGGAAATGTTCAGCAAGGGTGCCTATATCACAATTTTAAAATGTTACCCCTAATTTTGGTCTCCCAAAACCAAAGACTGCCAGGTCAGGTCATTGTTTATTGCTCCCGTCCGTAACAAGTTCAACCAGGGATCTCTAAAGTGGGGTGTATGCAAAACAATCCAGTGGGATGCAGGAAGGAGGTTTCTTTGTACCATTGATAAATACGTTCAACTAGTGTTTATTTCACCCTTATCTCGTTCTTTTTTAATTTCTCTTTTTGAGTGTGCTTTAAAATGTTCACAATACATTAGTTTAGTAGTAGCTGTAATTTATAAATATATACATACTGGAGGAGTGTGCTCAAAAATTTTTCATTGATGGGGTAATTGACTGAACTGACTTAAAACAAGCAGAATTACATGTGGCTTTCAGAACAGGAAGACATGTCTAGCCTGCAATGCTTGACCCTACTGAAAGAAACTATTCCAACATATTTTCTCAAATTATTGCTAAACCCCCAGCATTTCAAAAGCTGATACCAAAAGAGGAGCTTATCTGAAGTAGAAAGTTTTGTAACTTCACCTTTCAAGGACGTATTGCATGGTTTCTGCTATGCCAGCCTGGTCTTCTCCTATCAGGGAGGGCTGGAAGACAATCTCTGGAGCCCTGATTCTTTCAGTGCCAAGGAAAAGCTGGTGGTACTCTGCCAGGTTAAACACGGGCTTGAAGAAGATTGAGAAGTAGTGGGGAATTATGTTATATGCAATATAATATACTTATTATATTCAGTAATATTCTAGAGCAGTAATATTCTAGAATAAGCGAAGTTTCCAGACAATTCTGTACAAAAAAAACAGACGGCAATGTTCTACAGCAATAATACTAAAGGTTCCAAAAGGTCAATGAAGCTGGACTTTTCCTGTCATTTATTCTGCTTGGAGACACTCAATTCTAAAGCTCAACCTCACAAGCTGAATGCTGTGTCCACTGGGATGAAGTGTCAGGCTATGGATCACAGACAAAAAAAGTTGAGCAGGACTTTTTTTCCTTGATAGCACAGCACTGCTACACCAGGCACTGCCTGCAGAGTGAGCCAAGTGAGAATATTCTCTTTCTAAACCACAAGCTAAGATTGCCTGGACTTCTCTCTTAATGTCCTGTTCAGGCAGCTCAAGCATCTCTTCCAAGAGCAGGCAAACAATATTTGCATGAGGAGAAATGCCAGCAGACTGGCTGGACAACTGGGATGCAGAAACCATGCACGAGGTGTAAATATAGAAACCAAACCTGCACTGCAGCAACAGGCTTCTCAACTTCAGGCTGCTCCTCAGCAAATAAAGGTTCAAACTCATTAATGCTTTCCACATCCTCCAGGGACTGTTCACTGCCCAGTGGATCCAAGTCAGGAGTCTGGAAACAGAGCAGGTATGTTATGGGAGGTTAGCTCAGGTGTGACTTCAGTTCTGGTGACATGTCTGTAAAACTCAATTTCCTCAATTTTTCAACATGCCTGAAACCAAATATGACCAGAAAATAGAAATAAAGACATTCACTCAAAGCACAAAAAACAAATACTTCTAATAAATTTATCCAATGCTAGCTCAGAAATCCAGGCCTCAGTCACCAGGCTGACTGCCAGGATCCCAGTCACCATGTCCCAAGCATAACAACCTATTAAAACTTAGTCAAGTCACTTTTTATATTGGTTAAAACTTGGTGCCTTCCCAGCACCTCTAACTGATCTATAATTACCATTAAATTCCCTACTTTGCTTGTGTGGGACTGGAAAACAAATATTTGCTGGCTACAAAGCTACCACACAACTTTTGGGTTTCAACTGTCTACTGTTTGCTCACAGGATGCACCAAAACTCCTTTTATTTTACACAGACCATCAGCTCTTTCCTAATGAAAAGCATCACTCAAAATCCTACAAGACTCCTGTTGTGAGGCAGGAGAAGCTTTTTAATTATCTTTATTTTTTTGTGTTCCAATGTTACCTCTGGGATTTTGTTGCTAAATATTTGTTTTGGTTATTTTAAACTTGAACATTTGTTCAATGTCAGCATGAGCTAAAATTATGTCCTTCAAACATTCTCAAGTACCTATTTTATATCTACTTAAACGTTTGCAATAACAAACTGATGTTTAGCAGTGTTCATTGTTACAGCACAAAATGAGTCACATGAAGTTCTCTCTGTTAAATCAATTTCTTTCCATATCTTAAAAAATAAGAAAGATGCACAGAACTCAGCCAAACACTTGGTCTTACAAATGGATTCTGTGATAATTGTAGATGCTTTCTCAAGGCACAGACCAAATAACAAAGCTTGTGGGTTCATTCTGAGGTCTGAAATAGTAGAGAGAAGTGTGGGACATGTTGGAATTAAGGCACAATCACTGAGAAAAATCACAGGTAGCTGATAATTTTTCAATTCTCTTTCTTTTAAAAAATCTTCTTTTGACAGAAAGCAGGAAGACTCTTACCACAAGGATAAGCTCAACATCCCCCTGAATTTTGCTGAAGCACAGTCATTCTGATTGTTAACACAGCTTTACTGATAATCACAGAATCATGGAATTTGGGTGGGAAGGGACCTCAAAGCCCATCCAGTCCCAGTCTGCCATAGGCAGGGACACTTTTCACTATCCCAGGTTGCTCTAAGCTGGCCTTGAACACTTCCAGGAATGAGGCAATCACAGCTTCTCCAGGCAACCTAATCAACAATCTCTCCTCTGTGCTTCAATTTTATGGTATTCTCTCTACCTTTTCCCAGAATAGAGGCTGATAAAGCTAAAAAAAGTTGTCTCATGTGACTGGAAAGGCAATTAAAAGCACATGCACAGCTTTAGCCAACCCCTTAGGAGCAGCTGCTGTGTGCTGGGCCTGTGTTAGTCTGGCAAAGAAGACAAGGAGCTTCTCATCTTCAAGACAATTCCAACAACCAAGTGGAACAATTAATCTTTCATTAAGGAATCAGAACACGCTGCTTAATTGCACCAAAAACAGACAGCCAGAATGAAGGCAGGGCTGGTTGTTTACCATAAAGTTCTCTGCACCTGAAGAGGAAGAACAGAAAGGAAAACAAATACTGTTTTTAACAAAAAGATTGATGGGTTCCTCTGTATCTTTAATAGAAAGCAACTGATGATTAAGGATGGTTGTCTCAGGACATTCTCTCTGAAAACAGAGAAGCAGTTTCCAACTTAACAACGACTTGCAGTGTGTTAAAGTTTAGTTCATCAATGGAATTCTGAAGGGATATGTTTTCAAGCACAGAAGCCTAATTCTCTCAGATAAAATGAGGATTAACTTGGTGAAAACATCCTACCTCTGGCTTGCTGTCCACAACATCTACTTCAATACTGGCTTCTGACTGTAGGATTTTCTGCTTTGTTTGCTCAACAGACAAACTCAATTTGTTGATGTAAGACTGAAGCTCTTCTGCAGAGTCCATGTTCAACTCCACCAAAGCTTTGTGGAACTGATCCATCTGACCATCTTCTAAAAGTTCCTGTGGACAGATCACAGCTTGCTGTGGTGAACAAGACAGGGTAATCACAGCTGTCAGCAGTGCACGTACAGACACTGCTTGCATTACCATACACTATGATGTGCACACTTAGACAGCATTTGAAGTATTTCCCAAAAGAAGTGCTGCTCAGAAGCTGAAAACATCCCCTGCACCAATAATCTGTTATCTCACATGAAACCTTGACAAGCTCCCATCACAGAACACCCAGAACAATCACAGTGCTTTTATCACAATGTGTGACCTCCTGATAGAGCTCTGAGGGCAGCCTGCCCTCCTCCCAACACACCACACAAAATCTGTGCAGGGTTACCTGCACATACAGCAGCCTGTCCAGCCTCTCCTGGTCCAGCTGCAGCTTCTCCTCCCGGCGCCGCGCGTTGAGCTCCTGCAGACGGCGCAGCTGCTGCTGCCTCTTCTCCTGCTTCTCCTCGGATGCCACGGTGCTCCCCAGCAGCTTGTTGGAGAAAGGCAGCTGCATCTTGTGCACGTTGTTCTCGTAGTACTCAGGGCAGCGCCACTTCTGCAGCTCTGGGGGTTAGGAAAGCAAAGGAACTTTGTGTTCTGTCAGCCCAAAACAAAGATTCAAGTGTTGTGCGCATCCCATATGAAGGATGGAAGGTGAGGAAAGAAGGCAAAAATGGTCCAGCAGAGAATTTTGTCACTTCTTGGCAGCTGTCCCCAAGTTTGGCTTCCCCCTCTGAGCACTGCCTTCAGGTCACACATAGTGCAGGTGGCTCTGAGTGCTCTCACCTCCAGGAAACACCAAGTATTATGAAGTCTCTCTTCTCTCCACATTTCTAAGGGCTCCTGAAGGCTCATTCACAAGTAACAAATTTAAAAAAAAACACTTTTCTTCAGCCACTATTTCAGACGACATTTGCCATAGAAATTTTAAATCTTACTTAACTCACACAAAGTCATGAGAAATGTCCTGTACTATTTTGGAAACATTAATGCAGATAAGAAATACAGCTAGATAAAGAAAACCTAAACAATTTAAAGGTTGTCTTGAAGAACAAAATAATTAATAAGCTCATTTGAAATTATTTTCATCTGAAACTATCCCCATTTTTATTCATCAGTGAAATTTGAACTAACAGATTTTTTTTTTTGGTAGTAGCTAAGTTTTATTTCTGCCTTAATTTTAAATGTTAAACCACTGTAAAGCACGAGGCAGGTTACTACAAAGAAAATCAAACAGCAATGGAGTATTTCAGGAAGAATTTGAGCCAACTTGAAAACAAGGGAGGACAAATGAAGTGTGGGTGGTGAATGAGAACTGGTTTAACCTTCTAGAGCTGGTTTTACCTTCTGGAGCTGGTTTTACCTTCTATGTAGTCCTCTGCGATGTAGCTGTGCTCGTGCAGGATCTCCTCCATGCGGCTGAGCGTGATGGCAGCGAAATGCCCGGGGTACTTGAGCTGCAGCAGCCGCTGCAGGTACACGGCAGCCTGGCACCCCCCCAGGTTAATGCGCTTGCAGTTCTTGGCATCCAGCCTTTTCAAGGAGCAAAAAACCACAGATCAGACTGGGGCAATACACAGGAAATCAAACAGAGCTCCTGCTTTCCACAGAATTCTTTAATTTCTTTAGATTAATATTCTCAGATAAATATTTCAAAGTTCAGAGAATCTAACACACCGCTTTTCTCACGTAACAGCACAATCACTGCTTTGCTTACTACGTATTTTTCTGAAAGGTTCCGTCCTGCTTTAAAAAACCCCAAATATTAAATAATTTTGGCTGCAGCAAGGAAATGTTCTAAGAAGGGGAGTGATGGTTAGTCGAGATAAAAGTAGTTTTTCGACCTTTGTAACATTTCACAGCTGGACAGGTGAAACTTCGAAAAATTGAAGCATTTAGCAGATATAATAAAGCCATCTCCTGCAGTAAGGATTAAAAAAGAGGAAAAAAAGTAAAAAGAGAAAGAAGAGCAATGGAGCAGAATAACCGTAATGATAAAGGCCTCAAGCACTGCAGAAGTCTTACACACAAAGAACTTCATTTTGTCCCAAAGCTGCTTTAAACCTTAACATAAATATTTTTAATGCCCAATTTCCTTTGGGGCAGATACCCCCTTCTGCTTTTGAGAGTACACATCAAGGCAAGAGTAGCAACTAAAACACAACATTTACAAGAGGAGCACGGCTTCTTCAATTCAAAACTCAACAGAACTTAGCAAAACCTGCAGACTTGATTTTAACTCATCAATATAAATTAAGACCTGATAAGAGTTAATAGCGCAGGGCTGGAGGAACAGGTATTTGCATCACTGGAAAAGTCAGTGGTTGCACTGGAATTAAGACACCCAGAACTCACCTGCCTTCTAAGACTGGCAAAATGTGTGTACACTGATAGCCTGAGGATATCACCAAACCACTGCAGGGCCAGCTCTGCCTTCTGTTGTGGTAGAAACTGTAGAGGCTGTCCACACCATAGGACACTTTGGGCACTTGGTAGCATTCAAAGAGGAGCTCAGACATCATTTGCCTTGAGTACAGAGGATTGCAAACTGCTTCTGTCAGAACAATTGGGTGATCCACACAGCCCTGGGAGAGACAAGGGAAAATAACAATAAAGACATAATGGGAAAATCCAGAGTTAGTTATCCTTGCTTCTTTTTTTAAACACCAGCAAGAACTCCTACAAAATGGCCATCAGAAAGCACTTTATGCACAGGCTATTAATAATGGAAATTAAATTATATCTAGTGTTTAAGGAGATTTAAAAAAATGTTAATTCAACCAACAAACCAATAGTGGAGAAAAATGGACTTTTAAAAGCATATATGAATTATTAAAAATCTAACCCACCAAAATCTATGCAATGAGGAGGTGAAGTGTGAGTGAAAAGTAGTGGAAGCTTTAGTTCCACACTGGGTAAAACTTTCAGACTGGTGTTATCATGCAAAGGGCTCCATGGTCTGAGAAGCAACTCTCCACACTGCTGGGTATGCACGTGGTCAGTAAACTCTAATAATAAGCGCATTACCCAACAGTAAGTTTAAGGGAGTATATTTAGATCACATATTTAGAAAAAATTCTTCCCTGTGAGGTGAACAGGTTGCCCAGGTAAGTTGTGACTGCCTCATCCCTGGAAGTGTCCAAGGCCAAGGCTGCACGGGAATCTGAGCAGCCTGGTGTAGCAGAAGGTGTGCAGCCCGTGGCAGGGGTGGAACGAGATGATCTCTGAGCTCCCTCCCAGCCCAAACCATCCTGCCATTCCCAGCGCCAGCCCCGGCCCGGCGCTACCTGCGAGGAGACGCCGAGGCGCTGGAAGACGTGGTCGAGGAGCAGCTCCTGCAGCTCCAGCTGCACGGGCACGTTGCGGTCGAAGGGCGAGCGCAGCAGCCAGCGCAGGGGCTCGGGGCTGCCCAGGTCGTTCCCCACCTGTGTCTCGGCGCCGGCCCCGCCGCGGCCCGGCGGCTCCGCGCCGCCAGCGAGCGGAACCGCAGCGCGCTCGGCGGGCACGGCGGGGTCGGGGCAGGCCCATCCCGCCCGCGTCTGGAAGGAGCCGTTGTCGATGACCAGCGGGGCGGGCTGAGGGCTCCGCACGGCCGCATTGGGCTCCAGCACCGGGTCCGGGGCCCAGCGCGCGTCCCGGAACGCGAACACCCGTGAGGGCGCCGCCATGGCGGGCACACCGCCCCGCGTCCGGCCGGCAACGCGGGCGAGAACGGCGGTTCCGGGCCCTGGAAATCGAGTGTTAAACAAAGGAGTGCTGTAATGTGAGAGCTCTGTGTGCTGCCAGACACAACCGGCAGAGAGGAGACTGATCAGCGGGACAGGCGGCACGAACGGACCCTAAAGATCTCATCCACCCCTGCCGGGCAGGGACACCTTCCACTGTCTCAGGCTGCTCCCAGCCCTGTCCAGCCTGGCCTTGGGCACTGCCAGGGATCCAGGGGCAGCCACAGCTTCTCTGGGCACCCTGTGCCAGGGCCTCCCCACCCTCCCAGTAAAGAATTTCTTCTCAATATCCAACCTAAATTTTGCCTCTTTCAGTTTGTGCCCATTGCTCCTTGTCCTGTCACTGCTGTTCCTGAAGAGCAGTCCCTCCCAGTGTCCCCGTAGCCTCTGCCCACACTGCCAAGGTGCTGTGAGGTCTCCACACAGCCTTCTCTTCTCCAGGTTGAACATGCCCAACTCTCATCCTGTCTCTGTAGGGAAGGTCCCTTCAACAGCTTCACAGCCTCCTCTGGAATTGCTCCAGCAGTTCCTTGTGATGCTGGAGACACCAGATCTGTGTGCAGCGTTGGAGGTGGGCTCTCACAAGAGCAGAACAGAGAGGAACAATCACCTACTCTGACTTTCTGATCCCTTAGAGAATAATTTAGATTGGAAAAGACCTCTGAGATCATTGAGTCAAGCCTGTGACCCAATACAACCGTGTCAACTGGATCAGAGCCTCATCCAGTCTTGGATATTGTCCTTCCTGACTGAGGGGCCCAGAACTGGACACAGCACTTGAGGTGACCCTCACCAGTGCCCAGCACAAGGGAGGAATTGCTGTCCTGGTCCTGCTGGCCACATTATTCCTGAGACAGGCCAGGTGCCATTGGCTTTCTTGGATGCCTGGGCACACCTGGCTCATGGTCAGCACTGTCCACCAGCAGCCCCAGGAGTGAACCTATCATGATTATCTTAAATTGGGGTGTTCTTTGATGTAAGACCTTTGCATGCTTTCAAATCAGAGAAAAAGAAGAGCTCATCAGGCAGCAGGATCATCCATCCCTCAGTCAAGGACATCCTGGAGCTGACAAGCTTGGAGGGTGTAGCAAATGAAGATGTTGCTATATGTCTGTGTCTATTTGCTAACTTGACAAAATACTCAAGGTCCATGTGGTCGAGGGCTGAACATGTTCATTATATCATCAAAAATAGACCCTTCCCCTGAGAACATACAGAAATTGGCTGGGCTGGTGTAACTCGCATGGAAATTACTAACCAGTCCTAATAGAGGGGCTGTGCTTGGAAAGTCACCGACTCTGAATTTTTGTGTATAAATAATAGCACGAAAAGTCCAGTGGGGTGTGCTGGATTTGTGGAATACCACTGAGGACCCAGGCTGGGGCAGCTGAAATAAACAGTGTGTCCCTCGAGTGTGCCATAATCAGCTTGTTGCACACAGGGTAACAAATCCAATTTTGTGGTTGTCCCCATCCGCCTGGGGGCTGGGCTGTACCCCTGCTCCCCTTCATACAGGGCCCTCCTGCCACTTAAACTTGGACTGTGAAACCTACCCAAGGACTGTGGTTTGTGTGGAGGTGACCAGGAGGTCATTGGCACAGCCCAGGCATGTCCCACTCCTGTGCCACCAGCCCCTCTGGAATTAAGGGAAATGAGGAGGGCCTTTCCCTTTGATTTCACTCCCCCATTCCCTGGGGAGATGGGGTTCCTGGGTGGGATCCATCCTGCTGTGGCAGCAAGGAGGTGCCAGGCTGGCTCAGCTCGGGGAGAGCCAGCGTGGACTCACTCCAGTGATGTGACTAAGAGGAACCATTTGTCATTAAAATAAAACAGATCACCACTCCAGCTCCTTCCCATCCCTCTCAGCACTGCATCTGTAGACAGACTCTCAACAGCCTGATTTTCAGATGTGCCCCCAACCTGCCACCCCCACTGTGTGAGATGGGGACTCAGACATTGAGCATCCTTGAAGCTCAGGGCATTAATGGCTTTTCTCACTTGTTTATCTGACACACAAAGCAGGACTAATAGCTTTCTTTTATCACGCAGAGGTGTTATTAATGTGAATTAATAAGAATTTGTGGAGTTCATTGAGATCTCAGGATTAAAAGGCTCATTTCAAGGGGATGTTACTGCATGAAAACAAACACACGCTCACGAGCAAGAACATTAAATGCAGGCAATCATTTGTAACGTGCATTTACATCACTGCTCTCTTCTACTGAGAGCTGCACACACAATTAATCTAGCCAAACAACCCTCTGTGAGGTAAGCAATAGATAATGGCTTTATTTTATTGAAGGAGGAACACACAGCGTGACAAATATCAAGTTATCAAGTCACATGTCTGGTTCCTTCTTTGATCACTTTGAGCTCCTTTACTCTTTAGCAATACATTTATTGACACAAATCCTAAGAAATGTCCTAGCTACCTCTCTTGGAGGGAAGGGAGACAGAAGGGCAATTAAAATATAAAGGTTTATTCCCCTAAAGGATTAACTGATAGATGAGGATATACAGAGTAGGCTAAAAATAGAGTCTATATGGGACATATTTGTGCTCTACATTAAATAAGAGCCTGGAGGAAGCAGCTTTTAGCTGCTCATCCTTTATACCTCTCTGGAGGGTTGTATCTGTTTTATTGCTTTCTCAAAAGCAGCCCTGAGCTCTCAAAAAGAGCCACTCAGTCTCAAAGTGGCTGAAGCACTTGGTTACCACTCCTCTATCCAAAGGCATGAACTAACTCTAACTACAGTTTCAGCATAAGCTCTTTTAACGTAACTGTTTCAACATAAGCCTCGAAAGCTTCCTAACCTGACTTTATCCTTTAAATAGCAACCCAAGAGAGGCCAATCAAATCCCGTGTTTTCTCAGTTGTTCTTACCCCATATTTAATCCCTGCAGCTCCCTCCCCAGCGCAGGGCTGTCCCCTTCGCTGATTTATCACTCCTCTTCTTGTGACTACCAGCGCTGCAATGAGAGTTATTAAAAGGTGGTTAGGAAGGGGAGCAGTCGAGCTGTTCTAAACTTAGCGTAACCTGAAGCAAGCCATGAGGTATCCCCTGGTTCCCCTGGTGAACGAACTGACCTTTCCTCTGCTTTTCTTCTGGTTCTGTTTGCCCTTTGTAATGCTGCTGATCGTCGTGATTATCTGGCTGCAGTTGCTGCTCAATGAAGGTAAGTTGGGCAGTCGATCAGATAAAATGCTGCTGCATGAAGTTAACTTCATATCTAGAAGGCTATTTTTAGGTTAATGACACTTGTCACAGGAGGAAGCTAAAGGGTTTATTAGTGCAGTTTGTAATATATAGAAAACAACACAAATTTTTATGCTTTTCTGTTAAAAATGCTCAGGAGACAACAAGCTGCTTCCTACACTTCTTACACTCTCCCTTTTTCTCAGAGGTAATTTGATTTAAGAAAGAAAAAGGACAAGGAATTTTTATACGTTTCTATTTTAAAAATCCCCAGAAAGCAAATCTACTCATCTAATTTTATGCACTTTAAATTCTGGCCTCATCGTTCCCTTGCTTCTCTCCCTTTTGGAAGGGTGTGGAGAGTTTTACTGGGGCAGCTGATAAGGGATTGTTTCATCAATGATAGAAAGTTTTGAAGGGAGAAAGATATGCATTTTTATTTATTTGTGTATTTTTGTTTTTTTCCCAATCCCTTCCTGGTTCTTTCTCCTAACACGTCAGCAACCAATAACAGGCTTTGGTTTAGACTAATAATGAGCTTGCTGTTGCACTCACGAGGATAAAGCCTTGCTACTGTGCTCTAATGCTGGAGAAAAAAAATCTAATCCCATCTGAGGAAGTTCAAAATCAGTGACAAAATCACAGCTGTGCCACTTCCTTACCCTGCAGTTGAATGCTCAGGCTTTGGTCTGGATAAAGTAAATTCTCTTGATGCTCTGAATGAGATTTTCCGGTTTTCTTGCTACATTTACATTCACAGTTTCTGGCCCTGTAGTGACTGTTGTTAGCACCAGGTGTCAAACTATGTCCACAAGTGCTCTAAATTACATTTTAACCAGCAAGACTAGACACATTACTACATTTTTACATACCAGGATATTTACAGAATTACAACATTAAAGCTTTTCTTAGTTACTCAGAGATAAAAATAAAAGTGTTTATTTTAATAGCTTCCTAACTAATTCAGTCGTATCCACTTCTTCATGATAGTTTATAGCAGGCACAAGTGAAAAATAGTTGCTGATTAATGCAGTGGCTTGCTAAGATCTAATTAGTTAAGATGAGACACTTGTATGGGCCCTTCATTGTCAGATTTGGTTTGTAAATCCTTTATTTCAGCTGGAAAAGTTCAGAAGAACCTTGTCCAGCTCCTGGATGGAACCTGCACAGGGAGAAAAAGTCACATACAGGGGTTTTATGTGTCCTTTTTGAACCTGTTTCTAGCACAGATGCCCAGCACAGAGAAGATTAAGAAAGAATCTCCTGACAAGCCTGATTCTGACTCTGAAGATGAGCTAACAGAGGATGAAAACCAGAGTGATGCATCCAGTACAGAGATGCAAGAGGAGCCAGAGCCCAGTGGATTTGTGGCGAGGCTGAGGCCCAAGCCTGCTTATCTGAGCTCAAATCCAAAAAGCCAAAATCAAAGTTTTCTTGCTGTGACCTCAAACAACTGGTCCCAGAGACGGAAGATACGATATTCCCATGCTGAAAAGAGCGTTTTCTATAACATTGTGATGGTGAGTAGGGGGAGCAGGCTGCCTTCTTGCAGATCTATTGCTTTTGTACCTCAGCTCTGACTTTTTTTCACCTCTGCCTGCTTCACAGGCCTCTTGGGTAAGACAAAGCTCCAAGATTGGTTTCTGCCTGGTTCATGACTAACAGGAGGTTTTATTTTCTGTCTTCCCTACTTGTATGACTCCTGCTGTAGACAGGGTGAAAGTAAAACAAAATCATGCAGAATGACCATAATGAATATGTGTGTATATATATATTTAAAGGTACGTATGCATATTTGAAAAGTCCTTGAGAACTGAATTTAAACCAATTTAAAGTAGTAAAAATGTGCTACTTATTCCTCTAAGATAAGAAGTTTAACTCAACCTTGTGTAGAGACTCTCCTGGTATAAGGCTGATAATACACACTTTAAAAGGTTGTTTCAGATATCTTACAACGGAGCATACGACTGGAAATGAGATGTATTTCACCTGCTCAGTAACAACTGAAGACAGAAATCTCTTTGCAAACACAGCAACCCTAATCTTCTTAGGCTTTGCACAAATCCTAAAAGATATATTTCAAGCAGTGGAAGAGCTTCATGTCCTGTGTGTCTTCTCTTTCTCTGTGCCTTGACGCTCTGTTCCTTTGCAGAAGGGGCTCCCAAGGGAAAGCTGCTCTGTGCCTCTACTCTCACTATTCCCACTCCTGTCTGCTCAGTTACATTGCTGGGATTTTTGAATTGCAGCAGCTGAGGTACTCACATTTCCTTCCACCAGTTCTGCTGGAGTGGTAGTCTTGGTTAGGCTGGACTAGCCAAGAACTGGAATCAGCTTAAACTGCTGCAGCTATTTAACTAACACACGCTGAAGCTGAGCTTTAGCATGCAATCAGCAATACCTCACATTCAAGTATTTTTAAGACCATTTTTAAGACCATTAATGCACAAGGCAGTACCAAGTTGGTGTAGTAATTATATATTTAACTTTAAATAATTTCATAGTTTTTCAAAGGCTAACAATACTAACAATGAGCTTGGATTTCTCTAGGGCACCATTTGATTCTCCTGGATCTCTCCATATTTACAACTATTGACTTGAACAACAGCAGCTTAAACATGCATCTTTGCAGGACGTAATACTGGTTGGGTTGGATGCATGAGGGAAGGGAACAAGCACTGGTGGTTCCAAAATCCTGTATATCCTGCTGCAAATGGAACCTCCTCCAAAACATCATTGCAGTGACAGTTCTGCTCTTCCTTTTCTTCCCCAGCTGTTGTGCGCCTTGCTTTCTTCTCTCACCTGGAATTTCATCTGCCTGTTGCTCCAGACCTTTAAGATCCTGAGGACTCTGCTGCTGCCATCCTACATGGTTACCTACATGGCTCAGCTCTTTGTTTCCCTGCGTGGAAAAGCTGGAAAAATCCTGGCCTCCCTGAGGCTGCGGAGCAGAGGACTGTTGCCTTCAGTCTGGAGGAGGAAACTGGAGCTGAGTCAAAATCAGAGAACCACCTCAGGATGAAAATAAAGAAGGTCCAGGTCAGCATATATGACAGCCACTGCAGCATGGCAGAGGGAGGGGAATTGTCTGGAAAAGAAACCCACTCAGGACTAAGTCGGCACCTACTCAGATCACCACAGCTGCTTTCAGAGTATTGACTGCCTAAATATGAAAAGGATGATAGCAACCAGTTTCTTGTCCTCTCTGCACCCTTCCCACCTCAGAGGGACAAACTCCTTTTTTATAAGGACCAAGCACTGCACCAGCACCAGTGATCGTTTCTGCCCACAACCACTAATCTTTGATTTCAAATAAATAAGATCAAAGCAATCTCTCTCTGTCATAGTTCTTACTGGATTTTAAATGCAATACAGCCCAAAGATTATTATAGTCCAATTAGCACTTTTCTGATCTGCAACTTATCAGTTCTCAAAGTAGGAAACAACTTTTCAACACCCAGGTCTAAGAAATGAAGCAAGTCTACCTCCAATTAACAAGAAATAATTAAACCCTCAGCAGATCCTGAGCGCACCTGTCCCTGATTTCCGTTCAGGCTTTGCTTTTCAGCTCAGCTGTCAGGCTGATGTAAGGTAGATTACAGCCTAGAGAGGCACTCACCAGCAGCTTGATTTGATTTAACCAGTTGTGGGGACCACAAGGAGGGTGATGAGCCTGAGATGAGCCATCATTGTGTAGCCTGAGGGCTTTTTATTCAGGTGCCGGGCTGCGAACAGAACAGCTGTGTGTTCTTGTGCTGATGCACACATTCAATATTCTCTTTTGTTTTAAAGAGGATCTGAATGATGAAGCCTCATCTCAATGAACACTCTTGTGAAAAACGATTATTTCTGCTCCGCACATGCGGTGCTTGCCTCTCCAGAACCATACACGGGCACACTGTGCAAAACCAGCCCGCAGCAACGATGAAACCTGCCCTGGCCGTGTTTGCCTTCCCCTCCCCATCCCCTGCGCTCCGCGTGCCCAAATATTTGCCCGCGCTCTTAAATAAAACTTATTCGCCCGCGTCTTTACTTCCGCAGCTCCTTTCTTTAGAAAGGAAAACACAAAAAGAAATGAAAAGCCGTTTGCTGAGGACATCCCCCTCTCCCGGGATGGAGTTTCGGGGGATTCTCCAGCGGGGTTCCCCCGTTTCTTCCCCTCACTCCGAGCGGGAAGGGTGGGATGCTCCCGGCAGATGCGGAGGGAGCGGGGCGAGCTCCGGAGGGGCGGGACGGGGGCGGGGGGAAGAAAGGTCTCCTCTCCTGCTCTCGCCTCCGCTGAGCTGCGCGCCCGGCCCTGGGCGGCTCCGGACAGGGGGTGCCGAGCTCTGGGGTCAGGAGAGCCCCTCGCTTTCTGCTCCTCCTCCTCTCCAGCTCGGAGCGCTCCGGACAGGCGCTGACCGCTCCAGGTAGGCTGACGCTCGGCGCTGCCGGGGGGCTCCGGCTGTGCCCCGCACCTCCGGGGGTCTGCCTACCCTGACATCGTGCGCTGCTGATTTGCCGCTTTTCCCGCACATTTTGGCTTCTGCTCCGTTGGGGAATGGGTTTATTGTCTCTGCTGTACTGACATCTCAAGCTGTCTTCCCTGAGCCAGCGAGAAGAGCGTTTGCTGGTAGTCTCAAGGTTTTTCTCTTTATCTTTTCTGTCGTGTGCGCTTAAAAGGTGTTGGTAAGAAAGGCTTCACCTTGTAGCTGCATTATTGGGGATGCCTCTAATATTGTATCTGAACCCTTGAGGATGATACCTCCTGCCTATATGGGATTCCACTTGTTTAGGCTATTCGAGTATTTTAGACTCTCTGTTAATCTCAGCTCACAAAGAAACCCTGTTATCTTGAGGCAGTTGCCAAAATACCCCGGTTTGATTTAAAAATGTTATACTGGGATCATGACTGCAAAGAAGTAGATGAACCGAGGTGAGTAAATAAACAATCTAAAAGTCTAAAATATTGCTTCTTGTACTGCACAGTGACGTTCTAAAGCCTGGGGCTACCAAAGTGTGTGCTTTGAGTAGTTTTTTAGTCTGTGTAAATACACTCAGAATAGCTTCAGCTTGGCTGGGCTGGCTGTCCCTGGCAGTGTCGCTGTAATAGCAGGGAGCTTGGTGCCAGCTTGCAAAACCTGCTGGAGAAAGCGACTTTTAGCCGAGTTCCTGCAGAGTTCCTCAGTACCACAGCTATGCTGATGGCACTCGTGGTTTATACCTGGTTTTCCTGTCTCTGAGCTATGAGAAATAATGCACAAATAAATAGCTGGTTGTTAAGAATAGAAGTTTTGTGTGTGAATTGAGCTAAAAGTAGTATGGAAAGGGCATTTTGGTTCTGCTGTGGGTCTGTTCCTCTTACAGGAGGTTGGTGCTGTGCGAGCCTGGCCTGGAGAATGGACATGGACCTACAAATGTGGGGTATCAGTTTGCATCCTGTAGACTTTCTGTTGTGATCCACATTTGTTAAAATATTTCTTTTATTTCTATCTGGCTGTAATTCCTGCCCCCGTGCCTGTCTTTGCTGAACATTTGGAGCACAGCATGAATGTAGCATGACCTTGCAGCTGCCTTGTAGTCTCAAATAGCATCCGTGAGTTTGTGCTTTAATTTCCTTTTGCTGTTGTGTGCAGAAGCTGTTTCCTGGGCATCAGCAAGAGAGCTTGCAGCCTTGGATGCTGTAGAGGAACTCCTGCCAGTGTGGTTGATTACAGTGATGGCAAATAATTTTGGATTTCATGAGGAATTTCATGGATTTCTCTTGTTCACCTGGTGCATCATTTCTCACACACATTCCACAGCCTCTGTCCCAGAGCCCTTCCATACTGCAGCAGGTATTTTTCTTAGCTGAGAAAATCCCAAACCCAGATTGAAGACTCAGGAGCCACAGCATCAGTGAGAGCTGTAATTTGGTAGTTCCTTTTGGTTGAGGTTGAGCCTCCTGGAAGGTGGATTGCCAAACTGCAGCAAACGTGTTTTATGACCTTTTGCACACCACTTAATCTCTATTTTTCCCCCTTCTTGTCTGTAAAGCCTTTACTTTCAGACACGCTGCAGGGGTGGGGTCTGTTAAACATTAAGACTCCACTGGGAAGAATCGTATGTATAAAAACACAGATAACAGTGTTAACAGATAGTTTCTTTCTCCTCTGAGCTCAGAACTCTGGAAGAAGTTGGTAAAAAGACCCAAACTCTAATCTAGTGTAAACTGAAGTGACCAAATGTGTTTTGGTCGATTGAAGGGATAAATGTCTCAAATCACTATGTCAAAGCATTCTGAAGGTCTTGCAGCATGTGGGGACCCCTGACGTGTCAGCAGGGCCTCTCTGAGTAACAGCTGGGTGAGCTGTGGCTGTTTACATCCTTCTCCTGCAGGAGTCATGGGATGATTTCACTTGGACGACATCTGTTTCCAGTAAGGAGGAATTGGGGTTCTTGGGTCCAAGCTGCATGAAGAAAAATAACACTGAAGGTTTGGCTCGAGATCCCAAGAGGGCGCAGCAGCAGCTGAGCTCTTGGGTTAATCAAGACACATTTTTGAAGTCATGTTTTTAATACTGAAAGGATAAAAACCATAACTGTTGTTTCCTGCTTCATCAGCGTCTTTGATTAGTTGGACAGAGAGTCGTGTTACTTGTCAAAGCTTTATAAACTGAAATGGGTGAGTGTCCAGCTTGCCTTAAGGAAAACATCACTCACTGGGAGTGTTGGAATGGCAGCCACAGAGGTGTTGGAACCTCGGTTCTTTACAAGACCCAACTGGCCAAAGCCCTCAGAATCCTGCTCTGGCTTGTGTCTGACCCTGTTTTGAGTAGGTTGGCTGAGGTGGTGACCTGAGGAACCCCTCAGGTGTTCTTGTGATGGTGTAAACTGCTCCAGGAGCATTGCCCCTCTCTGTCTGCACAAAGGAGCCCCCAGCCCTTCAGGACCTCCTTAAAATCACTGCATGACTTGCACTGGCATCTTCTCTTCTGGGTGGTAAGGAGGCCACTAGGGCATACAGGTGACACACTCCTAGCATTTAATATCCTTTAAAAGTTAAAAACTGCCATACCTGACTGAGAAGATGGTATATTTTAGCTTCATATACCTTTTAGGCTCCCAGTTCAGCAAAATATTTTCTTAATTGGGGATGTTATGGCCCATATGCTTCTTTTCCAAGCAGTTTAAATGCTTTCATTTGGAGGCATAAAAATATCTTAGTTGTGACATGATGTTGGAGCCTTCCTGCTGCGGATGCAAAATCCATATGGCAACGAGGCTTAATTGAAACCTGCTGGAGTTACTTTTCTCCTGCAGCATATTATATGAAATATTCTTTTTGCAGCTGGCTTGAAAGTACTACCCTCAATTAGATATTTCTAATCAGTGAGTGCTTTTGGAAATTCTCTCCCTTTCCAAGACTCATGACTTTGAGCTATGTAAAGCACTTCAGTTTGATAAACTACATATCAAGTGCAGCCTGTGTGATTGATTCATTATTTTATTTCACAGACTTTAGCCATAAGTCATCCACCACAGCCTTGTTGGTTGTGTGGGTTAATCTTTTCAGGTGAGTTGTGTAGTGAAAAGCTTGTCAGAAATCAGAACTTGTTGCTTGAAGGGTTGGGTCTCTAAATTGGTTTGAGATTCAGATGTTTATAATATTTCCTGGTATTTGTTGCTGTTTGGTCAGACCGTTGGGTCGGTTTGCAGGGGAGTATGTTTTGTGATTGCAATTAAGATTGGAGAAAGAAATGCAAAAGCTGATGTAGCTTAAAGAATATTCCCCAAAGTGGATTACTCCAAGAGTCTGGAATGTGTTGGTGGGAGGCTTCAGTTTTAGGGAGATGTTGCTCCATGCGTGCAGGAGTCCTTGCCTTCCTGAATAATTGTTTCCATCTGCATGGCTTATTCCATCAGCCCCTGGGGCTGCCAGTGCCTGGACTGCTGAGCTGTTAAAATTTGTGTCTTTTGTAAAATGGAGGATCTTTCTCACTAAATCTTCTGTGCCAGCTGTGTGAAAATGGAACTTTGCTCTGGTCATACAGAAAAATAATATGGCAGCTCCATAAAATAAATCATATTCTGATATTTCTTTCACATACTTTTGAATTTTTAGAGGGAGAAGTTTCAGGACCCTCAAATCTTCCTTCATAGTGTCTGGCAAGCCCATTGTCAATTCAGTAGTTTTCTGAGAGTTGTTTGGTTGTTCTATAATCTGGAATTTTGTCCATCTGTGGTGACTTGCCATGTCTCTGGCTCCTTGAAGTGAAGGTTGTGGCCTCTGATCTGTGAGATGTCCTGAACGTGCACACTCCCATCATATGGTGGAGCCTGAGCACAGGAGGTGACACCACACTGGTGGCTCGACAGCAGCATGCTGAGCAACCTGGGCATGGCTGAAGCACTGACAGGAGGCTGCTGGCCAAGAGTTATTTTATGTTTCTCAATTATCTCTGCCTGGGTCACCTAGGGGAGCACAGAAGATGTATGATTGTCATAAGAAACAGCAAAAAGGCACAGATCTGAAGTATTCCTCATTCCCTTGCCTCTGCATTTCTCTCTCCGAAAGGTCCTGTTTCTGAATTAGATTCCAAGTGATGAACACTGGAAATAAAAGTGGAATTACTTGTTTGTAAGGGTTTAAGTGACCAGGAGCCTGGAACTGTTGTGAAGCCCATAGCAGGTGGCCAATATATAATGGAACTGGAAGGATATCCTCTTCAGGCAGCAAATAAATACAGCTTTGCTGATGAAAGTTGTTTTTCTCGGTCAAGGTAAAGCTGGGACAATGTTCCCATTTGGAAGCAGCGGGGCTGACACAGTGGAAGGAAATCCCTGTGTGTTTCCCAGCGGAAGGTGAGGCATGCAGGGCAGTGTATACATCCCTGCAGCTGATCCCCCAACCCCCTTTTTTGGGGCAAACATTCCAGAATCCTGGCCTCCCTCCAGCCTGTGCATGAGCAGGGTAGAAAGCTGGATAAAGGTAACAGCTGTATTTAGCTGCAGTGCTTCCTCTGACTGAGGGGAGAGGAAGGATCCCTCCTGGGAGCAGCCCTTCCAACACTGCCCCTTATCCAAGGCTTCCAGAGTTCATTCACTCCGTGCTTCCTACGCTGCCTTGGTGCGAGGCTGACGGATGTTTGTGGGCCAGGAAGGGTTTGGAGCTAGCACAGAGCTGCCAGGACCCTTGGGAGAATCCAAAGCTTTCTAAAATACCAGCACTCACCGTGGAAAAAGGTGTTTTTTGGGGAGAACGGCTTTTTGCAAGGCTCATTCTAGCTGCAATGATGTGTTGGATGGAAGGAAAGCTAACTGGGGACTGCAGCTGATAAAAGGAATTGCTGTTTTAAGGCATTCCTGTGAGTCCTGCTGGTGTGGTCTGTGCAGTTTTGTAAAGGATTAGCACCACCTCATTGTTAGCAAAGCAGATGGCAAAGGAAAAACAATCTTTGTAAAGGTCAAGGAGCTGCTAGCTGGGGGTCTGTGAATGTAATTTAACCCCAAACAAGTGCTTTTTGTGACAGTGGCACTGGGTCAGACATCACAGTTCACTTGGATGTGAAGTGAACTCTCTGAGTTCCAGGAGGATGTACACTGTGAGGCAGTTTTATTGCATGAGCTCCTGGTAAAACAATCCAACAAGGGCTCAGTCTGTGCTCAGTGGGATGGTGTAACTCGTTAATTTTCTAATTAATTGGTTAATTGACAAATTCCCTAACTCCCATGCTTATGAGGAAAGCAGCTGATGGTGAGAATGCTCATCCCTCGTCCTCCAGCACGGTGCAAGTATCATGGTGGGCAGCTTGGGAGCCTCAGTGGTGCAGATGCTGTTGGGTCAGCTTGAAAGCTTTTCAGGTAAGATGATGTATTTGCAGTGGCCATCATGGAAGCTCGATTTCTACCATTCCTGTGGGTTGTTCCAGTTATTTCTGAAGAGTTTGTCTTGCCAGAAACTGCCCAAGGGTTGCTCTTGCAGAGCTGCAGGAGCAGCTGCTCTCATCTCCTCCTCTCCTTTGTCTCTGCCATATGTGTGACTCTTAAGTCTGCTGGCTGCTCCCAGTTTAGATCAGGCTGAGGGGTATCAGAGATTTTGGAGCCAAAACATGAGTAGGAGTCAGCAATCACAGCCAAGTGATGCCTGTATTAGAAAATGGCCATTGTACCAAAGTTTGGTTGTTTAGACCAGGATTAAGACTTGTTTCTGAGAGTTAGTTGGGTTAAAGGGTTCATCAGATTTATTAGAGCTGTTAGGTGTCATTTCAGTTTTTCTGTTGGTGTGTTTTTAGGTTTATTTCTGTTAAATTTTTGTAGTTTTCAGCTCACCTGTGAGTCCAAGTTGAATTTCTCCCTCTTTCACTTGTTGGTTTTGGCTGTGGTTATTCGGTGGCTGATGGATGCGATGCCTTCTTTTGGCCGTGGCCCCAGCACTGCATCTCTCCAACCTCACACACCAGGTGTGAACTGAGCAATAAAAATCTGTCTTGCGACATCACTCAATGCTGATTCCTGGGACTTTGTGTCCCATCTCCTCTCTGGCCCTCCAGGCAGAGCAGTGGGGTTTATACAAGGGCAAACAGCACGTGGGGATTTATAGACATTGCTCTAATCCTTGACTGACCTTTGAGATGATCTTACTCCACCAGCCTCACCTGGCCCGAGTTCTTCCTGTAAATCCTGCACCACAGAGCTGTTTGGGAATGCCTGCAGCAAGCTCCTCCATCCCCTCATTGACCCCCAAGCTAGATCATGTCTGACATCTTGCAGTCCTGGTTTTCGTGAATACTCACGTAATTAAACTTGGTCCTTAAAATTTTGGAAAAACAAGGTCTCTTCTAATGAGTTAACAGGTTCCTTACTCCTAATAGCTCCGTGAGAGCTGTGAGCTGTATTGTGCAATCAGGCTCAGCATCTCAACCAGTTTTGTTCCAGCTGTTGCATCGTTTATAGACGAAACCAGTACAGACAAGCTCAGTGTGGTGACTTCAGAGCCAGGCGCCAGCAGAACAAAAATAGTGGCAGCTGAGTCTTTAGACAGCAGCCCAGCTCTTTCCTCAAGGACAAATGAGGAGAATGCCCATAAATATAAATTACAGACCACTCTAATGTAATCTGTCCCCTCTCAGAGAAGTTTAGATTTCTCCTGATGGACCTGTCACAGCTGAGGGGATGGCAAAGTGGAACAGAAGCCTGTTAGGATAAGTGATGGCACTTTGGAGTACAACAAAACTGTTGCTTATGAGTGGAATAATTGGCACTTAGGATTGCCTGGCTGCTAAATAAGAGCTTCTGCTACTTGACTGTATTAAATCTTCTGACTGTATTAAATCTTCTTTTATTTTGGAAATAACTGATTGAGCAATTGGGATCTGTAAAAATGCAGCTCCTTGGAGAGAGGGATGTCCTTCTGTTCCCCTGCTCAGTCTGGTGGATCTTCTACTCACAAATAAACACATTGGCATTTAATTCCTGTGTGTAGAGACAATGTGTGGGGACTTATTTGGCAATTATTTTTCTCTGAATCTTGGAGTATTTAGGAGAGTGGATTCAGCTTTTCAAGTAATCATTCACAACAAGGCAAGCTTCAATAATGCAGAGGGGTTCCAGCCTAATTTCTGAAGAAGTTTCAGCTAGTCTGACCCAATGTAAAAAATAATATGAGGAGATTTTCAAACCATGATATATTAAAATCTGTTAAACTAACAAACCTTCCTAAATGACACATTGCTTTGAAAACTGGATTTGTACTTAATCCATGTTTGAGTCTTCAGGTGTTTCGCTTTTCATCCTTTTCATCTTAATCAGTAGCTTGGCTGTGCAGCTATGATCAGGTCACTCCTACTTTCCTCCTCCCTTTGTCTTACCATCCTTGGTAAAACTCCAGCTTATCAGCAGCTATTGTTGAGCTGTCTCATAACCTTGGCAGCTGCACTGGCTGTGGGGCCGTGCCATGGGCATGACTTCTCTCAGGAGTGGATGTTTGGCATTCTTTGGGCAGCAGCTCCTGTGGGATGCCTGCAAACAGACTGACTCATGGCCAGTTCAGCCCGTGGAGCCCATCCCGCTGCTGTGATTATGGTGCAGGAAATAAACAGGATGACAGCCTAACCTATCACATCTTTGGGCTGAGAACTGGGGCACCAGAGTAAGAAAGTTCATTTCTGGCACTGTTCCTATTCGTTGCTCTGTTGCCCCATCCCTTTCCCAGAAGGGAACAGAGAATTCAACTTGCAAAAACCCAGATGAGGTTTGTGAAATCAGCTGGAGCAGGAGTTTGGGAACTGGAGTGTTTGAATATTCCACTTGTGCGAAAATTGCTGAGGTGCAAAGTGCTCTGAGGAGCTGGGGCTGTGCAGTGTGGAGTCTGGAGAATCCCTGTGTGTGCTGGGCTGGCACAAGCACTGGTCACTCACTGCAGCTGGGGATGGACTCACTGCCCATCCCTCGTCCCACCTCCCTCTGCTCCATCACCCCTCAGTGATGTGTGACACTCTGGTGCAGGGACAATGCTCCCTGGGCTTGGAGGAAGTGAACAAGCAGCTTGTGGATCATTACTCTGCTGCCTGGCACTTCTTTGTGCCTTTAGTGTCCAGCAAGAGAGATTTCTTTTAGGGCAAACACCCTGTAGAGGTCAGGCATGTGTTTGAGCAGGGAGTTAAACAAGGCCATCCTCTGAAACCTGCTGAGACTTCTAATTTTAACAGTCCTAAAAGCCCAGAAGGCAGAAGCATATTCAATTTACATTAATAAGTCCTGGTTATTCATCAGAATAAGTGTTTTTCAGTGTTAAGAATAGCTACTGCCTTAGTGCTTCCTCCTATTGTTACAGCTCTTCCTTGAGCAGTGGAAATGTTTTGGGTGATTGAAATTACATTTACAGTAGTAATTAGGGTTAAGCAACTTTGCAGTTGACTTATCTAAATATATGATTTTTTTTTTCCCCCGTTCCCCCTTCTTCTATATTCTCCCAAGCCATGAAAATATCAAACAGGGTGAGCAACTGATGATATTGATATTTAGGGATGTTGATACACTGATACCCCAGCTGCCTGGGCATTCCTGTATCTCTCCCAGCAGGATGACAAATTGGCTCTGGTCCCATGCAGTGCAGTCATGAGTGGAGGCACTTTGTAGGGCCTGAGTGTTGTTTTTTGGCAGCTCTTTTTGCTGAGAGGTGCTGGTTTTCTCTCCCAGCTCAGGGCAGAGCAGGACCAGATGTGTTGCAGGCCCAGCTGCTGCCTTACCCAGACCCAAGTGCAGCTCACACCATGCCCCAGGCCACAGCCTGGCTGCTGCTCCCTGCCAGACTGGGAACAAGCTGGGGCTTGGGTAATCTCGCCAATTTAGTGACTCCAGAAACTGGAATAATCTCTTAATCTCAATGGGTTCGTGTGATGGACAGGTAACACTGCTTGAAGATTTTCTCATGTGGTGGGATTGAAGGATGATAAGTTATTTTCAGGCTTTTCTAATACTACATATCCTAAAAATAAACTTGCTGGGGAGGAAAAGAATTGCATGTTATGGGTTTGGGTTACATCCAGCCTTTTCCACTCCACATTGTAGTGTGTCACTTGCACTCCTTTTTCAGGGTAACAGATTCCTTTGGGGAAGCTTGAAAAATGTAATTCTGCTATAAAATCTTGCAATGCATCCCATGGATGTTTTGTTGCTGATATTGAAGCTGACCTGAAGGCTCTGATGCCCAGCTCTGTCAGGCACCACGCACAGGCAGCTCTCCCAGACCACAGAGAGCTCCTGCAGTCTTTACCTCTCTAGCCTGCTGAAACTCCTGCCTGTCCAAAAGCAGGAGGGATGTTATTCCACCTCTTTTTGATCCTGAAAGAGTCAAGCCAAGTCATGTCAGTTTGGCAGGATGTGTGGATACCTTCAGAAATAACTTGTGCACTGAAGTGGTGACGGTAACAGCGCTGGGTCTGTTCCCGTGATTCATTTGAGCTAATTGGCTGCTGAGAGCATCATATGTCTCTTTGTCTCCATCTTTGAGTAAGATTCAGCTCCTGTGATCCAGATAATCTCATCCTAGTGAGCTTGTCTCATCTCTGATGATGCCAGGAAGACTGTCCTGGAGCATGAAACATGCTGGAGAGCTCGAAACCAGAGCTGGAACGTTTATCCTGATTTGCTCTGTCTGAAAAAGCAGACTCTGTTCCTTCACCTCCTTTCTCACAAGCACAATCTAGGAGATAAACTTGCTGATTGCTTCTCTCAAATACCATGAATAACTGAAGGCCAGACAGGAGTGAGGACGTGAGCGGCTGTAGCACAGCTGTTATTATCCACAGAGATCAGAAACTTTCAGCAGCACTTGTGTACTCCTCGTGTGAGTAATCAAAGCTGAGTGTACTCTTAAAGAATTCTCTCTTCATCTGGATGCTTTAAATTTGCCTCAGTTGTGCAACAAGCCCGGCTGAGTTATTAGCACTGCATGAGAAACCTGTGAGGATGAAACTGCCTGGTGCCAGTGTCTGGGAGCCTCTGTAAATTGACCCATTAAAAAGGATGAGCAGCTGGCTGCTGAAGTTATTAAAAGAAAATTTAATGACAAGGAGCGCCACTGAGGGACAAAAGAAATATAGTTATGGGCTGTGGTGTCCATCTGCTTGCAGTGCTGGCAGTTTAGAGGTGATTTAATGCCCAGGAGAAGGAATGGCCTGAAACCCGAGCCCTTCTTTCAGGGCAAGGTGTGCTCGGGGGGATTGGTTTGGAAAGGCTGGGGAGAAAAAAACACTTCTAAAAGCTTGTAAAAACAGAAAGCAAAGAGCAGCCACATCTTCTCTCACAGGTGTTTTTGTTGTCATCCCTCCCCTGTCTCACATACTGAGCAGTGTGTGTGGTCACATGTGATGGTGACGCTTCTGCAGCAACTGTTCTGTGTTTCTGCAGAAAAGCATGAGAAATCAATTTGCTTTCTGCGTGCTCCTGTGGTCTTCATTAGTGGATGAACTTTTATGATTGGATGCAAGGAAGAAATTCTGCCCTGTGAGGGGGTGAGACCCTGGCACAGGGTGCCCAGAGAAGCTGTGGCTGCCCCTGGATCCCTGGCAGTGCCCAAGGCCAGGCTGGACGGGGCTGGGAGCAGCCTGGGACAGTGGAAGGTGTCCCTGCCATGGCAGGGGTGGGACTGGAAGAGCTTTAAGGTCCCTTCCAACCCAAACCACTCTATAGTAACACACTCCATGTGTATAATTCTGTGCTGTTGTAAATCCTGTGGTCTGTGGGATTTGGTTATAACTGAACTTCATAACCTGAGATGTTCTGTGGCTGATCTCAGTTTGGAGCAGATGGAGGAGGAGCTGTGTGGATAAACCAGAGTTCTAAATTATGGGTGGAGGAATAAGTTTTACAGGAATTGTAGGTAGGGAGGAAGAGAGAGGAAATTCCCATTAATATTTTTGCTCATTTAGTGTGGGAGGTGTGAAGTGTCCCAGACCAAAGCCCTTCCCTGTGCCAGCCCCAGGGTCTGGTGTTGGGCACTGGGGCAGCATTCCTTCGGCAGGAGGGTGGGGTGGAAGCAGCTGGGCTAAAGCAGTGGAAAAAGAGCTGTGTTAGCAGGAACAAAACCAAGATGGGCTATTTTATGATGAGGGATTGTCTCTAAAATAGCTGCTGCTGCCCTTTTAGCTGTTGGAAGCAAAGCAGGCTGAGCTGTAGATCCAGCCCTACTGGGAATATGGGAAACACAGGGTGGGATTACTACTGATGCTGGATGAGCTTTGTGTACACTAAAAAAACTTAAGTAAGTTACTCATCCTTTAACTTCGGGATTATGAATAATAAACGTTCGAATAAAGAAGAAACACTGGAGAGAATAACAAGGAAAGAACAAAACCTGCCAGGAATGGCTAAAGGAATCCGATTGCTTTAACCCTTTGCTAACTTGTGCCTTGCTTGTTGATGAGATTTTTAAGAATAATCTGGACCTTGCAAAATGTTCTCTGCGGTGTTACGAGTTTGCACTGCTCTTTCAACATCTGTGCCTTACACCCAGCTGGGCTTTACTCACTGCTCAACTCTGGCAAGAAATGCTGAATTGCTTTTTTAACAGGCACTCAGGACCTTTTTTCCCCTGCCCTCCTCACGTCCCCAGGCAGATATTTGCTCTCCTTGAGTGTTGTCCCGAAGTACAATTTTCAGGAGCGAACATGCTGCCTTGACTCCTCCTTCCCAGGGCTGCGTTTGGGAGTGCCTTTTTCACGTGGGCTGAGGCTTAGGTTAATGTTCAGCCAGCCCGAACCCCAGCGCTGTTTGCTCTCTGTCGGAGCGCCGGGTGCCGGCTCTGAGCTGTGCTCAGCCTGGGGAAGAGCTCCGCGCTGTTTGCTCTCTCTCAGAGCTCCGGGTGCCGGCTCTGAGCTGTGCTCAGCCTGGGGAAGAGCTCCGCGCTGTTTGCTCTCTGTCGGAGCGCCGGGTGCCGGCTCTGAGCTGTGCTCAGCCTCGGGAAGAGATCCGCGCAGTTTGCTCTCTCTCAGAGCTCCGGGTGCCGGCTCTGAGCTGTGCTCAGCCTGGGGAAGAGCTCCGCGCTGTTTGCTCTCTGTCGGAGCTCCGGGTGCCGGCTCTGAGCTGTGCTCAGCCTGGGGCACCGCTGCCCCGAGGGCTCTGCAGGTTATTCTGTCCCTGCTGAGGCCGGACACACGGGCACGGAGGGGAGGATGCTCCTGCGGTCACCTCGGGGGTGACAAGGAGCTCTGCGTTCCCGGCCGTGGATGGACTGACCGTCACTGCTCTCCCCGGCTGGACATGGACAAGCGCGGCTCGTGTGGCTCCAGGATGGCCCGGAGCGGGATGCCCAGGTCCCGGGTGGTGCTGGCACCCTCTCGGGCAGCCAGCTGTGCCCAGCTGCTCAGCAGGTACGGAGCATTCCCGTGGGGTGCGGGGAGATCGCTGCTGCTCCTCGCCCTAAAGCGCGACACGGGGGAAAGGGGAGGTGGGAGCAGGATGAATTTTTCACAGGCTATTGTGTGTGCTTTTAAAAGAGTGCTTTGAGTGCCTTGATCCTGAAATGAAACCTGTGAAAATCCCCTTTCTTCTTCCTCATGCTGAGCCTACGAAAATCCCCGTTTTTGTTTCCCGGACGCGCTCTGTGACTGGGCAGAGCGCAGCACGCTGGTGAAGTGGGACCTGGGGGGCTGAAGCGTTTCTTTGGGATGCTCTGGTGACCTGCCTCGGGGTTTGAGGGCTGTTCGGAGCTTTGTGGCTCTGTGTGAAGGTACCAGCTGCTGATCTATCACGAAAGTGGTAGAGGATAGAACTGAAATTTAAATGCTTTGTTCGACAAACACCATCCTACTTGTGTGCTTACTGGATATTACAAGAATCAAGACTTAATCTAATGTGTATTTGCATCTGCTTAGAAGTTAAATCAAGCTTTTAGAATGTTTCCTTGCTGTAGTAATCAAAATCTGTTCTGTGTGAATGTACTGACAGTGATTTTACTTCTAATCACAGCTCACATTTTCATGTGTCTCTCTGAGTTCTCATTTTTTCTAGTCTGATTTGACTAGATTTTGTGTTCAAAGAAAGACAGGAAATCTTTAGAGGACCTGAGGCAAAACTAGAGTTGTAAAAAAAACCCCAAAAATCAATAATAATCGTAGGGGGACTGACACAGGAATAATATAGTAAATTACTTTGAAATTACCCAAGTGGAAGAGAATGAGATTAAAACCTTGAGTATTGCAGGGTTTCTTTGATGAAAAACAAAATATTTGTTAACAACTTCAGGCTTTTGCCAAACGAGTTAGTTGAGTTCCAGTGCCTGTGCTGGTGCCAGAACTCCTCTGTGGTCAGCTCTGAAGAGGTGCTGCAGCAGGAACCTCAAGCTCGCTCACCAGCTTTGCCCAAAACATTGAACTCAGGCCAAGTGACACTTCCCTGCTCACCCAGGACTCACCTCAGGTGAGAAATGTCCTGTGGATGTGTGTACGTGTAACTAAGCCTCTTTCCTAGGATTGACCTAAAACCTACCTGTACAATAGGCAAGGAGGTGCAGGTCTGGTGTTCCAGTTAATGGACTGTAATCCCTGTTTATTTTTGATCAGCAGCTGTGACGTGCTCACTGAGCTGCCAGTGAGACTCCTGCTGGCTTGTGCTGGGCTGTCGGTGGTGCCCTGGCTCCAAAACTGAGAAAAAGCCACTGCTGAGGCAGCTCTGCCTCCCTGCTGCTCCTCCTCTCAGTGTTGAGGTGCTCGTGGTGCCAGGGCTGGCTGGTGACACTCCAGTTACAGAGGTGGTTATAAATTCCATCCAAGGGATTTTCATAGCAGGGAAACAGCCCAGCACCTCGTGTTCAGTGCAATAACTGTGCCCTGAGAAATGCACACAACGAGTTTGTGACTCCTCCCTGCCTTCCTGCATCCCTGAACTCTCAGGAGTGAAGCATAGCTGGATTCCAGCGCAGCTCTCCACCCCTCCTTCCCCTGTGCTGGCAGCAAGTCACTGCTGTCACCTCTCCAGCATCTCTGGGCTGTTCTCACACTGCTGAGCAACACCTTGTGCTTACTCACTCTGTGCTCTCCGTCTACACCTGGTGGAATGGGCTACGAGAAGAAACCATGGGCTACAAGGAGGAACAAGGATGAATTCTATCATCCTGATTTACTCCAAGTCCAGCATTTAAGAAATTGCAGAACAAGACTTTAGCATGTGTGAGCCTGCTTTAGTAGAAAGCCTTTTCACTGATGAATTGTCACACAAGAAATAAGTTCACAGTCTTTTTATAGCGGGTTCAAATGCCCTGGCAGCCTTTCCTCTGGAGGCCCAGTGGTCCCTCAGCTCTTTATCCCTCAGCTGAGTGTCTGAGGTGTGCCCAGGCTGAGCACCTCCCCTGAACTCACAGCAGCAGTGGCAATGAAGGGTTCCTCAGCTGAGCTAACGGGGTTTGGAGGATGTGTTTAGTGACTGCGAGCTATTGACTCATTCTGCTCTGGGCAGCATCCCTGGCAGCGTGTGCTCGGGGCACACAGTGACAGCAGGGTCACCCACGGGCAGCCATTCCCTGTCCCTGCCTTGTCCATGGCAGCGCTGGGCACGGCTCAGCCGGGGCAGTGTCGGTGTGGGGAGGGAGGGATGAGGAGCAGCATGTGGGAGCTCCGGGGCTGTGGGGTTTGGAGCCCCATCCCAGTCATCCTGTGGGGTTCCTAGCCCCATCCCATCTGCCATGTGGGGTTTGGAGCCCCATCCCTTTCTCCTTGTGGGGTTTGTAGCCCCATCCCAGCTGCCCTGTGGGGTTTGGAGCCCCATCCCATCTGCCATGTGGGGTTTGTAACCCCATCCCTTCCACCCTATGGGGTTTGTCGCCCCATCCCTTCTGCCCTGTAGGGTTCCTAGCCCCATCCCATCTGCCCTGTGGGGTTTGTAGCCCTATCCCAGCCATCCTGTGGGGTTTGGAGCCCCATTCCTTCTGCCCTGTGGGGTTCCTAGCTCCATCCCAGCTGCCCTGGTGGGTTTATAGCCCCCATCCCATCTGCACTGTGGGATTCATAGCCCCATCCCAGCTGGACCAAGTGTTTTGGGATCATCCTAATAGGTGGAATTGGAATTGGCAAACCAGGTCCTTGTGGGAACTGGGTGGACAAGACTGTGTGTTTAGGTGACCATGGATTCAGTGGAGATGGAAATAGGGTTAGGAATGCCACCTTTTAATTAAAGATTGTTGTCTAATCATCCTGTGGATCAGCTTTATCAATTTGCCGTTGCATTAAAGGTCCCAGTACTACTAGAGATTTATTTTGGCCAGGTACCCCTTTCTCCCAGCAGGATTTCCCTTTGGATGGAAGCCCTTTCCTGTTTGGCTTACCATGCTAACACAGGGAAAGTGAACAACGGGCTCATCCGCAGCAGGATGAGTTCAGCACAGAACCATACACCAGAGAATGGCTGGAATCTTCTGAGGCCCAAACAAATCCTAGCATGATGGGACAGACACCCAGCTAATAGTCTGAGCTAAACAGGGCTTTGAATATTTTTATTTAAAAAAATAATCTGCATGGGGTTATCAATCCTGCATTTGTTCTGTGCCGAGTTTCGGTCTGAGATGCCTCCAGGCAGATCTGTAATTAAAGGCAACTTTCCCTATTTCTTATTCCTTGTTTATTCAGCCCTTTACTAGACAAAGTAGAGACAGATCTATCCCAGATGAAGGCCTGAGGTGGAGTTTCTTTCCTTAAATACTTTGATAGAGACACTTATTGTCAGATAAATTACAACCTGTGCTTTAGGTAAAAGACCGAGTGCTGTTGTGGAGGTAACATAGAATGGTTTGGGCTGGAAAGAATCTTAAAGATCATAAAGATCCAACTTGATCCATGGGAAGGGATGCCCACGATCAGGTCAGGTTGCTCCAAGTGCAGATGGGACATCCACAGCTTCTCTGGAAAACCTGTGCCAGGACCTCACCACCCTCTGGAGTTGGTGTCCAGCCCAGAAAATGTTGGAACTGCTGAGCTGCAGCAGGGTGACACACACAGACATCAGGATTCACGTCTTTCCCTCCACACAGCCCTGGGCAAAGGATTGCTGTTGGCTTTTCCTGTGTCACTGAGGGTGCCAGGATGGGAGGTGAGGCTGTGCCTGCTGGCTGTGGGGCTGGGGGAAGGCTGGAGCTGCTGGGAATTGCCCCACACACACAGCACGATCTGCCACGTCCTCTTTATCACTGGCAGAACAGGCCTGAAATGATGCTGCTCCCCGGGCTGCTTGCATAATGGAAGGTCTTGATGAGCTGATTGCTATGATACTGAAAACAAGCTGTAATCTCATTAGCAAATTGTGGCAGTGACATCTTAGCACAGGCAGACCTTCGGCTGTGCCATCTCACGTGTGCAAAATCCTTGATGAAATGCCTCAACAGGAACGTGAGGTAGAACAGCCTGGGCTGAAGGCACTGTGCCTGCTCCCAGGGGATGGATGCTCTCAGTGAATGTGGGAGCAAATCCCTGATATGAGATCTGCAGATGTGTGTCAGCAGTGGCAGGCTGCTGCTGGGACTGCTTTAACCCTGCCCCTTTAGCTGCTTGGCATGAGCAGAGCCAGGGAAAGGAAAGCAGGGTGGGAGGCTGTTGGGTAAGTTACTGGTCACTGCCACCGCAGTAATTTGATAATTGGACTCTCTTTGCTTTTATGGTCTGCTCTGAGGAATCTGACCCAGCCGTGTGCTTTCCATTTTCTCCTGAGACTAAGCTTTAATAGCTCGTTCCTGCATATTGGTGTGGGGAGAAGAGAGGAATTGGTGGTGTTTGTGTATAAAATTTGGGGGACTGTAAGCATAACTAACCCAAGCATTAAAGATTTGTAGCAGGGCTTCCTTCTGGTTCACACCTTTGGTAGAAAAGTTGTGGAATTTTTGCTCATGAGGAATCTCCTGCACAACTTTAATCTCTGTGCTGGGAGGAGAGTTTTGTGTAGTTCTGTGTGTCTGAATGAAATAGCTGATTGTGTGTATTTCATGGAAGGCTTTGGTAGTGAGTAGATTGACTTCTTCCATGCAGGAACCTGTTTTTATATTTGCATTGATAACTTTGAAAGGCAGAGGCTTAAACCTCCATTAAGCAAAATACTTATAGTTATATCTATGTAAAAAAAATCCCAACCCTATATAAAAATGTGCGTATGACTCAGTGTTTCAGGACTTTCTCAGTTTTTCAAATACTGTCTGTTATTTCTGGATGACTTTATCCCACTATGTGATTTTAAACAAGAAAATATATGAACTGTGATGGGCTGTGATGTTTTGGTAATTCTTCTCTTCAGATTTAACTACACAGTTTATCATTTAGGTTTAAATGGCTTGCTTAGGGTAAGAACCTGGAAGGAATGTGAGGAGAGGCTTTTTCCTGTGTGGACTTTTTCTGTAGTTTCTTTTAATTTTGCTTTTGCTCTCATCTGTTGTTTTTGAAGCTGAAGTAAATTAAAAGCAGGTAAAATGTGCGTGGTGTGACGTTAATGTAGTTTTGTTCTCTGAGTGTCTTTATCTCAAAGTACTGCAACCAGCTGATAGACTAATCTCTCTCTTTTTTTTTTTCAAGGTGCTTGTGTTTCATGCTCATGGTCTGGATTGTTATGAATGATGCTGTGACTTGGTGTGCTGCTCCAAACTTGCTCTTGAGGTTGATTCAGACTTTCCGTGTGTTTCTTTGTTCCGTGGGTGCCTTTGTGCTTGCTCCAGATCTTTGAGAATGTCTTTAAAGACCAGGTGCTGCTTGTGAGGTAGGACTGCCTTGTCTGCCTGAATTCCTCTGTTCTTGTTGCCTTTTCCTCATCTTAGTTTTACTGGAAGCAGTCTTAAAGGAATTCCATTTTCTTGGCTTACACTTGTTGCCTCCTGGCCTGTTTGAAATGCTTGAGAGGGAACCTTTTTATTTATTCATCTGTTAGAGAGGTATTTCAATGAGGGAGGGATGTTGAGCAAGCAGAAAAGTAGCCCAGGCAGCTCCAGGTCCTTTGAGAAGCTCTCTCATGGGAGTGATTCAAGCCTGGAGTGAGCATAGCAACGGTGTTTATTGTATTTTGGTATTCAGGAGGGTGAAGAATTACATGAGTGTTTGCAATGTATTTGCAGCGTGTTGACAGTATCTAGGAACAGATCAAAAACTGCTCTGAGACTGCTCCAGCCAGGATCAGTGAGCCCCCATCCCTGAGCTGGGCATGCGGGGCTTCCAGGGATCCACGGAGGGGACACAGAGAAGAAATAGTAAGAAAATTAACTGTATAAGGTCTGTGGCAGCCTAATTTCTTGTATTAATGAGCATTATTAATGCTGTGAAGTCAGGCTTAGACTGAAGGTGCCACATGAATCTCGAGCCTCATTAAACCTGGCTGTGCTCCTAACCAAGAGAAGGCTGCATTAAGATGCTCAGTCTTTCCACAGCCTTTCCTTTATTCTTGTCCTTAACAAGATCTTCCTGCCATCTCTTTTTTGTTGGGTTAATTTTTAAAGCTCCACAACCTGGTGTTTTTTGCTACACTGACAGCGCAGTGAGTGAGCTCGATTATTCCACCTCCTCTTTGCCCACTTGCACTGAGCCATTAACATTTTGAGCCAACAATCTCCCTTTCAATCTCAGCTGTTGCTACGCTGGCACGTCACAAGGCTGCCCTCCGGTTGACTCGGGAATGCAATGAGGAAGAACAATCTTTTAGGTGCACTCAATCTAAAATTAGCCTTCCACCTGGGCAGCTGGATCTGCAAAGCGCCGTGCACCGAGTTAAGAAAAAAAAAAAAGGAACTTAAAACAGCTCTGGTTTAGCACTCGTAGAGCTGGGTTTTGTGTCCTGCTGCTGCTCTGTGCAGGTTTTGTGTGCTGCTGCTGATCAGCATCCTGCAACTCAGAGAAATCAAATTTAGTGCATCAGTAAATGGGCCATTTGGGGGAAAAAAAAGTTAGGATGGCTTTAATTTGACACATAACTAGTTCAGATATGGCGTTCCTGGATAGGTTTATGGTGTGACTGATGGGGTTTTGGTGAAATAGAGTATGAGAACATCTGTATTTCCAGCTGTGGAGGGAAGCAAAGCCACTGTGGGTGGTGTAGAAGCACGAAAGAGAGCAGGATGGGGTGCAACAGTTCCCTTTTGTCTGGCAAAACTCTCCTGGCACCAGAAATCTTGATATGGACTGAATGTGGATCCAAACCAGCTGCTGGCGAGGAAGGCCAGAGCTGAAACCTAGACTGTGAGGACATTGTGACCCCTCTCAGGTGTCACCAGGAGTGTCCCCTAATGCCTCCCATAAATCATCCTCCACTGGGAGTGATAGCTCTCCTGGTATCGGGGCAAGTCATGCAGAGGATCTAAGTCGAGAGCCACCCTTTGGAAAGAGCTGAAGATTTTATTTATGTTGGCTTAAAAGGATGTTTTTTTTTGCAGGCAGGCATGGGGAAGGGATTGTCACAGAGCACATCTGCTGCGTGCAGGCTGCTGGTCAGGTCTGGGGCAGGTTCTGCTGGAGCTGCAAACCCAAATTCTCTTCAGGTGTTGATCCATGGGGGTTTCTGGGCTGTTATGGGAACCAGCTCTAAACTGAGCTGAGCACAAAGGAAAGGTTCATTTCAGAGCTGCTTTAATCTGCGTAACCTGGATCCCACAGGGGTACAGGGCAGTAAATTAAGGCCAGAAGAGTTTTTTTTGTGCCTGATGAAAGACCACAGTAGAGCAATTAGGAGAGTTTGTAATTGTTCTTCAGTGCAAGTTCTTCTGCCAATGTTTCTGATACGGTGAAAACCAACTCGCTCTAAATAACCTGAATTCTTCCTTCCACTTCATTTCATGTTGCAAGTGATGAGTTCTGTTGACTGGTTCAGAATCCTGCTGAGATGCCATGACAAGGTATTGAGCAGTCTTTTTTTTTTGCACTAGCAAGGTCTCTTTGTTTAAATCTAATCTTAAGAGATGGCTGTCAACAAATGTGAGAAAATGGAGAGGACTACTGAAGACGAAGAACTCATGTGAGGGATGCAATCTAAATGTTTAACTTCTAATGGGTAAAAATAGAAGTAAAAAGTTGTAAAAAGAGGTAATAATTTGGGTTGGTAGTTGCAGTGGAACTGAGGGAGTTGGACACAAACTGTTCAGGTGATTGAACAATAGATTGACTATTTAAGTGTTCCACCATGCTATAAATCAGCATCTCAAGTGTTATTTGGATATGCAGAAATAAGAAAGTGAGGATGGGGCTCAACAGGCAGATCACCTCTGTTCTTGCCTGCTGGTGGCAGAATAGCTCAGTTCATTGCTTCACTTTTGTGTTCCTGTAAAACAAACAAATCAACCCCCTTTTTTTCTTGTTCCCAGCGCTGTGGGTATCTCCAGATGTTCCTGGAATGTGGTTGTTGCTGTGGTTGTGCCCTCCAGAAGAGAGGGGCTGCCTGTGTGTGAGGTGTGAGCGTGATGTGCGTGCACTTGTGTAAACACCAGGGCAGAATGGCCTCCAGCATTTGTCTCTCAGCTGTTACATCTTCAAATTTAGCTCTGTAGGAATAGAAATGTTTCTCATAGCTGAAGCAAGTTAGTGCCAGAACTGCAAGTGATGACTTTCCGGAATGAAAGGGGCTAAAACTTTCCAGATATTTTGCCATCTTTTTGACTCTTAGAGTTAGGAGGTTAAATTGTATTCCATGGGTGTTTTGTTGTCATGGTTTTCAAGGTGTAAGACTCGATCTGCTTTTTTTTTTTTTTTTTTTTTTTTTGTGAAACTAGAAAGGAATTTTGGCTTGTGTTTGGCACTGGTGGCTGCTCATGGGTGTTTCTTGAACCACCCACAGTCAGTTCCACCTCTTTAATTTTGTATTCATGAGTGGAACCATCGAGGTGTTCTTGTAACTGTGTTCCGCTTATGCCATTTTTTTTGCTAAGTCTTTGAGAAAGATGTGTAGCAGTGTTTAAATGGCTTGGGACCCTTTGAAGACAATTATAACTCCTTTGGGGAGAGGCACTGTTTTATGGGGCGATGAGAACCTCACAGCACAGGGATTGAAAGCTGAACGAGGCCAGTGCATGAATGAATCAGCAGGGTGGTAAGAAAATTCTGTATGCCTGGGTTTCCCAGGACGCTTTGTGTTGTTTCACAGCTGAAAAATCAGGTCTGGGCAGGAAAAGGGGGCCTCAGCCCCGTGAGTTGTTTGTTGTGTGAGCTGAGGTGCAGGAGATGGAGCTGTGCTGGTTTTTGAGCACAGACCTGCTGGGTTTGGGCTGCTGTGGTGGGAGCTGCCAGGCTCCTGTCTCTGCCAGCTCCTCAGAGCCACACGTGCTGAGTTTGGGACATCCTGGGTGGCTGTGAATGCACAGGGTGTCTGTGCAAGGGTGCAGGGAGCTCATGGAATGAGTGTGGGGTGGTAGGCTGTGTGTTGGAGCTCACCAGAGGCACAGCTCTGAAAGGACTGTCTGGATCCTGTGTCCTCTCACATATTGGGGCAGCATTTTTCCCCATTCTCCAGGGGATTTAGTCCCAGCTTTGTGCTGCTAAACATGAACCAAAGGAAGCTGAGCACTCACCTCTGTGTGCTTTGCTGCAGTCATTAATCAACGCGGGCTGGCCGCGAATGCCGTGTGCCGTACGTGTCGCTAAATCTCTCTCTCCTTATCTCTTCCTCTCTCAGCGCCAGAAATTGCCCTTGGAAAATGAACCAGCTTCCTGCGAAGAGTCCTTTGGCATCCCCGCTGTCAGAGAGCGCCAATTCCAGGCGAGAGGCTTTGGACAGCTTGTCAATGGACAGTTTTTGGCTGGAAGTAGAGAACATTAAACAGAGCGCTGAAGCCGAGCAGGAGGAATGCGGCCTTGCAGATGTCAAAACACAGGAGGGTAGGTTGCCAAAAATGTTGGGAGTGAGGACAGGAATGTGAACATCTGAAACAGAAGATTTGCCTGTGCACCTGAATGATTCAGAAGCCTGCTGGAGTGTGGTTAGAATATTATCAGTCGATCAGAGATGGAGATACTGCTGTAATTGGGGTGGATAATGCCCGGCTGAAGGGGAGGGCTGGCCTGGTTTCGGCTGCTGAAGCAAAGCTGACTGCACAGGTCACTCACAGGAGCACCTTCAAGGCTCCAGGAGTTTCCACAGCCCCACTGAGTGTGGGGGCTCACAATTCCAGAGCAGGGGGTGTTTGGTGAGCGCCCTGTGGGAGCTGGGGCTGGTTTAGAGCTTTGTTTGTGTGCATGATTCTGGGATTCACCATGGTGGCTTTCACGGGAGCTGCTTCTGTGGAAAGCAGACTGTTCCCTCTCTACTTCCCTGTTCAGGAAACCACAATAAACACCCAGAAAGCTGTGAGTCCATCCACACAAGGTTTTTCCTGCACATCCTTGGTTTCTTTCTTTGGAAGAAATGTGCATGAGGTGTTTTTAATGTACTTCTTGCAGTGCTGATGCTATCCAGTGTTTTGGAATACCTGGAACCTGGGCTAGTGATTCCAAAACTTTTGGAATAGATTTCTCTTCAACAGAATCACAGAATGGCTTGGGTTGGAAAGGGACCTTAAAGCTCATCCTTAAAACTCATGGCCAGGGACACCTTCCACTGTCCCAGGCTGCTCCCAGCCCCGTCCAGCCTGGCCTTGGGCACTGCCAGGGATCCAGGGGCAGCCACAGCTTCTCTGGGCACCCTGTGCCAGGGCCTCCCCACCCTCACGGGGAAGGATTTCTTCCCAATATCCAACCTAAATTTCCCCTCTTGCAGTGTGAATCCCGCAGTGCTTGCCCTGCCACTGCAGTTCCTGATGAGCAGTTCCTTTGGATATGGGAAGTACAACATCCTGGGGTGCTGGAGGGGTGATAAACACCCAGTGATCCCACAGATGGGGATCACACCTTTCCTGGGTCCATTTTGAAGAACATGTGGTAGCTGGCTCTACCTCCCTGTAACACAGATTTGCAGCCTGTGCTGCTGCTGAGCTGCCTGACGTTCAGAACACAGATATTCGGATATCTGTGTCCTGGGGAAATGTTTGTGTGACAATCCCAGTGTGCTGCTGTGCCTGGGAAGGGTCAGTGGCTCTCCTGGGGACCTTGGAGAGGAGGGTGGGAAGATCCTCATCCCTGTCTGCCATTGTTGGGAAGATGTGGTGAACATGAAGGTCTGCTGTGTAAAGGAAATAAGTTTGATTTTTGGAACTGGGAGGGATGCAAAGTGACTTGGGAAATGAGTGCACCAGGAAGGAGCCTGGAAGAGATTGTGCCATGAGATGAAAGACTGTCTGGGATATCCTAAAGACTGATATGCTGGAGGCAATTAGATTACTGTGTGTGAGCAGGAGCACCAGGAAAAGTGTCTTTTAATGCCGTAGATAAATCTGTCAGGCAGGAGCTGAGTGCTTAATTGGCCACTGAAACCAGACAGACTCGAAATTATGCTGTGAGCAGCAAAGCCTCCCCGCAGGCTGGGGTGCAGGTGGGGCAGGCTGGGGCTCCTGCTGCCTTCTCTAGAGGAGCTGAGGCAAATGAACCTTGTGCTGGGAGTGTTGGGGAGGCTTTGGGGTGCAGGTTTGGCTCTCACAGCTCCTGCTCCTCCAGCGGGGAGGCTTTGGGGCTGCTCAGAGCCACCGGCACTGCTGGCATGTGACAAATCTGCAGCGGGCAGCAGCTGCCAGCTCTGTCTGGACACTGCATGGCTCAGCCTGGGAGGTGGCAGGTGACAGCAGGGCACAGGGACAGCGGGGACACCGTGTGCATTGCAGCAATGCTGAGCCAGCCTGGAGTGCTGTGCAAGCCCTGGTGAGGGGTGCTGTCCTGGGGAGCTGCTGTGACCCTCTGGCAGAGGGGGGACAGTGAGGAACTGCAGCTCTGGGGCGGCTGAGACATCCTGCTGGCATCTGTGGCCTTGTTAATGGTTGGTGGGAGCACAAAGTAGCTTTTTCCTGAAATCCAGCATCATGCCATCCATGCTGTCGCTGTTTGCCCGGCTCTCTCCAGAGCCTGGGCACGGGCACCCTGCCACTGAAATACCTGTTTGTGTCCTTACAGCATGTGAGCATGGCTGAGAATTGTCTGCAAAGCATGATTCTTCATCTTCAAAAGCTTAATGTTTAGTCTGAAATTGTAGGATGCTGTAGCTGCCCTTTAAATATTTGGGAAGTGAAGGCTTTGTTACAAATGCTATTTTTGGTTAGGTTATGTTTCATATAAGTTTTTGGAACTGGTGCTCTTTTTTTTTTGCAAAATCATTCCTAGTTGTGCCCTCCTGAAATGCTGTTTTTTGGAACTCACAAGACAAATCTTAGCAGCCCTCCAGGCTTAGCCTGCAGCTCAGCTCCTGTGGATCTCCCCGTCCTGAGCTGTTTCTCTCCCATTTTCCCCTTTTCCCCATAAATAACCCATTTTGCTGGTTTCCTTTTGTGTCGCTGGCAAACATGAAATAGCAAACAGAGGAATTACAGTCTGGTGCTTTGGCATCAGAGGGGGCAGCAGCCCCACACGGATGTCCGATGGAGGGGCAGCTGTTTGCTGTTGTGTACAAGATTAGTTTCCTGTTATGACTGGAATTTGCTAATTCCAAAATTTGCAAGCAATACACTTCACTTCCTTTAGTTCCCAAAGGCAAAATAAAGCAGAGGGGTTTTGTGTGTTGTTCTGCTGTGAAAACACGGATGTGGGACAAGGAGGTGTTTGGTGAGGAGCTGCAAGCAGGACTGTGGCTGTGCCCAGGGGATGCTGTTCCCTTTTAACTTCTGTAAACCAGACATGGGGAAAGACAAAAAAACTGAAGACCCTGTAGGAAAATCTGATAATTTTCTAGAAGATTCATTGAGTGAAGTACTTGGCCTCAAGCTCAGCTGTATTTATTGTGGTGTGATGATGAAGAAAGTTCAGTTTCATTATGACACCTAAAATCACAAACACCGTGCTCTGAGTTTTAATTATGTCACAATACGTGCTTGCAGGCTCCATGAGCACAGAGGCTGCTCCAGAAAAATTAAAGTATTTTATCTCTCAAGGAGAGCTGTGTGACTGCTTTTTATGGATGCAGCAATAATAAATCTTTGCCTGAGCAACTGTGATAACTGAGGAGGTAGAAAGACAGGAAGAGTGGGAATCAGTGAGGTTGTGATTTCTCTTTTTCCCAGGATAACCTTTGGTAGAACTGCACTGGAGCTGCCTGCAGCAAATGAATGTGGTAGATGGAATTGGAAAGATAAAGGCTTGGTGGTGCTTGCTGGGTTAAAGTTGGAGTCACCTGCTAAATTGGTTCTTTCATCTTTGAATTTCAAGTAGCTGCATTGCTCAGGGCACTTTCTCACTTGCACTTCCTTATGAGTGTATCCCATAAGAAAAAGAAATTTTTTTTCTGTGTTTGAAGTGCAACTTTATATATATTGAAGAATGAAGTGAAATTGAGGTTGCTTGAGTAATGCTGCTGTGCTGTCTCCAGGCTTCTCACACTTCCTTCTGGAACTGGAATGGTCTTTAATTTTAGTGTTGTTTTGATTAGGCCCAGACATAAAAGAAACACACAGAGTAAAAATAACGTTTCTGCTTTTGTTGAGTGTATGGATACCAATCCTCTTAAAAAATTAAAGAAAAAAGTAAATAAAAGAGTAAAGTAATTATGCAAACAAATAGTTCAGCAACTAAATGAAATACATTTGAACTTACCAGATTAGAATCTGGATATTTAAAAAAAAAAAARAAAAAGTTGACATCTAGGCATGCATATAGATAAATAAAAAGTAAAAGAAGCAACAAGTAATTTGGAAAGTATGAAAGCCAAATCTGCAGTGTTGCGTGCTTTGTCTTCTCACAGACCTTCAGTCCATTCTCAAAGCTGTTGAAAGATAGGGTGGGACCAGGGAAGCTCTGCCATTCCTTCTGGGGTGTCTGAGTGCTGCTGGCAGAGCTCCCCTTTGCACAAGGTGTCCAAGGAAAGGCAGATTTTTCAAGTCCACCTGATTTTCCTTTCATATCCTGTCACAATCCTTGTCTAGATACTATCCAGAGCCACAATTGTGCCTTTTCTGGGAGCCCGTGTTCCTGGCAATATCTCCACCTCCACAGTTTTTTCATCTCCTTTTTGCTCACCTGGGCTGAGCAGTAAGGTCAGTGTGTGCAGCTGCACCTGCCCAAGGCACCGTGTGCCCTCTGTGCCATCCCAAACCCACTGGGCACTTGGGAACAGGGCTGGGATTCTGACAGCAGCCATGGCTTCAGAACAAAGCCGTGCTCTATCCTACTGATGCCCCATTTCCACCCCACAAACACTCAGGCTCCTGTTTTGGTGCCTCTGAAGCGCTGCAGCACCCAGATCTGTGCTCACTCTGCCTTTCCCGCCCCGTTTGGCAGAGGGAGAAGCCGAGGCCGAGTGGCTGCAGGACGCAGGGCTGTCTGAGCTCCTCGGGGACCCATCCTCGGACAAGGACAACCTGGTGCTGCTGTCCACACTGACCAGGACACAGGCAGCGGCCGTGCAGCGCCGGCTGGACACCTACTCACGCTCCCGCCGCAGGAAGAACAAGCAGCCCGTGCGCGACGTGCGCGACATCTTCCGAGTGGCCGGCTCCGAGGTGAGTTGGTTTCTCCTCTGAGAGTTTCTGATTTGGCTTTCTGGGTCTGGGGGTTGTGGGTTCATCCTTTGAGCTGAAAGGAAGCTGAGATTGGAGAAATTCCCAATGTGGTGTTGAGAGGTTATCGCAGAGGCTGCAGATCCGTAACCCTCCTAGGCTGGGGTAACATTCTTCTCTACAATTGTAGTGGATTCCTTCCAATGTTCAAGTGGTTGAGGTTGGGTATCAGGCTGTCTTTGGCTCAGATAAACTGCTTCCACAAGCACTGGCATCTTTTGGAGCCCTCTTGTGTTTCCTTTGTTCCAGTGACATGTTAAATCACTGTTAGCCAAAACCAGAAATCACCATTCCTGTATTCAGTTCTGATAAGCCAGTATTCTACAGCTGGAAATTCTGGGCAAAAACTAGCACTGCCCTTTTGGGGGGGTTTGGTTGGTTTGGGTTTTTTTTGTTTTTTTTTTTTCTTGCCAGAGAATTGATAACCATTGGCTTTTCAGCTGTTTTCCTGCAGTTCTGCTCTTTTGGTTCTGCCTAAAACAACTTCTTACTTATTTTTCAGGACAAAGCAGCAGAGAAAGAGGAGTCCAGCCCAGATCCATTGTGGCACAATCTACGGACTTCAAACACCCAGAGAAGTAAGGAGGAAAGTTTTAAATGCAGATTGGGGCTGGTTGGGGAATAGGATCTGAAATAGGGCTGGAACTGGAAGAAAAGCCACACATGCATATATAAAAAATTATGTACAGGTTCTGAAACATTTACCTTGTTTTTACTGAGTTTTGGGGTTTTTTACATGATTTTCATACCTGTGGATTAATAAACTTTTCCAGGAATTAGTGTTGTTAGAATTGCTGCTCAAGCTGATCGTTGTAACTTTTTGATAACGCAACTGGAAGATGAAAATAAAATCAGTCTAGTAAAGATCACAAGGTGAGATCTTAGAAAGGCCACGTGCTGGTGTAAGGAAAAGTTTAGCCACAGGTGTGTCCTTTAATTTAAGGCTTTTGTGTCTTAGCAGTGACCTGGTGATTGCAGCCATAATGTTATGATTTCACACTGATCACAGAATCATTAAAATTGGAAAAGATCTCTAAAATCATCCATTTCAAGCACAAACCCAGCCACCACTCTGTTCACCACTAAACCATATCCCCAGGTGCCACATCTGCATGATTTTTGATCACTTCCAGAGATGGTGACTCCACCCCTTCCCTTGGCAGCCACTTCCAGTGCCTGACCACCCTTTCAGGGAAGAGTCATCCCCTGTTGATCAGTCTGTGCTACGGGGACACTGTTTCCATGTGTTTCTGCAGGATTTTTTAAAAGCAGTGGTACCAAATCTGCCTCAACCTGCTTTTCTTTTAGCACATTTGCTTTCTTAGCTTCCCCCTCCTGGCTTGCAGAAATTCAAGGCCATTTCTTCTCTGCAGCAGAAAGCCAGGATTACTCCTGCACGGTTCGGAATCCTGGCAAGGAGGAGCTGTTCAATATGGACATTGCCTACTCAGAACAAGCAGCTGTCCTGCTCAAGGGATCGTTCCTGTCTGAATCCAGGAAGTTAAAGGATGGAAATGCCTTAACTGTAAGCACTGAGGGAATTTTTCTTGTTAGAACTTTCTACTCTCTTCTTATCAGGAGAGCACAAGGTATTTTGGTTCTGTGATCAGCTCCTGGAAACACCCTCTACAGTGAGTGTTGTGATGGGTTTGTGTCAGGCAGGTATTTTTGGGCAGGTAGTGCTGTTATCCTTGCAGCATTGGGCAAGGATGGACATGGTGCAGTGGAGGGCCAAAAGAAATAAGGTTTATGTATGCAATTAGCTATTTTAATGCAGATTTTGGTTGTTTCCTCTGAAAAAAAAAAGGATTAACAGCTGGTCTTTCTTACTCTCAATTTTGACAGTTTTCTTGTCCACGATAGTACTGGATTCCTTCCAATGTTCAAATAGTTTAGGTTGGGTATCAGGCTGTCTTTAACTTAGATAAACTGGGATCTTCAGTTTGATTATTAAAAAGGGAAAAAAACTTATTAAACTAATGGTTGAATAGGAGCAGTTTTGGGCAAATATCTGGTCTTGAGCATGGCAGGAGGAACAGATGCCTGGTTATGATGAGAAAATAAGTACAGCAAAAGTTGCTCTCTGCTGGGATTAGATAACTTGAGCTGAACCTCTTGGTGTGTTTCCCTTAGAGATTTAAGATCCCTAAAGGCAGACTAGGGGTGACCAGGATTGGAGATCTGTCAGCTCAGGACATGAAGAAGATCCCCACGCTGGCCCTGATTGAATTAACAGCTCTCTGTGATATCCTGGGCTTTGAGCTGAAGAGAAACAAAGCGGCAAAACTGAAAACAACAGGTTAGTTGAACTATTTTTTTTTTTTTTATTTTACACTCATCTTCTCATCATCCACTCATCATTTGTGTTTCACATGTTAGAACAGAGAGTCTTTGATAAGAAACCTTGTGACAGGTGTGTTTTCCTTGGTCAGGGCTTTTCCTGGAAATCCCTGGATCATGACATGAAGACCTCGTGAGACATTTATGTCTGGCTGTCCTGTTTAATTGTTCTTCTCCAGTATCTGCTTACAAAAGTGCCATGTTAGCCTTCAGGGGGGAATATATCACTTACACCTGCATTAAAGGTGACACAGACTTAAGAAGTACTGCTTGTGTTGCAGAGAAAAGACTCTTTGGAGTTCCACTCAACACCCTGTTGGAAAATGACCAAAAGCTGCTCCCCAACACCAAGGTGCCCCTGCTGCTCCAGGCTGTAAGTTCTCTGCTGGTTTCATTCACACCTCTGAGCCTGTGATAAAAACAGGCTGACTGCTCCTCCTCTGTGTCTGAGAGCTTTCTGTTTGTCCCTTTAACAGCTGCTGTCCTGCTTGGAGAAGAGAGGACTCGAAACAGAGGGCATCCTGAGAGTTTCTGGGTCCCAGACCAGAATCAAGGTATGAGCTCTTCGGCAGTGTTGGAAGGGTCAGGGGTGATCAGGGAGCTTTTGCTGAAGGCAGTGTTTAAATCACCTGAATTGCCTCATCTCCCTTCCCAGTTCAACCAGAAACATCCATTGCTGGGAAACCCGGGAGCGCGTGCTGAGGATCTGCACTCTTTTGACTGCATGCACTGCCCTCCTAGCGCTCAGCTCTAAAATTCACCTTGCATTTGCTTGTTAAAAGCCCGTGCTGAACTCCATCTGTTTGCAGAGCCTGGAGCAGAAGCTGGAGAGGGATTTCTACAGCGGTCTGTTCCGCTGGGACGAGGTTCACCAGAACGACGTGTCGGGGCTGCTCAAGAGATTCATCCGCGAGCTGCCGGCGCCGCTGCTCACAGCAGAGTACCTGCCCGCCTTTGCTGCTGTGCAGAGTGAGTCTTTTGGCATGGAGATGGCTCTGGGCAGGGCTCCCCTGCTGCTGCTCTGCTCTGGCTGTGTTGGGAGACTGTGGATGCTGTGGGAGATGTGGTCACTGTGCTTGGCTGAATGCCCCGTTGGGTCCTGGCTGAGGACAAACCTTGAGGTTTGTACCGCACTAGGTGCTTTGGATGTGTTAAGTTGAGTGCACAAAATCTTCATTTAAAAAGTGGGGAATTTAGGTTTTTTTGCTGCTCTTCAATAGCATCAGAGTTGCTGGTAGGCTAGCTAGTTTCACACACAAACTTTTGACCTTCCACTACACAATGTCTATGCTCACTGCTGCAAAGATAACAGCACTGTCTGCCCAAAAATACCTGACTGACATAGAGCACAGCTGAGAATCGTGGTCACTGGGGCTCAGTTAATAGCCCATTGTGTAGCAGGGCTGTCCTGGGGTCTTCAGTTATGTGTCATTTGAGGCTGCAAGGTTCCTGCCATGAATTAGGACAAATTGATCACTGGTGACACCAGACTGAGCTGTGGCAGCTGGCCAGGGCACAGAGTACTTGGCTTGTCTGCAGCTAAAGGGATGTTCTGCAAGCACCTTTCTTTGAGGTTTGTGCCTCAATAGGTGTTTTGGGTGTGTTAAGCTGAGTGCACAACTTCTTTGTTTAAAAACTGTGGATTTTTGGGTTCTTTTGCTGCCTTTCAAGGGCATCAGAGTTTCTGATAGACTGTGGACTCCAAAGGAAATAAGCCAGGCTTCTAAAATATGGGTTGTTCCCTTTGTAAGGACAGTATGGGCTTGATTTACTTCTGTGAAACAAGTTCCAGTTCTATATGACAAACAATTCAATAAATCACTGTCTCATTCCTTGGGGGACTCCTGTCTTAAAAAGAAGGGTCAGAAGCCTGAATCCTCTGTCCTGTTGTTTCCCTCCCTCTCCAGATATTCCAGACCTGAAGCAAAGATTGCAGGCTCTAAATCTCCTGATCCTGATTCTTCCAGAGCCCAACAGAAACACTCTGAAGGTAAAAGCTTGCTTTTGATTTACCTGGGAAAATGTAGAATCACAGAAGCATTTAGGCTGAAAAAAATCCTTAAAATCATTGAGTCCATTCATTGCCCCAGCACCTCCATATCCCCAAGTGCCACAGTTATGTGGCTTTTGAATAGACACCACCTCTGCCTTGCTGTGCTTTTTATAAGCTGTGGTGGTTTTGTTGCGCCTTTTTTTTTTTTTTTTTTTTTTTCTCCTGAGCATTCCAGGTATTAAAGGTAAAGCTGATTTAGTACCCTGCACACTTTACTTAGAGCACTGGAATATATAATTCAGTCAAAGATGATCTGTCATGGCTCTGGTGGAGATGTGAGGTAAAGAGATAATCCAGAAGGACTCATTTTCCACATCTGGGAATGGCTTTGAGGGGATGCTGAAGGAAAGGGGAGATTCACCTATGGATTCTGTGATTTTTACAACTGGACTTTGTAAATTACCACCTGCTAAGGAGTAAAAGCTCATCTTCCCACATAGACTGTCTTTCCTGATTCAGAAATACTGGATAAACCTTTTTGGTGAGGTTATTAATTGTTACCATAGTATTAAAAACTGATCACTCTACTCTCAGGCTGGCTAAATAGAGATTTGCTCTTGTATATCAGGAAAAAGTGCTAATTAATGATCTCTCCAGCAAATTCCATGGCAGTTTTTGAGCAATACTCATAATGGATGGCATCAATCTCTTTCCCTCTCTTCAGGCCCTACTTGAGTTTCTCAGCAAGGTGGTCTCCAGGGAGAACAACAACAAAATGAACCTGTGGAACGTTTCCACGGTCATGGCCCCAAACCTCTTCATGCACAAGGGGCTGCCCAACAAGATCCCAGAGGGGAAGGAGAAGCAGCTGGCGGAGGGGGCGGCGGACGTGGTGCGGATGATGATCATTACCAGGATCTGCTCTGGACAGTAGGTTCCCCAGGAATTGTGTGGAATGGTGCAGCAGTGTCTTGGTCTTGTTGGAAATGGGATAGGGGAAGGGACAGCCTTGGAAATTTTTTGGTTGAATTCCAAGACTGCCTAACGTCAAGGTGCACAGATAATTTTTGTCTATTTAAGGAGTTAAAGTAATGATCATCTGCCTAAACTATGTCCTCATCTCTGCTTGACTTAATTCCTGTTTTCTCCCTTTTTTTTCCTCTGCCCAGGTCTCCTCTTTCCTGGTAGCTCAAGTGAGGAAGCTGAACGAGAGCAGCAGCAAAAGGTACCAGTTCTGTGACAAGAGAATTAAAAATTTGCTGCGGAAGATTCACGCTGACAAAGACAAGGTGGAAAAGAACCAGGGAGAGGTGAGTCAGGGCTTGGGGAAAAAAAAAAACCCAAAAAAAACAATCCCTTTTGTGGAAGTGTTAAATGTTTTCCTGAGAACTCTGAAAGGTGTAAGGGGTGATTCTCTTGAAAGAGCAAGAGGGTGAAAAAATTGCAGAATAATGAGGAACAGTTTCCCAGATCTTTTGGCCGGATTGTGGCAAAAACTGATCCCAGCAGCAAGAGCACTAAATACATTTCAGGCTACAAAACACCTGGTCAAAAGCAGGTGAGGAGGGAAGAGACCAGGAGTAGAAATGTTGGTCTTTGCCCCATGTGAAGAGAACAATTCATGTGTGTCTGTCCCACGTGTTGGCATGGATATATCTACTGTGATAAAGGCAGACTTATCTTCATGGACTTAAAGCACAAGTTTAGCAATATTTGTGCAATATTACAGCTATATTTCATCTAATTTTCTTTTTGCTCTATCATGCTGTTGGTCTGCATGGAAGGAGCTGAGGATGAGGTTTTTGCCACCTAAAAGCAGAGAAGTTCCCTGATGAATGATGTGGCTCTGCTCCTTGTATTGGTGCAGACTGAGGTGTTCAAACAGATGTTACTGCCAGATCTGAGCATCAAAGCTGGGAAAAGATCCTTGGAGTAATTTTTACTTGTTTTGTTTCATTTTTTTTCTCAGTTGCCACTGTTAAGTGAACAAACACAGGTGTGTAGGAGCTGGGTTACACCACGCAGGGCTGGATTTGGGGTATCCATGGTGCTGCAGCTGGGATGCTCTCAGGACATGGGCTGAGATAGAGTTTAAAGGTAGAAATAAGACACTGGAAGTTGAAATCTGCCTGCCTGAAGAAGAGTCTGTGTTCTCACAAGCCAGTACATTCCTTGTGCGAATTGGAATCCTGGGACACTGAGATGTTGTCTGCCTAAAATGGGGCTGTTCAGACAGCACATCACTGCTGAAATAATTTCAGAGGGGCAGCTGCTGCTTAAATAATCAAACAAGTGACCCCATGCTCAGAAAACAGCAGCATTCTGATGATCCCAGTGTTCTGTGCTGGTGCTGCACAGGATTTGGTAAAAATTAATTTGCAAAAATACCTCAATGCATGTCAGACCCTGTGAGTTCTGAGAAGCTACTTTATAGGGAAGCTGATGAAAACAATACTGAAAAAACCACTTAATTCAGCTCTGTGATGGCTTGGTGTGTCCTTTCTTTGGAAACCTTTCTGGGATTCAGTAGCCCACCATCCAGATGTCCAAACCCCTTTCCGAGCAATTTAAATGAATTTCAGAGAATTCATCCGGACTTGTGCAAAACGGTCTGTCAGAATTTCCTCTGACAAATCCTGCTTCCATCCGAGTGTCAGTGCCGTGTTTGAACAGCAGAGAGCACCAGCAGCCGCTGATGGAGAGCAGAGAGCTCCTCTCGTGGCCACCAAAACATCGATGGTTTATTCACAATGCTCACCTTCGTTCTCCCAACCCATACTATCTGTGCAAGAAACAAGCCTAAATTCTCTCAGCAGCTGTCTGGATATGCTTCATTCCTCACACTCTCCAGTCTGCTTTGAAAGTTGATGTTTTAACTGATAAAAATCTTTCTTTAAACCATTTTTTTCTTTCTGTCTGCCTCATTCAGCCCTCCAAGATCGTGAAAGTCCACGCGTCCCTGCTGCTGAAGGACTCTCTGGAGGTGCACCTGAACAATGCCACCAGGGTGGCTGATGTCTTGAGGCAGTTTCAGAAGAATTTGGGCCAGAATGGCTGGAACATCGTTAACACTGTCAACTTCCTCAAGTGGTAAATGGATTTTCCTCTGCTTTAAAAAAAAAATTAAAAAAAAAAAAATATAAATAGATAGACTAAGTGGTCTAACTGCTTAACTGTTTCCTGTCCTGAGGTGGCAGCACAATGAGTTATGAGCAGTTATGTCCCCTGCTCCTCTAAGCTTTGTCAATATTGTGTTGGATGGGAAGGCAGTTTTAGTTCACTGGGTGATCCCACCCAGTGCTCAGGCTGTCAGGAGGTCAGTGGTCCCCTCTGCACACCAAGTGAGCTCCAGCAGCCTTGCTGAAGGGAAGGGAAAGTGTTTTGATCCTGTCAAATAAACCATCACCAGTGTCCTTTTCCTGGAGTGGTAATTCCTGTGTGCTTATGTTAATGCAGGGATTTCCTAAAATAAACTCAGCAATTCCCTCCTGTGCTCCCGTGGGGAATGGCTGAACTAACCCAAAAAAAGGAACAGTAGCGTTCCTGCCCCTCCTCTGTCACAGTTCCTGCAGGATTTGGTGGCAGTGCCTCTCCTGCCTCTCCCAGGAGGGTGGAGGGAAATCGGCTGAATATGATCAGCTGCTGTCTCACAGCTTTGTTGTCCTTTTTTGCCAGTTTTGGGTGTCCTGCAGTGTGCAGGAGGATCAGTAAAATCTCTGTACCACAGCCTGTGGCCATTGCTGGCCCTCAAACCACAAGCAATTATTTTGGAAGAAATCTTACTAAACTACCTGACCTGTCTTTGCAGAAATTTAACTTTGGCCTGTTTTTCTTCCTGCAGTAACAACTCCATGGAGTGCACAAACTTGCTCCTGTACGAAGTGGGAGGCAATATTGGTAAGTAAAAATGGCAACTGAAAATAAGGATATCCAGTTTTTATGCTTAGCTTATTTTAGGAGGCAGTTAAAAACCTCTCTGGGTAACCTGTGCTGGTGCCTTAGAGTGAAGAATTTCCTCCTGATATCTTTTCTCTCAAAGCCATTACCTCAGATTGGTGGAAACTCTTCTGACTGGTTGTAATATTGAAATGAGTGTGAACAAATCCTAACTTTTAAGATGGGGACAAAACCAAACAAAAAAAGATTCTTAAAACTGCAGGATTAAGGATATAAAAAAAAGTGAGTTTTTTCCTGAATGTCTTGTTTTAACAGGTGAGCATTGCCTGGACCCTGACACTTACCTCTTGGACTTGTACCACATCAACCCCCACGCTGAGTGGATAATCAAACAAAACCCATCTTACCCTCGGATGTTCTGAGGAGAACAGGAGCCAAACAAAGCATTTGGTTGCAGTTTTTGGAAGGTGTGGAAAGAGAGACTTTCCTGTTGTGCTGTCAGAGCAGACACCTCTTGTTTCTTTGAAGGAAAAGCACCTTTGTTAACTGCTCCCCTGGCATTGAGAGCACAGCAGTGCTAACAGGGGTGATGGAAACAAGCAGCAATTATCGTTGGGTAGCAGAGTTTGCACGGGGAATGACTTTTCCTAAACAAAACATCCCCCCAAAGCAAACCCTGAAGGCAAAGCTGCGGTGGCTGTGCAGCAAAGATGGAACAGAAGGAAAAAAAAAGTCATCTTGAAGATGGTAAAAGGGATTTGTTTGTTCTGGATTTGCTCTTTCTTTTGGAGGAGAGACAGTCAGTGCTGTGGTGTACTAAGGACATTCCCTTTGCTGAGGGTCCATGGTTTTCTGTTGCTCATCACCAGAAGTTGAGACTTTGGGTTTCACCCTTAAGCTCCTGTTATGTCCTTTGAAGAATGAAAAAGGATTTTTCCAAAAAGTCCAGATGAGATGTGACATCAACATCATGTATTTAATGACTGCAGTTAAGTACATCTGTGCAACCCAAGGAAATAGCATTCCTTGGAAAAAGGTATGGAAAACAGAGCAGCCTTCCAGGTGTGCAGTGTGACAGGAGAGGTGCCTGTCCCATGCCACTCTGCAAACCCAAATTGCCACTGGTGAGGGTAAAACACGCATTTATTTTGCTGGAAAACCTGGATATCAACAGACAACGGAGGAAATATCCTGAAGCAGATGTGAGGCTTGTAATCTGGCCTGGCCACGTGAACTGAACTTCCCTGTGGGAGATTCTGTGTTTGTTCAAAAGTCAACAAACCTCCCCTGGGATGTGAGGTGGCTGAACTGAGCTGAGCATTTCCATCCCACCCAGCACAGAGTGGCCTGGACAGGTGAGGGTGGAGCAGAAAACTCAAACCTCGCTGCTGCATCATCATCATCCTCATCATCATCCAAAAGGACTGTGCCTGTGGGAGTGGAGTCCAGAATTGTCATTTTCCTTTGTGGTGATGCTGAAATACCTCACGCGAGGGACCCCACTGTGCAGTGCTGGGGGTGGGAACACTCAGCCTCTCTGGAAATCCCAATATCTTTTCCTAAATCGTGTTTTTAAACGTGGTTGGATATTTATTCATGTGGCAGGAGCAGGGCTGCCCTGCAAGTGCATACTCAAAGTATTTCATTTGCCAAATCCTCGCTGCACTAGTGACAATCTCCAGTATTATTTCTTTTGTTAAAGGAGTTCGTTTCCATTGCAATCTGAATTTTCCCTCCTCTCCTTTTTTCCCCCTAGGATGATGTGTAGCTTTCTTTATCTCAGACTCCTGGTTTCTGTTGTAAAGGTGCTTCACTCTGTGATTAGTCTGTCTGTGTGGTTAAATCCTCTTGGTGGTTAAGGTTTTTGAGGAACACGTCAGCCACAGTCCATATTCTTCCCAGCTTGTTGTCAAGACTGTGTGAGTGGTGCTGATATCTTAAAATTTTCCATATTTTAGAGAGTCTGTCTGTTCTTTTTGGTTGAGATGATGCAGATGCGTTGACTGCTGAGATCACCTTCACAGATGTCTTCTCAAAAACCTGTAATAGAACCCCCCAACCCTGCCCAAATGTCAAGAACTCTTGAGGTGCCTCTTTTATAAGGCCTAACAGAGCCTGATCCTTTTCCTGGAGGATGGGTGATTTGTGTCTCTGCAAAGATTGAACTGCTTTAAAAATGGGGCATTAAAAACCAAAAGTACCTGTTCACTCATCCCTTCTGGAATTCTTGGTGGCAGTGACAGAGGAAAGACCCTTTGCAAGCTGAATTGCACCCTGAAAAATCACACCATGCTCCATTTTTTCCCACCCCTTGTAGGCTGGGTTATTAAATTTACTGTCCACAGGTATTGCAGGGTCAGGACTGCATCGCTGCTGCTGCGAACTGCAAATGAGTGGGGTTTTTGGAACACCAAACAATGTGAATCAGTGCTGTGAAAAAATAAGGTTGGTGGGAGATTCTCATGGGACAAATATCAGATCTCAAATAAAAAAAGAAATGTAAAAAAAAAAATCAGCTCTTTCCAGATGATGGATATACATTTTTAATATTTTTTCCCTATCTTTGTATCAAAAAGTGTAAATTTTTCAGTCACTGATGTGCAACCCACTTCTGAGGGCTGGCTTTTAATACCCTTCGTTTTTTACAAATTTTTAATTCTGTATTTAAATTTCATTTATTCGGTGAAGCAATAAAAGTACTGTAAAAGCTCTTGGCTCCGTTTTCCTCAATGCTTGAGAACAAGTCAAATCCTCCACATCTATGGAAGGCACCAGGATTTTCCTTGTGCCTGGAGAGGGGTGTGTGTGAGTGAGCTGGGCAGGAGTTTTTTGTTGCAGCTTCAGGAGAGGTTCCTCTTTGGATGATTCTGTGGGATTGCTGTGAGAGGACATCCAGGAGGAGGAAGGGAAGGGTGGTGTGGGTGCAGAAAGCTGAGAAAAATGTGAATGGGAGCTGAAGGTGAGCACCAACTTGTGAAGGAAGTGACTTGTGAAGGAAGAGGAGCAGTTGTTCAAGATTTAAGCTTGAGGAAATGAGTCCCTAAATGCCCTGGGAAGGGTTTAAAAGCAGTGCTGCAGCCTGGCCGGTGGTGCTGGTGGGAAAGCAGGGCTTGCTCTCCTGCCCAGACACAAAAGGAAAGGGGAGGAGGATCCCAGCGGCTTTAAAAAGCTTCCAGAGCAATTATCTGAGCAAAACACCAGTTTATCAAACTCATTCCACCCATTCATCTTCAGCAGTATCAAAGTGCTAATCTCTCCCATCCCCGAGGGCTTTTGTGATTGATCATAACACAGCTCAGAACAGGAGCCCGGGATTTATTCTGAATGCAACTTGAATGCAACTGTTGTGCTGAGATAAGGGGCAGAGCAGAAAAGAATCTTGCAAACGCTGGTTAAACACAGTTGAGGATGAATTGGAACTGAAATATCAAAATAATAATAATTTAAAAGTAGTTTGCCTTAGGAAACAGTATTTGCAAAAATATTGAGTCTTGACAGGAGAAAGGATGCTTCAGCTCTTGGAGGGAAATGCCCCAACTAAATGCACTTCTTGGATCAAAGTAAGTGACAGCAAATATTGTCGTAAATAAAATACAACTGCATTTGATTAAATGCATTTCTTTACCCTCATGTGCTTCCCAGTGCTGAAAACAAGACAAATAGCATCTGTGATTTTGCATGCTGGAATAATGAAACTTTAAAGTTCCCTCCAAAGCTTGTTTGCCCATGAGGGCTGCACATGTCTTCACCTTGTCGGGGTGGGGGGAAATAGAGGATGGAGTTCAGTATTTTAAGTCACTGGAAAAGAAAATATTCAACTACACTGACTTACCTGATGGGAAATGGCCTGGGCGGTCCCTAGTTCCCCACGCTCAGGTTTGTATGGAGTTTTTTTTTTTTTGTTGTTGTTTGTAGTGACAAAGGAATTCCTTTTCTCCTCAGCCCTTGGACGGGAATTTTTAGCGGTGATGTTTTATTTTCTGTACCCCTCTTGGCTGGCTGTACTTCTCTAGCTGGTGAAGTTGCAGGGGTTATTTCCATGGGGATAAAGCAGGAAAAGAGGAAGAAACCCCACAGAAAGGGAGGGTGTGGATGTACCCACAGGGTGGGTTGCTTGTTTTTTTTGTTTTTCAGGCTGTGGAACAGACACAGATGCACACGAGCACTGCTGCTCTCTCCTTGCTCATCCCAAGCCTTGCTCTTGGCAGGCTGCAGCAGAAATCTGCTTCAGAAGTTCCCTGGTGAGCCCTCAGTACCGAATAGACTTTATTTTGGGGTGTGTGTGTGGATGGCTTCACCCTGAACACGGGCTGCCTGCAACTTGTGTTAAAAGCGAAGCTTTCGAGCCTTACCCAGAGTTTTAAACTCCCAAGGAGTGTGGTTATCCACAACACGCTGGTTTTACCTCCTACTACAGTTTTCCTTTGTGTCCCATCGGTGCAGGAGGAGAAGGTCACTCTTACCTGTCCTGATGTCTCTGATTGAGCCTTTTCCGGACACAGGAGCAGCCACAAAGTGCAATAATTGCCTTTTACTTATAACATACTGACAGAGCTGTCTCGGGGTTTCAAGAGAGACAATTACAGATTTTTACATTGTTTTCTTCAAAAGAAGAAACAGACCTAGGGCTTCCCTAATAGCCCTCCTGCTTCACACTCGGAGCGCGTTGTTGTGGGTTGCATTTATTATGAGCCACTTATTATCCCTAATTATTGAGCAGGGGGTAGGTCTCTCGGTAGCAGGCGAAGTTGTGACTTGATGAACACTCAGCTGTCTCTATTTAAGATAAAATTACTGTAATTACCAAATCGATCAACCCTGCTTTCGCTTTGCCTGCCTGGGACAGAACAAATGGGCTAAATGAGCCCTATTTAGCACAAAAGTGAAGAAAGGGATTCGCAGACCTCAGGATACACGGGCTCGGAGCTTTTTTGTCGCACGCCGCTTTTAACGGTAATGTCACATAATTGTCTCTTGTTCGACAATTTTGTCTCGCACAAAAAGCGCCCACGCTGCTCTTTCTTCAGCTCGGCACGGCGGGTGAGCAGCCAGGTGGGCTCGGTTTGCTGTAACCTCCCCTTCGAGCAGGGCTGGGCTGGATTCCCTGCCTTGTTTGCAGAATTTGTGTCTTGGAGAGCAAGGCTGATCGCTCAGGTTGTCTTTATTTGGGAAGATGTTGCCTTCTCCATCTCCCCCGCTGCTTTGCTCTCCGAGGGTATCTGTGCTTTCAGCCTCAGGAACCCTCCCAGCTCACTGGTGTGGGAATAACTTGTCCACAGCTCATCTTCCAAAGCCATGTGCTGTCTAGAAAGCATTGGGCTGCAGGAATTTGTCCCTCTTTAAGCTTTTGAGATATTTCTGTGCTCTCTGGCAAGCTCACATCACAAGTGTTGTCAGCTCCTATCCCTGCCTGGCCGCACCAGGATTGTGTCACACCCACACATGCATTTAGGATGATCCCATAAAGGAGAAGAGATGCTGGAGAGCCCAGGGAATGCTCTGTTCCCCTGTGTTCTGCCCTCCTGGGAAATGAGCTGGTGAAGGGTAGATCTGCTCTAGTGGGAAGGGTCTGGAGCACAAGATGGGGAGCAGCTGATGGATCTGGGGGTGTTCAGCTGGAGAAAAGGAGGCTCAGGGGGACCTTATCCCTCTTTAGAACAGCTGAAGAGGAAGCTGTAGCCAGCCAGGGGTTATCCTATCCTCCCAGGTCACAACAAAATGAGAATAAATGGCCTCAAGTTGTGTCAGAGGAAGTTTAAATTAGAGATTAGGATTTATTTTTTTTTTTTTTCACTGAAAGAGCGGAACAGCTGCCCAGGGAAGTGGTGGAATCACCAACTTTTCCTTAAGTGCTCACAAGGTGTGTGGAGGTAGCTCTGCAAAACGGGGCTGTTTCGGCCTCGGGGCTTCCAGGAGGATGAGGATGGTGCTTCATCTTTCTACTCCAGCTCACCTGGGTTTGCCTGCACCTGCCGTGTGAGAGCATCGGAGCCACATTTATCTGAACAGATTGTTACACAAATAACCTGTAAATGCTTCCAGGGGCTGAACCGCGTAACCAGGGGAGTTGTTTTCATCCCGGCCCTTTTTGTATCAGCCAGGGGAGGTTTATCCTCGCTGTCCCCACACCTGCAGGCAGCAGAGGAGTGTGATAAGGAAATATTAGAGCAGATGGATGAATGGGAAACAGAGTTATGCTGATGGCTCAGCGTTTCAGAGGGCTCGGCCACCCCTGCCTGGTCCCGTGGCTGCTCTGATTTTGGAGCTGCTCTGCCCTTGTCCATCACTCTCCATCGTGCATCTCCTCCATCCCGCTCCCTCCGCCGGAAAGGACAGCCAGCCGCTGCTGTCACTGTCACAGCCGAGCAGGGAAAGCCCGTGTGGGCCGGTCCAAGGCAGGAGCAGGAGCGTTGGAAGCTTCATTAGTCGGGCTTTGTTCCGAGAGCAGCCGGGCGGGAGCGGAGCCGGGAGCGTTATCAGCACGGGCAGGAGGCGGTTGCGTAGCAACCCCGATGGGGGGACCGGCCGGGCTCCGCCGGAAATAAGAAATACTCATTTTCTTCAATTTACAGGCGTTTCAAACAAGAATTCATTAGCGATGGAGGATTCGCTTAGGTTTAACAACCCTTAAAGCGATGGCAGCTGGTGTTGGCCTTGTCTGAGCATGGCGTGGGTGCGAACTCACGCGGTGAATGAACCTTCAACAATTCGGGTTTTAAGCGGCTGCTTTTCATCCCTCTGTCCTGCTGGGGCTCAAAATGGGATGAGAACTGGAAATTTCATTGCTCTTTTCAGGCCTGGTGTAGAGGCATCTCCATGGAGCCCTCCTTGGTACCGTGATGGTTACCTCTGGTGAGGAGGGTGATGGTGAAAGGAATGAGAAGGGAGGGTCTTTACGAACAAAATCTGACTCTGGGGGTAGGATAAGGCTGATATTGGGAGATAGAAGGAACAATGGGAAGGATTTCCATAGGAATTCCACTGATTGACTTATCCCAAACTACAAGAGCAGAGACACAGAGATGGATATTGAAAGGGGGCAATGTATGATAGAAGGGGGGTTTCATCAGGCTTTTTTGGGAGCCTGAACCTCTCAAGCACCTCAGCAATGGGGAGAGAGGGAACTGCGGCCGGGAAACTGGGATAAAAGAGGCTGCATCCTCTATGAATTTGAGAGACCCCATGGGAAATGCCCATGGCCTCTCCCTTTATTCATGAATAAAGTTGTGGGACTCCTCTCTCTCCTTTTTGGACATAAACCTCTGGTGTTTGTGGATTAGTTTTCCTAACAATGGTCACCTCAGGTGAGGAGGGTGATGGTGGTCAGCTCAGGGTGATGGTGGTCCCTGTTCAGACAGTGAAGTGCTGAAAGCAGTTGGTTTCACTGCTCCATCTCCTTGTCAGGCTGCAGAGAAACTTCAAACCTGTGATAATTGTGAGGCTGGCAAGGAGCACTGAGTGTATGGATGGGAAGGATATTCAAAAATCTGCTTTTGTCTGGAATCTGAGATGTTGAGATTGAGACAAACAGAGACTGCCCAGGCCTGTGTTGAAGGGCAGCATTATTATATGGTGGAAGTAAGAAATAAATCCCAGCGCTGAGGAGTGGCATTGCCAAGTGAGAAGGTGGAACAGGGCAAAAGGGGCTTTTTAAAATTTCAGTTCTGGTGTGTTTTGTGCAGTCAGAGCAGTGGGGTAGGGGCAGTGTGCCCTGAAAGGGGGCCTGGGATGGTCAGCCATGGTGAGGGCATTCCTGGTGGAGCTGGCTGGATTCAGTCTGTGCAGAGGGATTCCCATTCTCCATTCGTCTGGGTGGTGTGTCTGTCTGTCCAAAACACCGTGTGGGCTTGCACCCACCCCTCTGCACCCCTCTCTGCTCCTGGGACAGACAGGGCAAGCCTGAGTGCCACCAAAGCGAGGTATTAATGGGGAATTAATATCTACAGGATATTTATTGTGCCTCAGTGGCCCCATTGTGGAAATCACAGTTTTATTCCTTGTTCTCCTGTTCCTGGCTGCACTGCCAAGGTGAGCAGGTAACAGCAGGTGAGTGCTGGCATTGGGATTTAGGATCCTTGGTGGGGGAGAGATAAAATAAACATATTCTGTGTGGCCTCACCTGCTGAGGACATGGAGGCATTTTCTGCATTTTCTGTCACCAATCAGCTCGTGCATCAAGTGACAGCAATACAAAGAATATTGTTTGTACATGGAAAACTGCTTTCTCTGCTCTGTCCTCTGACTTCAGCCTTTCAATATTGAACAATAATACATCTTCCCTTCTTATTAGCAATTCAGTTTGCAGGCTGATTCAGATTAACTTGGGGTCTCACTGTATTAAGCACTTTATGAAAAAAAGAAAAAGCCATGGGAGCTGAGGATGTTTCTGAAAGGCAATTTCCTCAATGCCAGGCAGTTTAATAACTCCACAGCCATGGCATTGAGGCTCATTTATTTTAAGTTATGTTTGCAGACTGTGATGGGTCAATAATAAATAAGGCAGGGTGGCAGATTTTGTGTGGAAGGGAGCAAAAAGGACACAGGCATGTTCAGTGTGGCTCCTGGGTCTGAAATTAAAAGCTCCTTTGAAAAACAAATTCTTATCATCAATATTTGCCCACTGAACTATTGAGAGCAAGTGAAAATTTGGAGCTGTATTTGGCAAAAAGGAGAAAATTTGGATCCTCTCTCATCCAAACTGCTTTCTTTTAACAGTGAAATTGTTGTTCTACATTTTGGTCTGGATTTTTCCTTTAATCAAGTCTGTGGTGGAAGGAGACATGTAGCCCCAGGCAGGCTTTTGCACCTGAGACCTCCAATCTACTCAAGTAATAAACACAAACATCACACAGTGTTTCAAAGGACTTGTTAAAAATATTGGAAATCAGTACCTTGTAGGAAGCAAAGTGAGTTAATAGTATTTGCTGAAAACACCTTTTACAAACCACGTGGGACATTGAGCAGGTCAAGTGGAATGTGTAACAACATTCACCTATCTCTGCTCCCTTCTGCAGATATTCAGGCAGAGATTCTGGTGGGTTTAGGTTTTATTCTCTCCCTGTGAAGCAGGGAACACACAGAAGGACCGAGCTGAATTGTTCTGCTTTGTGTCTTGGTCTGCTCCCCAAAGGGACCTTTGGGCTCTCCAGCTCAGGAAGGGCTTTTTTTCTTCATTTCCCATGTTCAGGGCAGCAGGTTCAAAATGCACATAAGCTTGAAAGAGCTGGAATACCCAGGCTGTTGTTAATATGCAGGGATTGGGAAATTGGCTTCTGTTGGTGAAGTTTCCTCTCAGATTACTCCTGGTAGAAAGATCCCTCCTTCTCTCTGTGGAGTGCAAAGTGCTGCGGATTTTTCCTGAGTAATCGAAATATTGAGCTTGATTAAAGTGTTGTCTAACTCAACAGACAGCTGCTGGGTAATTTCTGTGAGCCATTGGGCAGGGGGGTTGTCCCTGCCATTGCCACCCAGCTGGAGGTTGGGCTGTGCCTGGACAGGGAACTGAGCTACCTCTGCTTTTATTTTGGTTAAACAAAATATTTCTAAATCAGGTGCCCAGCTTGAATTTTTATTTAAGAGTCCCAACTTTTTCCTTAATGTTCCTGAGTGCTCACCTATTAGAAGCTCACATTGTGAGCCCCTAGGAATTTATGAGATTTTTTGTGTGTCTGTGTACTTTCAATAAAATTCAAAAGTGTTGGCTGCAGGGCCTGGGTAGATGAACTGTTTCTCAACAGGCTTCCCACACTGAACTTCCTTTTTTCAGCTTGGCAGGAAGAGCTGCACCAAAACCTTGATCTCTTTTGGCTGTTGATGAACTCCCCTGTGGAGTTTCTTATGTGAATCAGAGGCTGCAGTGGTGATTGGGGTGAATTGGAGCTTTGGATGATTTTGTGGATGATGCTGTGAGCTGGGGTGGGCTGACCCTGGCTGGTGCCAGGTGCTCCATCACCCACCTCCTCAGCTGGAAAGGAGAGAGAAGGTGCAGCAAAAGGCTCATGGGTTGAGATAAGGGTAGGGAGAGATCTCTCACCCGTTTCCACTGTGGGAAAAACAGATTTGACTCGGGGAAATAAGTTTAATTTATTGCCAAAAAAATCAGAGTGTAGTAATGAGAAATACAAACAAATCCTAAAAATACCTTCCCCCACCCCCTATTTTTCCTGGGCTCAGCTTCACTCCTGAACTCTTTCCCTCCTCCCCACGGTGAGACAGGGAATGGGGTTGTGGTCAGTTCATCACACGCTGACCCTGCTGCTCCTTCCTTCTCAGGGGGAGGACCCCTCACCATCCTCCCCTGCTCCATCTTGGGGTTCCTCCCATGGCAGACAGCCCCCCATGAACTTCTCCAAGGAGGGACCTTCCCACAGGCTGCAGTTCCCCCCAAACTGCTCCAGTGTGGGTCTCCCACAGGGCACAGTCCTTCAGGAACAGGCGGCTCCTGAATCCCCTCAGGCTCACAAATCCTGCTCCAGCACAGCCTCCTCTCTCTACGGGGTCCCAAATCCTGTCAGGAGCTGCTCCAGCGTGGAGCTCTCTCAGTGCTGCAGCACTTCAGTGAGGCTGTGTCTGAGACCAAAACCTGGACCTTCAAAGAAACCAACCCCAGCTCCTGACCTTCTTAGAAACATCAGGCATAAAAATATCTTCACCCCCTCCTCCTTCCTCCCTCCTGTCCTGCAGCCCATGATCTCTCTGACCCAATGAATCAGGACTCTGGGCAAATATCCCTTGCACCAGAGTGCTGCAGTTGGCTGGGTAAGGAGACAGAAATGTGATGGATCCTGAGCTCCATCCCCTCCTCTGCTGCTGCTCCCTGCCCACACTCTGCCTTGGCCAGGGGCCTGAGCACTGAGTGCCTGCAGCAGGGTGCAGATGTGAGGCACAGGGACACAATTCCCTTCTCTGGTAGTCGGAGGATTTTATTTTTCAAAGCTATCATAAGAAATGTGCTTACACTGGCAAGGATTACGTGGGAAGAATGTGATGCCTCATCCTCCTGCAGCCCGGTCCTCCAGGATGTCTCTGCTCTCAAAGCCATTTCTGAGTCATCTCTTGATGGTTTGGCTGCTGGGCACTGACCAGGAGCTCCTGGGGTGCATCTCTGTGTGAGGAGGAGGAGGAGGAGGAGGAGGGATGCCTGCTGCTGCATCAGTGACCAGAGCCTGCATTGCTTAGCTGCTTTTTTAACTCCCTTGGTTTAAAGCCATTCTGCAGCATCTGGGGATTCTTTTTGTTCACATGTGCTACTTGCAGATTTGTAGAGAGCAAGAATTATCATTGAAATTTGTAGTAATATTTCCAGGCAAAGCCTTTGATTGTGGGTGCTTGTGTTTTTCGTGTCTGGTCGTGTTTTGGCTGGCAGAGGCTTTGCTTTCCATCTGCATTTGCAGGGATATGATTTCTTTCTCTGATTTTCCTTCCCCAATATCCTGTCAGCTGCACCCCGAACGCTGAGGAAAACTTCTGTCTGAAAAACAGAATTATACCTTATTTTAAGCTTCCCTGCCTTAATCTCTGGTCAGGTAACTGGAATTATGTGTACAAATGATGGAGACAGGAGATAATCTGCCAGCCCTGCCAGCGTTCAGCTCTGGTGGTGGCATCCCAGCTGCTCCCAATCTTCACCTTGCTGGAGAGCCCATTTCCATGATGATAATCATTTGTCAGCTTTGAATCTCCCAGCGCAGATGTGACAAAACAGTTTCATAATCCGCTTGCGTGCGTCAGGCTGCTCCCTTCTATTTTGGGAGAGCAGGGCTGACTAATGTGCAGCTCTGGCTGATGGTGTGTGACACCGCTGTGCCAATGGCTGTCACGGGGCAGCAAATGCCTGCAGAAAGGGGGTAAGTGCAGGGATTTGTTAGAATCAGCTGGAAACTCGAAGCAAAACCATCACACAAAGGCGTGGAGAGAGCCCTGGATTGTGACTCAGGGGAGGAGAAGTCACTGTGTGTGTGCAGTGACCAGGGCAGTGACATCCTTTGTGCTGTCCATCGGGGTTGGAGGGAATTATGGGCTCCAAGCCAAATCTGGGGAATGGTGATTCATTTCTGCTTCAAAGGGGTGCAGAGAGCAGGCACTGGCGTGTTCCCTCTGTCAGAGGGATGCCAGCCACTCCCGAAATCCCCAGGGAGGTCCCTGTGAATCATTTGTGGGATGGGAAAGCGGAGGGATAATGGGGAACAATTTGAGCATTGTGTCATCTGAAGGGTGCTTTGCTTGTGGGAAGGGGATGGAGAACTAAAATCAAACAGAGCTGCGTGGAGTGTGGGGGAATTTGGGTTATATATCTAAATATTCCATCAGAATATGGTCGTTTGACTGTGTGTGCTTATCTGATCTCATTAAAGCTGAGAGAAAGGATGGCCAAACATTGTCCTGAGCTAGTCTAGATATTCACCTGTTCCTAAATAACCAAGTGTTAAAAATTAGGTTAATTAAAAAATAAAGTTTCAATGAGCCTTAATGTGTAGACAGTTAAAATGAGGATAAAATAGAATCAATATCTTGAAAAATCAACGAATTTATTTTTGGGAAGTGGCAGTGAGCTCTGTGGAGGATAAATAGCAAAAGCCCTCGTTCTCTTGAGAGAATATTTGACTAAACCAGAAAGTTGGTAGAAAGAAAATGCAATTTCCATTTGTGCTTCATGAGCCCACTGACAAGCCTGTGAAATGTGTGCATGGAAGGTTCTGACAATATTGTTTTCCTAATATTAATAATACTTAAAAATAAGTGAAGATGGGAACTTGTCCAAAGCAAAGTCCAGGCATAAATCCTACCATTTATCACCTGTGTTCTCCTGGAAACAAGAAGTGACTGCCATACATGCTTAATTCAAACTAAATAGCCTATAAAACAAGTTCCCCAAGGCTAATCATAATAATAATAATATCAGGAGAAATGAATATAAGGATGATTGAATACCGGATACACCAAGGAGGGAATATGGAATATAGATACATATCGTGCTGGCAAGGATGGGCTGGTGTTTATGGTGTGCTGGAAACTCCAATCCATCATCTGACCAGGGAATATAATGCAGTTAGAATCAAAAAGGATGCCTCTGTCTGAAGCAATGCAAGGATATTATAAACCAGCAAATGCAAATAATCAATCAAAAGCAGCGAGAGGGCCAAAGGAGAATATCATCAAGCAATAATTCAAATCACAGCTGTGATTATGAGAAATAACAGTAAATCTGCTATTTAATTAATATTAAGCTCCAGACACTCTCTAGGATGGGGCACACAAGCCTTCTTAGGCTAATATGATAATAGAGAAAATATTGTGTCCCTTAGAAATTTCAGGAAGGGTATTAACCATTGAAGGCTCTCAGATCTGTGTGTATAAACCGTGTTCTCTGCACCCAAATGCTGCTCAGGTAATTGCTGCTTTCCTGGGATCAAGCACCCCTTGTCAGAGACCTGAGGGCTCAGTCCCCCATCACCTTTGGGGTCCCTCTTTTGGTGCTGATCCTTTTTTCCCCTGTGAGACCTCGCTGAGCAGGGCTGGCTGCTCCTGTGACCGGAGCTTGGGTACCTCGGGGTGGGATGAGGGTGCCCAGCGGAAGCACTGAGCTTCAGAAGGGATTCCAGGATGGTGTCACACAATCACCAGGACTGGAAGAGAGTTCAAGATCTCCAGTCCAACCCATGCCCAACACCCCCACTGAACCATAGCACCGAGTGCCACATCCAACCTTTGTTAAATACGTGTAGGGATGGTGACTCCACCTCTTCCACAGGCAGATCATTCCAGTGCTTTATCACTTTTTCTGTAAAGAACTTTTTTCTAATATCCAACCTATACTTCCCTTGGTGCAGCTTGAGTCCTTTCATTCTGCCACCTGTTGCCTGGAGAAAGATACCTTAAAACTCATCAGAGTCCAGCTCCAGGACAACTCACCCCGGAGCAGCTGCTATAAGTCCTGATGATGTTCTGACACCTTCAGCAGCCCAGTGCACGTGTGGAGAGGTGTCCTGCTCCCAGAGCCTGGGTGCTCAGACAGATCCTGATCTGTAAAATGAAGCTTTTTCTAGGCAAGTGCAGATAGAAATATCCTCATAGCAGGATTTTAAATCTGCATCATTAATGAAGTGACTGACTCCCGTGTCTGGGAATGGAGCAGCTTCCACCACCTTCCCCTGCTTTCTGAGAGTGGGTGTGTGTGTGGTAAATGACCTTTGGAATGAAAATATTAACATAAAAGGAAAACATGATTGTAATTTATGAAATGTTGGCCCAGCTGCCTCGGGGGAGGGGGGAGCAGACCTTTCAGCCCTGTGAGCTGGGTGCCTGCCTTGACACAAGTGCATTTAAAGAGTCAATTAAGGGAAGCTGTGTATTTGCACAGCCTGGATTCAATTTCGTGGTTTGGAAACTTTCTTTTCAAGCACTTGAGACTGCTGGTGCTGCTAAAAGAGTTTGCTTGTTGAGAAAGGGCTGCAGGAGGTTCCAGAGCAAAGGGGTGAAGCTCAGACCTCTGGTAAAGCATTTTGGGTGGTGACTTCACCCTGAGAGAGCATCAGATTTATCAGCTCCTGCTTGTGCTGGAGCAACTCTTGATGGTGGGATTTGGGCTCTTGAATGTTGGCAAATTGCTGCAGATAATTGTCAAATTTCCAGGGATGTTGTCTGAAGGAGAACAAAGGAAATGGGCGCTCTCTTGGCAGCTGCTTTCTGCTATTCGACTTTCTGGGTAAAACCCCTGGGTTTCTGTCTTCATTACTGGCCAGGGGCTTCCACACAGGACTATCAAAACCTTAAAAGACTCCCTTTGAGGCAGATCAATGCAAAATGAAATGAGGGAAAATTGCTGATTGCTGAGGAAAATGCAGCACTGAGAATAACAAGGAAGAAAATGCAGCTGAAGGCTCAAATTGAATCTGTATTATGCCCGTGATTAAAGATAATGTGCTAGGAAAGGGGGTTACAGGAGGGTTTCTGTGCTGGGTTGGATGGCTAAAAACGTGGTGATTGTGGCTGCTGGGCTCTCATTGGCCTGGGCTTGATATCTAAATTATAGGGCTATTACCCAGAAATGGGTTTGAGGCTCTGTCTGAAAGGCAGAGCCCCTCCACAGCCCAGCTGGCTGGGGGTGCTGCTCCTGCTTGAGGCTTGGAAAATCTGTTTCTCCATTTTCCTTGACAATTAAGGTTTTGCATAACRGTTTTGGGATTTTTAAAGAAATTAGAGATGAATAGGTCCCTCCAGTCACCTGCATTCCCATGTAATCTCCCAGACAGTTCACAAATGACTGCTTTGTTTTAAAGTTGTTTATTTCTTACTTATTGTGATGGAGTATATGCCTTTTATTGATGAGGGTGAAGTATGGGGTGACAGCACAACATTTGTGATGTTTTCCAGAATAAACTTGTGTGTTTGTAGGTAGCTGATGTTTAAGTGGTTTAAGTGATGGCTGAGGAGTTTTATTTGGCAAACTTAATTGTGTTTGAAAGGAATTTGGACTTGAACTTGGGAGATGCTGCTTTCTGTTTAAAACAAAACTGCTCTCTAGGATGAGGAGAAGATTTCAGTGACATGTTTGTATTTAGTAGGCTCAAGGCACTTTTCAGAAACTTCAGAACCGCTCAGCATCACAAGTTGTTTTCTCCGGGAAATCTTTCCTGCTCCGCATCCCCAGCCCCCCAAGCCTTGATGTGGGAATTGCTGCTATCAGCTGCCTGCAGCACTCTGCTCCTGCCTTATCTGCTCCTGACACAGAAAGGACACTGCTAATCAACCCCCAGCACACAGATCTCCCCAAAACACCAACAGCATCTGCACTGCTCCCCCCTCATCACTCCCTTCTCCTCTCATTGAGGGGGGAGCATCCTTTGCTCTCTGCAATTTCCCGAAGCTTAGAAATCGGAGCACAGTTAATTATGCTCATTGAGTCGCTGCTTCAACAATTAGCTGAACCTTAATTTGAAGCACAGAGCTATTTGAATTTGGAGTTTTGTGGTTACCCAGCTCATCTGTAACATTACAGTCAGCTCTCCCTCAATACCAGTTTGTGCTGTGCTGCTGGGTGGGGCAGCTCTGCTTCCACCCCCTTTGCTTTAGGGGATCTGCTACAAACCCTGTTCCCTTGGAGCTCCAGCCTGGCTGGTGGCTGCTTGGTGGCACCTCTGGGTCACTCTCCCAGTGAGTGCCAAGTGGTTTTTTGGTGATGCAGGTGCCCCCCAGAACCCAAAGAGAGCCACTGCAGGTGCCAAGGGACTGGGGTGACAAACTGTGACCCTCAGCAAATGATGGGGGAAAGATGCTCTAGTGACACCAACATCTTCTGCAGCAGGACAGGCCCAGTTGTGCTTTGGTCCATCACCCACACCGGTATCTCGAACTGGAGCTGACCAGTTCTCTGACCTTGGTGTTTCTTGGTTATTTAATTAAAAAAAAAACAAAAAAACAAAAAACAAAACCCCCCCAAAAAAAAAAAACCCACAAAAACACCAAACACACAAACCTCAGTTTTTCTTTCAATATTCCTATCACCACTCCTATTTCTCCTGCTGCTCTGGCTGCCTTTGCCTGGGACATGAATATCACAGTTATCATCAGTGTGCCAAAAGGTGACACAAATAGCAAGTGATTCTGCAGGAGAGTGGAGGGAGGAGAGGACTGGAGATGTTTAGGGAGGGTTTGGCTGATGACCTTAAATGTGTGCTTGATATTTCTGTGATTTTACTGAAAAATCACATAATACATACAAGATAAACCTGCATTTCCAAGCTGTGGGCAATTTTTGCTCTCTTGACAGGAGCAAAACTGATTTGGAGTGGAAGGTGCAGCTGGTGGTGCTGGGATCTAAAGGCTCCAGTCGCTGGTCCAGCATGGTCTGGGGGATGTCCAGCCCTGCAGTGGGGACAAGGCAATGACACCTGCCCTGTTCTGTGGCTCTTGTAGGACTGGTTCACAGGATTTCCCAATGTGGCTGATGAAGGTCAGTCTGTGTCCATGGAGAAGTTCAGCCTGGCTGTGTCAGACCCTCCTGTGTCGTGTTATTTAAAGAGAGAGAACACATTAAAGATAAAATAACTCCGCCCTCCTTTCACAGCTCTTGTGCTGTAATTTTTTAAGAGCCAGCCATGTGTGAGATCAGGCAAAGGTTAAATTGTCAGGCTCTCTTAGCCAAGGAGAGATTTGACTCGTGGCCTGAGGCAGGGCCATCTAACCTGAGCTGTTCCAGTGCTTGTCAGATCCTGGTTTTTCACAGCCAAAACATCGACAGCATCACCCCACTGTCCTCTCTGGCTGTGAGGGGTGCTGGGTTTAGTCAGTCTGTGAAAACCTGCTCTGACACACCCTGGTAACCTGTTATCCACAACTCATCCAGCTGCAGGCTGCCAAAAACTGGCTGGAATCGCACTTTTATCGGCTTATGGCAGGAAGAAGTGTATTGTTTCCCTGCAAGCAGTGTCTGGGGACTGGGGATTATTGGGTGCATTTTCAGATTTGTGCTGCTGCAGATGAACAAGGCTTGTGTTCCTCATGTGTGTGCACAGGGCACGGAGTCCACTCGTGACAGGGCTGTGAGTGCTGGCTCGTTGCCTCTGCCTCGTAAAGGAATTGAGAACATTTAACTCAAATTACATAACTTCACCCTCATTGAAATTTATACACACACAGTCTGGAGGGGAATTGCTGCGAGCACCTGACGTGCCTGGGTGGCTCAGGAACCTGGAACTTGACAATGTCAGGTTTTGCCAGTCCTGATGAGCCTTTATGTGGCTTTTATGTACAGAAAATGAAGCTGCAGCACAGCAACGTGCATTTCAGCTGCAGCAGGGTCCGTGTGGACCATCTGGCAAAACCCAGGGAATGGCTGAGCCTGCAGGCTCCTGTGACACACACGGGGAAGCCAAGCATGAACAGAGCACTGCTCAATTCAGCAGCAGGAGCTCTGCTGAAATATTGGGGGGATTTTACAGGGACAGTCATTTCTGTGACATCTATTGTGGTTGACTCTTCCTGGTGAGGTCGGCAGAGCTCGTCTCTGCCATGGGCTGGATTTCTCTTGACCTGGCATAGAGGCTGCCACACTCCATTTTCAGGCCCTTTGTCTCATGGTAGTGGTTTTTTAGCCCATCCTTCCAGATTTTCTGAATGTAGTTTGCAACCAAGGAGGGAAAATTGCAAAAAGTCCAGCAATGTGCTTCAGTCTCAAATATTCAATATTCCTTTTTGCCTAGTTCTAGATATCCCTGTCTAGTTAATACATCAGTAAAATAATTATTTTGGTAATCACTTCCCAGCTGCTGTCACAGAATAGTTCCAAGTTTCTTTTAAAAACATCAGACCCATTTTGGTTTTGAGTGGAAATGTGGACTGTGGTACAGCCACAGCAGGTCAGGGTGAAAGCCCATCCCTATTTCACCTGAGACATTGATAGGGACCTTTCAGGTGATTTACTGCATTCTGCTTGCCAAACTAAAATATCTACCCACCCAAAAGAGTCAGAATTTAGGGCATTAAAGCTGTCAGTGTCTAAGGAGAATTTTGTAAGGAAGTGTAGTTGATCTCTGCTGGTTTCAGTGATTGGCTGGGTGGCACTTTGAGCACTGCTCTAGTGGAACTCATCCCTGCCCATGCCAGTAGATGGTTTTTAAAGGCCCCTTCCAACCCAAGCTAGCCTGTGTTCCTCTGACCTTTCTCTCCCTGACATGGACTCTTTATTTCTCCGCTGTCTGTACAACACATGCCCCCGCCAACAAAAAACAATCTTTGCCGTCACGTCGGGACTCAGATAAACAAAGGCAGCAGCAGCAGCCCCCAGAGAGGCTGGGCTGTAATTGAGGTTATTAGCTTTGCTGTTTTTCAGAGCACAGAGCAGGTTGGCGAGGAGCCAGCCCTCCCCTGTGCCGGCAGCGTCTCCGCTGCTCCCACATCCCCCGCATCCTCCGCATCCCCCGCATCCTCCTCATCCTCCCTGCCTCCGCTCGCTCTTCCCCACGCTGCCAATCCCCTGCTCACCAGGGAGCTTTTCAAACGGCAGCGTGTCTGCCTAAAAATAAAATGAAATTTTATGGCTGCAAAATAGCCCCCTTTCCACCCAATTGCCCTCCGGGGAAGGGGAGGGCTGGGAAGTCGGGGAATGTCCAGGAGTTCATGCAGGAGTTGGTGCCTCTCGGCTGATTTACTGAGGTGGGAGGGAGGAGTAAAGAAATAGAACAGATCTTTTAATTAACCATTTAAAATTTATTTTAAATTTATTTATTTAAAATTTTATTTATTACCTTCAGGCGTTGTGGATGGAGAAGTGTCTGGGAATCATTTGTTTGACAATGTTAGTGGCATACACAGGCTCGTGGCTCTGTTCATATGGCTGTGATGTGATACCTGCACACAGAACAGCTTTTGGGCTCTGACCAGCACCTCCAAATCTGCCCAGTTTGGGCACTCTGGGAGAGCCAGACTGGCAGGAACTGCTGACACCAAGTCTGACCCTCATGGTGAAGTCCCATCAGCATCCCTGGAACTTGTGACTGCTTTTTGGAGAGACCTCAGTGCTGCAACAGCCAGCAGAGTGTGGCCAACCAGTCTGCTCAGTCCAGGTTGAATTTGTCACTTTTTCCCAATTTTCCCCATGCGAAAGCACAGCATTACAACACGTGGTGTTTGTGTTCATTTATCTGAACCTCTGCGTGAATCCCTCCACCTCCCTGAGGCCGCTGGGCTCTGACCCCTCCCTGCCCCTCTCCTGGCACTATTTTGTGACCTATTTAATAAATTATATGGAGACATTGGATTAACCTGTAAATCAATAATAAGGAAAGAGGGAGGGGAAAGAAACAGGGGTATTCCCATCCTCACAGGGTTTCTGCAGGAAGGAGTGTCCCTGAGCAGAACATTCTGATGACCTTCCACATGTGAAATCCTCCTCTGGGGATTTGCGAGCTCGCACACTTTCTGCTCAGAGTTGATAAAAAGCCTATCCAGGGCTGTGTATCCCTGCTCAGAAAGGCACAGAAAGCCTCCAACTTGGAGTTCCAGAACTGCTGTAGCCCCACAGCCCGGATGGGGCAGCCCAGGAGCAGAATTCACAGCACCTCACTGTGCAGGGAAGCTCAGAGGAAATCCCAAAAGTTCTCCAGCCTCCCTGCAGCTCCTCTGCCAGGTACATGCTGGCAACTCCCCAAAGGATGCAGCTCAGCACAGCGCCCTGTGGGGCACAGCAATCACACCACCCTGCTGGGATTCCCTTCTTTCCTCCCCAAAAACCCCCTCGTCACAATCACTGCTCCCTCCTGTGTCTGCTCATTCAGAAAAGATGAAGGCACTTGTTATTTCTATGTTCTCTGTGACTTTATAATCTGACATTTGTGGCTGCCGTAATTTGATGAGGAAAACAAGGTATTGGCATCTAGAAATTAGTGATGGGTGCTTTACAAATGTCTGGAAACCCAAAAATAGCTGCAGAAGACAGTGCTGCTCGTACATTTTAAGCACAAGAACAAGCAATGAAAACGTTCCCAGAAGTGCTCGAGGGAATAGCAGACTTTTCATTTAAAGCTGTACTATTTAATTGGATAATCTGATTAAATATATAGGTTATGTGAGGACCTGATGCTATCCCCTTTAGGAACTGCTGCATATAGGTGGAAATAAAATAACAACCGATTGCCTGTGAGGGAGAGCTACAATAAATGCTATTTTTGATGCAATTGCTCTGGAGAAATCGGTGGCAGATGCATCGCGCTGCTGTTTGGTTGAAAGGGCTGTTTTCCCCCAGATGAATCAGTTTATGAACCGCTGTGAATTGGCCTTTGCTAAAAAAAAAAAAAAAAAAAAAAAAATTAAAAAAAAAAAGGGTTATTTTTTTTTTTTTTTTTTATTTTATATTTCATACAAATATATAGAAATACCAAAAGTCTGTGCCATGGCTGCAGTGAGAGGAGCTGGAGCTGCTCTCAGCTCCCCGTGGTTCTGGGCTTGGTGGCAGTCACACCAGCCCTGTGAGTGTTGGGTAAGCTGAATTTATTTAACTCGGTGCTTTTCCTCCGTCTGAGCAGGGATTTGCCGTACCCTGTGGCTGCCGGTTTATTAGCATAACTTAATGGCTGCTATAAATAGAAATGAAGGGAGGTGCAGACACAAGACTTGCCTCACTAACCTGTCTCTTGGGTTGTTCCTGTGATCTTCCTTTTTTCTAGTTTTTTTTTTCTCCTTTTCCACGGTGATAAATAGTTAAAATGCAATTAGGATGTTAATTTGTTGTGTTAATGTGCTACAGCAGGAGCTGCTCTGGCAAACGGCAGAGCCAGTCAGCTCCCATTAACCATCCCGGAAAATCAGCCAGGGAAAATCCGGGAAACACAATCAGCATCTTATCAAAGCTGACACCCAAAGTGATGCAATCAGGTTCAAGTGTCCCAGAAGGACCGCGGCACTGAATAAAGATAAAGCCACTCAGCCTTCCCTCGCATCCCGGGGTCATTGGGAAGGGAAGGATGTCATTAACCGAGCAATAAATCTCACTCCTGAGCCTCCCAGGTTTGGTTTGCTCCCCTGCAGCTCCTCGGTGATGCAAGGAAGGGGAAGACACCCAGGACACCCTTGTCCCCATGTGGAGAATTCTCACCAGGCACCTCTGTTTCTCAAGAGGATGCTATTGTGGCCTCCAACACAAACCGTTGTCCTTCCCTCAAGTCAATCTTTTTTTCTGCTTCCGCTGATGCATTATCAAGAGCTTCAGTCCCTCCTCACAGTGCTTTCCATGGCTCTCCTCTGCCCCAGCAGCAACTGGAAGCAATCCAGACCTCCAAACTGCATCCAGTGCTCCTTAACACTTTGTTTTCTAAGAGGTTTTTCATCTCCACCCCATTTATTTCACATCCCAGGTTCTCTCCCAAGGAAGACGACAAAAAGGAGAAGTGTTGTCTTTTCTACTCCTGAAACTGGAAATATTTCTCTTGCCATGGGCAAACATGGAAACCCTCAGGTGAGAAGCCCAAACTGTGAATTAATATCTGAAATATTAATCTTGGCTTGAGAGTGGGAGAAAGATCCAGCTGCTGCTGCTCTGCTTGTAGGGCCCAAACCACGCTGTGGGTGTTTTAGTGCTCTCAGCGCATGAAAATTAAGTGTTTTTGTCAGAGTCCTGGTAGGGATGCTCAGATTTGTCCCCTTGGCTAATGTACCTGTTCCATTCCACCTCTYCCCGCTTATGAATGTTTACAAAGTACAACCTGCTTCAGCAGCACTCTTTAGGATTAATTGAATGACAAAAGACAGCCTTAATCAAATGCTTTTTGGGTTAGGACATACATAAATAAGCAAACCAGTCTCCAAATCAGATGACTTGTTAGTAATAGAAAAATCTCTTTTAGGCTAATTTAGGAGCAAACTCTACTCTGGCAGAAGGGCCTTCCTGATATTTTTTAAACACTTCCTGCCACATTTAAATACCCAATCCAAATTTTTACTTAATTTTATCTCCCTGCCTGGAAGGCTTCCCCATGCCCTGTGTTTCCAGCCAACACAAGGGTCCTGCTTCCCATCCCACATGGAAAGGACAATGCTCCAGGAGGGAATAAAGAGCAGCATCACCATCTCTTTGTGCTGTTCACTGTGTGGCCATGAGCTTCATTCACTGCACAGGGGTAGATTCTGCTCTCAGTGATGAGTTGGTGTTTCCCCACAGGCCATTTTTCATGGCCAATAGAGCAACCAGATTTTTCAAGCACTGATAAATCTGCCCAGGGACTCAGCAGGACACGGCGGCATCAGTCCCACCTCACCTCTGCAGCTCTGAAGTGCTTGGCTGTGTAGTCAGCTTGAAATACACAGGATCTCCTGGTTTTCCAGTGCAATTTAATATTCTTCACCCTCTGGGATCTTCAAAATCCACATCTCTTGGCTTTAATTGGAAGCTGGAGGAGCTGGACCACTCAAAAATCAGGTTTCAAAATATTAAGTTGAGAAATACTAACATAGCTCTGCACATATTCTTTAGTGAGTAGTTTTTGAAAAGTAAATATTCTTTAGCTTATTAACATTAATTTTAATTAATATCTTTCATTAATTCTCTCTGCAAGCACTCAGCACTGTGCCAAGGCAGGGCTATGATAAACAGGAATGTGCCGTTTGGCCTCTCTGAACTTTACATCATTTGTGTATTTTGGAAGTGAATTCCTAATTCTCTCCTGCTTACAAAAGTTCGTGGGAGTGCTTTTTATTTGTTTTGCTTTTTTGTTTGTTTGGTCTTTATTTGTTTTTTTCAAATAGTAACTTAGCATCTGAACCTATATTTTAGTTTAAAAAAGAAAAAAAAAAAAGAAAATACTTCAGAAATTCCCATTCCCCTACTGCTTTTCCACATTTCCCAGCATTTTGTTAGGGAAACAAGCCTGGATCCAAGTGATAATACAGGGCTTTGAGAGAGCCTGTAAAAGGATTCTAAATTGATGTTTAAAAGCCTTTTTTTTCTAAATGGGAGAGGCTAATGAGTTCTAATTCCTTGGAAGCCAGCTACTGCACTAAAAAGAGATTTTTCTATTACTAACAAGTCATCTGATTTGGAGACTGGTTTGCTTATTTATGTATGTACTAACCCAAAAAGCATTTGATTAAGGCTGTGTTTTGTCATTCAATTAATCCTAAAGAGTGCTGCTGAAGCAGGTTGTACTTTGTAAACATTCATAAGCGGGGAGAGGTGGAATGGAACAGGTACATTAGCCAAGGGGACAAATCTGAGCATCTCTACCAGGACCTTGACAAAAACACTTAATTTTCATGCACTGAGAGTATTAAAACACACACAGAGTGGTTTGGGCCCTACAAGCAGAGCAGCAGCAGCTGGATCTTTCTCCCACTCTCAAGCCAAGATTAATATTTCAGATCTTCATTCACAGTTTGGGCTTTTCACCTGAGGGTTTCCATGTTTGCCCATGGCAAGAGAAATATTTCCAGTTTCAGGCGCAGAAAAAACAACACTTTTGCCTTTTGTCATCTTCCTTGGGAGAGAATCTGGCATGTCCAATAAATGGGGTGGAGCTGAAAAACCTCTTAGAAAACCAAGTGTTAAGGAGCACTGGATGCAGTTTGGAGGTCTGGATTGCTTTCAGATGCTGCTGGGGCAGAGGAGAGCCATGGAAAGCACTGTGAGGAGGGACTGAAGCTCTTGATAATGCATCAGCAGAAACGGAAAAAAGGAATTCACTTGAGGGAAGGACAACGGTTTGTGTTGGAGGCCACAATAGCATCCTCTTGAGAAACAGAGGTGCCTGGTGAGAATTCTCCACACAGGGACAAGGGAGTCCTGGTGCCTTCCCCTTCCTTGCATCACCGAGGAGCTGCAGGGGAGCAAACCAAACCTGGGAGGCTCAGGAGTGAGATTTATTGCTCGGTTAATGACATCCTTCCCTTCCCAATGACCCCGGGATGCGAGGGAAGGCTGAGTGGCTTTATCTTTATTCAGTGCCGCGGTCCTTCTGGGACACTTGAACCTGATTGCATCACTTTGGGTGTCAGTTTTGATAAGATGCTGATTGTGTTTCCCGGATTTTCCCTGGTTCATTTTCCGGGATGGTTAATGGGAGCTGACTGGCTCTGCCGTTTGCCAGAGCAGCTCCTGCTGTAGCACATTAACACAACAAATTAACATCCTAATTGCATTTTAACTATTTATCACCGTGGAAAAGGAGAAAAAAAACTAGAAAAAAGGAAGATCACAGGAACGACCCAAGAGACAGGTTAGTGAGGCAAGTCTTGTGTCTGCACCTCCCTTCATTTCTATTTATAGCAGCCATTAAGTTATGCTAATAAACCGGCAGCCACAGGGTACGGCAAATCCCTGCTCAGACGGAGGAAAAGCACCGAGTTAATAAATTCAGCTTACCCAACACTCACAGGGCTGGTGTGACTGCCACCAAGCCCAGAACCACGGGGAGCTGAGAGCAGCTCCAGCTCCTCTCACTGCAGCCATGGCACAGACTTTTGGTATTTCTATATATTTGTATGCAAATAATCAAAAAAAAAACAAAAAAAAAAAAAAAAAACAAAACCCTTTTTTTTTTTATTTTTTTTTTGTTTTTTTTTTTTTTAGCAAGGCCATTCACAGCGGTTCATAAACTGATTCATCTGGGGGAAAACAGCCCTTTCAACCAAACAGCAGCGCGATGCATCTGCCACCGATTTCTCCAGAGCAATTGCATCCAAAAATAGCATTTATTGTAGCTCTCCCTCACAGGCAATGTTGTTATTTTATTTCCACCATATGCAGCAGTTCCTAAAGGGATAGCATCAGGTCCTCACATAACCTATATATTAATCAGATTATCCAATTAAATAGTACAGCTTTAAATGAAAAGTCTGCTATTCCCTCGAGCACTTCTGGGAACGTTTTCATTGCTTGTTCTTGTGCTTAAAATGTACGAGCAGCACTGTCTTCTGCAGCTATTTTTGGGTTTCCAGACATTTGTAAAGCACCCATCACTAATTTCTAGATGCCAATACCTTGTTTTCCTCATCAAATTACGGCAGCCACAAATGTCAGATTATAAAGTCACAGAGAACATAGAAATAAAAGTGCCTTCATCTTTTCTGAATGAGCAGACACAGGGAGCAGTGATTGTGACGAGGGGGTTTTTGGGGAGGAAAGAAGGGAATCCCAGCAGGGTGGTGTGATTGCTGTGCCCCACAGGGCGCTGTGCTGAGCTGCATCCTTTGGGGAGTTGCCAGCATGTACCTGGCAGAGGAGCTGCAGGGAGGCTGGAGAACTTTTGGGATTTCCTCTGAGCTTCCCTGCACAGTGAGGTGCTGTGAATTCTGCTCCTGGGCTGCCCCATCCGGGCTGTGGGGCTACAGCAGTTCTGGAACTCCAAGTTGGAGGCTTTCTGTGCCTTTCTGAGCAGGGATACACAGCCCTGGATAGGCTTTTTATCAACTCTGAGCAGAAAGTGTGCGAGCTCGCAAATCCCCAGAGGAGGATTTCACATGTGGAAGGTCATCAGAATGTTCTGCTCAGGGAGCACTCCTTCCTGCAGGAAACCCTGTGAGAGGATCCCTGTTTCTTCCCCCCCTCTTTCCTTATTATTGATTACAGGTTAATCCATGTCTCCATATAATATTAAATAGGTCACAAAATAGTGCCAGGAGAGGGGCAGGGAGGGGTCAGAGCCCAGCGGCCTCAGGGAGGTGGAGGGATTCACGCAGAGGTTCAGATAAATGAACACAAACACCACGTGTTGTAATGCTGTGCTTTCGCATGGGAAATTGGGAAAAAGTGACAAATTCAACCTGGACTGAGCAGACTGGTTGGCCACACTCTGCTGGCTGTTGCAGCACTGAGGTCTCTCCAAAAAGCAGTCACAAGGTCCAGGGATGCTGATGGGACTTCACCATGAGGGTCAGACTTGGTGTCAGCAGTTCCTGCCAGTCTGGCTCTCCCAGAGTGCCCAAACTGGGTTTGGAGGTGCTGGTCAGGCTGTTTGTGTGCAGGTATCACATCACAGCCATATGAACAGAGCCACGAGCCTGTGTATGCCACTAACATTGTCAAACAAATGATTCCCAGACACTTCTCCATCCACAACGCCTGAAGGTAATAAAATAAAATTTTTAAATAAATAAAATTTAAAATAAATTTTTAAATGGTTAATTAAAAGATCTGTTCTATTTCTTTTCCACCTCAGTAAATCCGCCGAGAGGCACCAACCTCTGCATCAACTCCTGGACATTCCCCGACTTCCCAGCCCTCCCCTTCCCCGGAGGGCAATTGGGTGGAAAGGGGGCTATTTTGCAGCCATAAAATTTCATTTTATTTTTAGGCAGACACGCTGCCGTTTGAAAAGCTCCCTGTGAGCAGGGGATTGGCAGCGTGGGGAGAGCGAGCGGAGGCAGGAGGATGAGGAGGATGCGGGGGATGCGGAGGATGCGGGGGATGTGGGAGCAGCGGAGACGCTGCCGGCACAGGGGAGGGCTGGCTCCTCGCCAACCTGCTCTGTGCTCTGCAAAAACAGCAAAGCTAATAACCTCAATTACAGCCCGAGCCTCTCTGGGGCTGCTGCTGCTGCCTTTGTTTATCTGAGTCCCGACGTGACGGCAAAGATTGTTTTTTGTTGGCGGGGGCATGTGTTGTACAGACAGCGGAGAAATAAAGAGTCCATGTCAGGGAGAGAAAGGTCAGAGGAACACAGGCTACCTTGGGTGGAAGGGGCCTTAAAAAACCATCTACTGGCATGGGCAGGGATGAGTTCCACTAGAGCAGTGCTCAAAGTGCCACCCAGCCAATCACTGAAACCAGCAGAGATCAACTACACTTCCTTACAAAATTCTCCTTAGACACTGACAGCTTTAATGCCCTAAATTCTGACTCTTTTGGGCGGATAGATATTTTAATTTGGCAAGCAGAACGCAGTAAATCACCTGGAAGGTCCCTATCAATGTCTCAGGTGAAATAGGGATGGGCTTTCATCCTGACCTGATGTGGCTGTACCACAGTCCACACTTCCACTCAAAACCAAAATGGGTCTGATGTTTTTAAAAGAAACTTGGAGCTATTCTGTAACAGCAGCTGGGAAGTGATTACCAAAATAATTATTTTACTGATGTATTAACTAGACAGGGATATCTAGAACTAGGCAAAAAGGAATATTGAATATTTGAGACTGAAGCACATTGCTGGACTTTTTGCAATTTTCCCTCCTTGGTTGCAAACTACATTCAGAAAATCTGGAAGGATGGGCTAAAAAACCACTACCATGAGACAAAGGGCCTGAAAATGGAGTGTGGCAGCCTCTATGCCAGGTCAAGAGAAATCCAGCCCATGGCAGAGACGAGCTCTGCCGACCTCACCAGGAAGAGTCAACCACAATAGATGTCACAGAAATGACTGTCCCTGTAAAATCCCCCCAATATTTCAGCAGAGCTCCTGCTGCTGAATTGAGCAGTGCTCTGTTCATGCTTGGCTTCCCCGTGTGTGTCACAGGAGCCTGCAGGCTCAGCCATTCCCTGGGTTTTGCCAGATGGTCCACACGGACCCTGCTGCAGCTGAAATGCACGTTGCTGTGCTGCAGCTTCATTTTCTGTACATAAAAGCCACATAAAGGCTCATCAGGACTGGCAAAACCTGACATTGTCAAGTTCCAGGTTCCTGAGCCACCCAGGCACGTCAGGTGCTCGCAGCAATTCCCCTCCAGACTGTGTGTGTATAAATTTCAATGAGGGTGAAGTTATGTAATTTGAGTTAAATGTTCTCAATTCCTTTACGAGGCAGAGGCAACGAGCCAGCACTCACAGCCCTGTCACGAGTGGACTCCGTGCCCTGTGCACACACATGAGGAACACAAGCCTTGTTCATCTGCAGCAGCACAAATCTGAAAATGCACCCAATAATCCCCAGTCCCCAGACACTGCTTGCAGGGAAACAATACACTTCTTCCTGCCATAAGCCGATAAAAGTGCGATTCCAGCCAGTTTTTGGCAGCCTGCAGCTGGATGAGTTGTGGATAACAGGTTACCAGGGTGTGTCAGAGCAGGTTTTCACAGACTGACTAAACCCAGCACCCCTCACAGCCAGAGAGGACAGTGGGGTGATGCTGTCGATGTTTTGGCTGTGAAAAACCAGGATCTGACAAGCACTGGAACAGCTCAGGTTAGATGGCCCTGCCTCAGGCCACGAGTCAAATCTCTCCTTGGCTAAGAGAGCCTGACAATTTAACCTTTGCCTGATCTCACACATGGCTGGCTCTTAAAAAATTACAGCACAAGAGCTGTGAAAGGAGGGCGGAGTTATTTTATCTTTAATGTGTTCTCTCTCTTTAAATAACACGACACAGGAGGGTCTGACACAGCCAGGCTGAACTTCTCCATGGACACAGACTGACCTTCATCAGCCACATTGGGAAATCCTGTGAACCAGTCCTACAAGAGCCACAGAACAGGGCAGGTGTCATTGCCTTGTCCCCACTGCAGGGCTGGACATCCCCCAGACCATGCTGGACCAGCGACTGGAGCCTTTAGATCCCAGCACCACCAGCTGCACCTTCCACTCCAAATCAGTTTTGCTCCTGTCAAGAGAGCAAAAATTGCCCACAGCTTGGAAATGCAGGTTTATCTTGTATGTATTATGTGATTTTTCAGTAAAATCACAGAAATATCAAGCACACATTTAAGGTCATCAGCCAAACCCTCCCTAAACATCTCCAGTCCTCTCCTCCCTCCACTCTCCTGCAGAATCACTTGCTATTTGTGTCACCTTTTGGCACACTGATGATAACTGTGATATTCATGTCCCAGGCAAAGGCAGCCAGAGCAGCAGGAGAAATAGGAGTGGTGATAGGAATATACTGGAAAAAACTGAGGTTGTTGTTTGGTTTTTGTGTTTTTTTTTTTTGGGGGGGTTTTGTTTTTTGTTTTTTGTTTTTTTTTAATTAAATAACCAAGAAACACCAAGGTCAGAGAACTGGTCAGCTCCAGTTCGAGATACCGGTGTGGGTGATGGACCAAAGCACAACTTGGCCTGTCCTGCTGCAGAAGATGTTGGTGTCACTAGAGCATCTTTCCCCCATCATTTGCTGAGGGTCACAGTTTGTCACCCCAGTCCCTTGGCACCTGCAGTGGCTCTCTTTGGGTTCTGGGGGGCACCTGCATCACCAAAAAACCACTTGGCACTCACTGGGAGAGTGACCCAGAGGTGCCACCAAGCAGCCACCAGCCAGGCTGGAGCTCCAAGGGAACAGGGTTTGTAGCAGATCCCCTAAAGCAAAGGGGGTGGAAGCAGAGCTGCCCCACCCAGCAGCACAGCACAAACTGGTATTGAGGGAGAGCTGACTGTAATGTTACAGATGAGCTGGGTAACCACAAAACTCCAAATTCAAATAGCTCTGTGCTTCAAATTAAGGTTCAGCTAATTGTTGAAGCAGCGACTCAATGAGCATAATTAACTGTGCTCCGATTTCTAAGCTTCGGGAAATTGCAGAGAGCAAAGGATGCTCCCCCCTCAATGAGAGGAGAAGGGAGTGATGAGGGGGGAGCAGTGCAGATGCTGTTGATGTTTTGGGGAGATCTGTGTGCTGGGGGTTGATTAGCAGTGTCCTTTCTGTGTCAGGAGCAGATAAGGCAGGAGCAGAGCGCTGCAGGCAGCTGATAGCAGCAATTCCCACATCAAGGCTTGGGGGGCTGGGGATGCGGAGCAGGAAAGATTTCCCGGAGAAAACAACTTGTGATGCTGAGCGGTTCTGAAGTTTCTGAAAAGTGCCTTGAGCCTACTAAATACAAACATGTCACTGAAATCTTCTCCTCATCCTAGAGAGCAGTTTTGTTTTAAACAGAAAGCAGCATCTCCCAAGTTCAAGTCCAAATTCCTTTCAAACACAATTAAGTTTTCCAAATACAACTCCTCAGCCATCACTTAAACATCAGCTACTTGCAAACACACAAGTTTATTCTGGAAAACATCACAAATGTTGTGCTGTCACCCCATACTTCACCCTCATCAATAAAAGGCATAGACTCCATCACAATAAGTAAGAAATAAACAACTTTAAAACAAAGCAGTCACTTGTGAACTGTCTGGGAGATTACATGGGAATGCAGGTGACTGGAGGGACCTATTCATCTCTAATTTCTTTAAAAATCCCAAAACCGTTATGCAAAACCTTAATTGTCAAGGAAAATGGAGAAACAGATTTTCCAAGCCTCAAGCAGGAGCAGCACCCCCAGCCAGCTGGGCTGTGGAGGGGCTCTGCCTTTCAGACAGAGCCTCAAACCCATTTCTGGGTAATAGCCCTATAATTTAGATATCAAGCCCAGGCCAATGAGAGCCCAGCAGCCACAATCACCACGTTTTTAGCCATCCAACCCAGCACAGAAACCCTCCTGTAACCCCCTTTCCTAGCACATTATCTTTAATCACGGGCATAATACAGATTCAATTTGAGCCTTCAGCTGCATTTTCTTCCTTGTTTTCTCAGTGCTGCATTTTCCTCAGCAATCAGCAATTTTCCCTCATTCATTTTGCATTGATCTGCCTCAAAGGGATCTTTTAAGGTTTTGATAGTCCTGTGTGGAAGCCCCTGGCCAGTAATGAAGACAGAAACCCAGGGGTTTTACCCAGGAAGTCGAATAGCAGAAAGCAGCTGCCAAGAGAGCGCCCATTTCCTTTGTTCTCCTTCAGACAACATCCCTGGAAATTTGACAATTATCTGCAGCAATTTGCCAACATTCAAGAGCCCAAATCCCACCATCAAGAGTTGCTCCAGCACAAGCAGGAGCTGATAAATCTGATGCTCTCTCAGGGTGAAGTCACCACCCAAAATGCTTTACCAGAGGTCTGAGCTTCACCCCTTTGCTCTGGAACCTCCTGCAGCCCTTTCTCAACAAGCAAACTCTTTTAGCAGCACCAGCAGTCTCAAGTGCTTGAAAAGAAAGTTTCCAAACCACGAAATTGAATCCAGGCTGTGCAAATACACAGCTTCCCTTAATTGACTCTTTAAATGCACTCGTGTCAAGGCAGGCACCCAGCTTGCAGGGCTGAAAGGTCTGCTCCCCCCTCCCCCGAGGCAGCTGGGCCAATATTTCATAAATTACAATCATGTTTTCCTTTTCTGTTAATATTTTCATTCCAAAGGTCATTTACCACACACACACCCACTCTCAGAAAGCTGGGGAAGGTGGTGGAAGCTGCTCGATTCCCAGACACGGGAATCACCCACTTCATTAATGATGCAGATTTAAACTCCTGCTATGAGGATATTTCTATCTGCACTTGCCTAGAAAAAGCTTCATTTTACAGATCAGGATCTGTCTGAGCACCCAGGCTCTGAAAGCAGGGCACCTCTCCACATGTGCACTGGGCTGCTGAAGGTGTCAGAACATCATCAGGACTTATAGCAGCTGCTCCGGGGTGAGTTGTCCTGGAGCTGGACTCTGATGAGTTTTAAGGTATCTTTCTCCAGGCAACAGCTGGCAGAATGAGAGGACAAGCTGCAACCAGGGAGTATAGGTTGGATATTAGAAAAAAGTTCTTTAAGAAAAACTGATAAAGCACTGGAATGATCTGCCTGTGGAAGAGGTGAGTCACCACCCTACACGTATTTAACAAAGGTTGGATGTGGCACTCGGTGCTGTGGTTCAGTGGGGGTGTTGGGCATGGGTTGGACTGGAGATCTTGAATCTCTTCCATCCTGGTGATTGTGTGACACATCCTGGAATCCCTTCTGAAGCTCAGTGCTTCCGCTGGCACCCTCATCCCACCCCGAGGTACCCAAGCTCCGGTCACAGGAGCAGCCAGCCCTGCTCAGCGAGGTCTCACAGGGGAAAAAAGGATCAGCACCAAAAGAGGGACCCCAAAGGTGATGGGGGACTGAGCCCTCAGGTCTCTGACAAGGGGTGCTTGATCCCAGGAAAGCAGCAATTACCTGAGCAGCATTTGGGTGCAGAGAACACAGTTTATACACACAGATCTGAGAGCCTTCAATGGTTAATACCCTTCCTGAAATTTCTAAGGGACACAATATTTTCTCTATTATCATATTAGCCTAAGAAGGCTTGTGTGCCCCATCCTAGAGAGTGTCTGGAGCTTAATATTAATTAAATAGCAGATTTACTGTTATTTCTCATAATCACAGCTGTGATTTGAATTATTGCTTGATGATATTCTCCTTTGGCTCTCTCGCTGCTTTTGATTGATTATTTGCATTTGCTGGTTTATAATATCCTTGCATTGCTTCAGACAGAGGCATCCTTTTTGATTCTAACTGCATTATATTCCCTGGTCAGATGATGGATTGGAGTTTCCAGCACACCATAAACACCAGCCCATCCTTGCCAGCACGATATTATCTATATTCCATATTCCCTCCTTGGTGTTCCGGTATTCAATCATCCTTATATTCATTTCTCCTGATATTATTATTATTATGATTTAGGGTGTAG
>CM019231.1:4272833-4296438 GCA_009741485.1 Malurus cyaneus samueli | reverse complement strand
TCTGTGTTTCCAGCCAACACAAGGGTCCTGCTTCCCATCCCACATGGAAAGGACAATGCTCCAGGAGGGAATAAAGAGCAGCATCACCATCTCTTTGTGCTGTTCACTGTGTGGCCATGAGCTTCATTCACTGCACAGGGGTAGATTCTGCTCTCAGTGATGAGTTGGTGTTTCCCCACAGGCCATTTTCATGGCCAATAGAGCAACCAGATTTTTCAAGCACTGATAAATCTGCCCAGGACTCAGCAGGACACGGCGGCATCAGTCCCACCTCACCTCTGCAGCTCTGAAGTGCTTGGCTGTGTAGTCAGCTTGAAATACACAGGATCTCCTGGTTTTCCAGTGCAATTTAATATTCTTCACCCTCTGGGATCTTCAAAATCCACATCTCTTGGCTTTAATTGGAAGCTGGAGGAGCTGGACCACTCAAAAATCAGGTTTCAAAATATTAAGTTGAGAAATACTAACATAGCTCTGCACATATTCTTTAGTGAGTAGTTTTTGAAAAGTAAATATTCTTTAGCTTATTAACATTAATTTTAATTAATATCTTTCATTAATTCTCTCTGCAAGCACTCAGCACTGTGCCAAGGCAGGGCTATGATAAACAGGAATGTGCCGTTTGGCCTCTCTGAACTTTACATCATTTGTGTATTTTGGAAGTGAATTCCTAATTCTCTCCTGCTTACAAGAGTTCGTGGGAGTGTTTTTTATTTGGTTTTGCTTTTTTGTTTGTTTGTTTGGTCTTTATTTGTTTTTTCAAATAGTAACTTAGCATCTGAACCTATATTTTAGTTTAAAAAAAGAAAAAAAAAAAAGAAAATACTTCAGAAATTCCCATTCCCCTACTGCTTTTCCACATTTCCCAGCATTTTGTTAGGGAAACAACCCTGGATCCAAGTGATAATACAGGGCTTTGAGAGAGCCTGTAAAAGGATTCTAAATTGATGTTTAAAAGCCTTTTTTTTCTAAATGGGAGAGGCTAATGAGTTCTAATTCCTTGGAAAGCCAGCTACTGCACTAGGTGTCTTGGTTTGAAAGACAGGTGTTTTGCCAATAAAGGCAGGGACCCCCTCCTTGGAGTGGTGGATATGACCCCCCCTTCCCTCTGACTTATTATAGCTTTGGAAAAAACCACGGGCTTCCAGGCAAGAGTATGGGGGAAAGGGAATAACAGTTTTATTAATATGTATAACCAAGTGAAAATAGTAATAACAACAGTAGCAGCAACCAGCCCAGCCACAAGCCCAGTGACAGCCTCACACAAAGACACTCACCTGATTCCCAGTGACTGCAGGAGCGCTGTGGCGCAGGTCCCGGCTGGTTCAGATCAAGGCAGAAGATCACAGTGCAGCAAAAACAGGAACCAAAGAGCAGTCGAGCTCTGCTCCACAGGTAGGAGGCCAACTGCCCTCTGAGCCAAGCAGGGCAGTATATATAGTTACCCACCACCACCACACCCACACACACCCCCTCCCAGTACTTAGCAAGATCGTTTGGGTGGGGTGTCGGTCCTATTGTCTTTACTAATCACCCTGCCATCAAGAGGATGACCTGGCAATCAGTGTATCCCAGCAACAAAATGGGAAAGAAAAATTCCCAAGAAAGAGAACAAAAGAAGATCCCATAAGCCACAACACCTGGAAAGGAGCATGCTGTAAATAAGTTAATGGATTTTTGATTTACAAAGATGGTGACTTGAGAGCTTCACATGTGGCTCTTTGCCCTTGTTGCACCTCATTTTGATTCCTTGGGTCCTGTTCACTCTATTTATTCATCACATTAATGAGTTTGTGCTGCTCCTGTTGGGTTTTTTATGGTGTCTAAAGGCACCTCACCCACACCAGGAGGTTACAGCAGCCCGTCCCACTGGAGAACTTCACGAAATTTGTGGTAGCTAACAGAATGTTGGTGTTTTCCTTCAAACTGAGGGTGTTGCTTTCAGGACCAGTTTTAATTATGACACAGACACGGTTAAGGGGATAAAAGGGGTTATTTTGATGTTTAATAGGATTTCAGTGCACAACTCGACAGAATGGAAGAAATGCTGGAAAATGCTCACTGCGTATAACACGTGAACAAGTTTTATGGACTTCACAAATTAACATATTTATCTAGGATCCCCAATAAAAAACTTAACAAATGAAGTAATATCTTCTTATTTTAAAGAACCCCTCTGGGATGGGGCCAGAGCCCAGTTTATAGAATATTTTCCAGAGAGAAAGCTTCAACCAAGGTTGGATCCTAGGTTTTAAAATGGCACAGGGCATGCTGATCCCTTACTGAGGATGTTTGGTTTCACTGCTTAGGCAAATTCTTAAACTAAGTTAGAATATAAGGTTATAAGAAATATAAGCCTGTAGGCTAAGGGTACAGGGATACATAAAGGGTACAGAAAATGTATAAAAGGGTACATAAAATGTATAAAAGGGTACATTAAAAGGAAAGGCAAAAATCATCAGGCATTAAGGGCTCATAGCCTGAGCCACAGTCTGTTCCAGTGCTCTGTTCCCCTCAACACAAAGCTTTTCCTCATGCTGAGCTGAAATTTTTTGTGTTTTGGCTGTTGATCCTCATCCTGTTGATGAGCACTACCAAAGAGTCTGGCACCACCCTCTGACATCCCCTGGAGATGTTTCTCTGGATTGATGAGATGCCCCTCAGTCTTCTCTTCTCCAGACTAACCAGGCCCAGTTCCTGCCCTCTCCCCTCAAACCAGAGAACTCCAGACCCCAAATCATCTCTGTGACCTCTGCTGATCCCTCTCCAGCAGCTCCTCGTGTTTCTTGTACTGAGGAGCCCAGACCTGGACACAGCACTCCAGGTGTATTTTTTCATACACATCTTTGCCATAAAATCCTGTTTAATGGTAGTCTATCAGCACTGACAATTACTTTTAAAGGGTATTTCTCATTTTATGTGGATTTAAACACTTTGCCATATTTGCCAAGGGAGACAGATTGTTACAGGCCAGAGAAGCCCTCTCCCTCTCCTGGCACACCCGAAACCACCGACCAGCCCAAACCGCCACACCCTCGCCGCCGAACACGTCCCCGGCACCACCCGTGGCTCTCCCCCGCCCCCGCTCCTAACACGAATAATCAAGCTAGTCAGCCCACATCCAGCCCTAATGGCATGCCTTCCTCAACTTACCACCAACTGCCCGCCAATGCTGCCCTGACTCAAACCTCCGACTCATCCATGTTCCATATCCCGCGCCCTCCGCGCATAACGCCCCCTCCCGCCCCTCACCACTCACTGCCCCCACCCCCTCCCCTCCCTCTCGCCCTCCCCCCACCCAACTCGCTCCCCGACCGGCCTCTCCCGCCGCAAGAATCCCCACGCACCCCCCTCCCGGTACCCCCTCGCATAGTCAACTCATTACCCGCAAACCCCAATAACGTGTACCCCACACCCAACTGCCACTACTGTAACCAACCCCCCGCCTCAGCCTCCTTCCCCATCTACCAGGTCCGGCCACACAACCCGGACTCCCTCCCCGGCCCGACCTCATCTCCTGATAACCGCCCCCGCCGCTCGCCTCTCCGTAACCTCCCCGGTCTCATATTCCACTGCGAGCTGCCAACCCGCTCCCGTCGCCCCGGCCCAACACGTCGCCAACTCACCCCTATCCCCCCCACCGGCTGACATTCGCGCCCCAAAGCGCTGCCACACTCTCGCCGTACCCGGCACCTAAGCGGCGGTATTCGGACATCCCAACCACACCGCCCCGACCGCACCGAGACACCTCTTCACATACTTTCCACAGGGCCACACAGCTGGTGTGAATTTTAATATTATTGTCTCCAATTTAAAAATAATTGAGCCAATTTTAAGAAAAAAAAAAAGCAGTTAGGATTTTCCACTAAGCCTAGCTCACGCCTGCCCTTTAAAATGTTGTTATAAATAGAAAAACATCATCAACAAACTTCTTCACTGTGCAAGAGCCTAATTTCTTCCTCTCCACTGGGATCTGGTGTGTTTTTCAGAGTCTGTCATTAATTGTGCTGTATTGTGAGCATTTTCTGCTTCACTAGTCAGTCAGATAGGCAGCAAATGGAGTCAGCTCTAGGTCAGAGAACACAAAAAGCCAACTCCTGCTGCCTCCCAATCAGGTAGGGATATTGAATTGGGCTTCACATAATTGAAAACATTAGCAGGCTGGACAATGAGCCAATTCTTAAACATACCAGCCTGAAACACAACAAAGAGATGAGGTCTGAAATTCCCTGTGAGCCCGATCCATCCCCCCATGAAAGAACAGAATTTCCACCACCTCTTGTAATGGGATCAGAGTAGGGGGACTGGAAAGGGCCCAGTGATCTAAAGGTAGAGATCAAAATATTTAACTTCCCCAAAAGCTGTGGATAAAAGAAGGTTTACCACTGCCATTTCTTGAACAGGCATGCTGAGACATAGAAAAATATGTGGGGTGTTTTGCCGTGATTTAAAAAGTGAGTGAATGAAATCTTTTCTATCTGTGAATAAATAGGCACATCTCACTTGCCCAGAGAATCTCCTTCCCAAATTCCATGTCTAGAAGAGCCTTTGGCCTCTTTCCAACAAAGAGGGGAGTTTGGAAAAGCAGAAAATACCCCTCTGTTCTGTGCTGTGCATTTTCCCAGACATCAGCCCTTGTGAAAATGAGGCCTGGACCTCCAGCTACCCTGAATATTCTGATATTTTCATCTTGAATAAAACCATGAAAGCTGAGGGTGACCAGCTGGCACTGCAGATGTGGTACACACAATGCTGGCTCACTGGGGCTTGAACCCAAAAACAGCCACACTCCAGAATCAGACATTGGCTGTTAAAGGAGTGATGGACTCTTCTTAGCCAGTGTCCCTTTTCCCAGCTGAGGAGATATCACAGGCTGGCCTTTCTTCTCCAAGGGAATCTGTAGCTAAATGCCAAACAGGGACTCTGCAGCAGGGAATTGCAGATCCCAGCTGGGTACAGGCACAATTGGCATTAGCTCTGTCCCTGCATGGGGCACAGCAGATCCCCTGTGCAGGAGCTGTTGGGATTGCTGCAGGCAAATAACACCCCTGGGCAAGCAGGCAAATATTCTCATGCAGGATGTGTGAAAGATAAAATTTCCATGTGGCCATAGCTGTGAATGCCTGACCTCTCTCTTCTTAGTTTGCTTTTTTGGTTTCACTGAGAGTCAGTGGTGATGGAGATCACCTTGGGAGTGTGCAGGAGGAGAGGTTACAGTGCCTTAAAATGCTCTGCTTTTTATTTACAGCACGATACAGCTGGAGGAGAAAAGCAGAGGCTGCAGCTCACACTGGGGATGTGCAAGGAAACTGCCCTTGGGGATGGGCTGCTCCCTGTGGGGAAATTCAAATTTCCCCACTAAATCTCACCTCTACTGCTAAAATGTGGGAAAGGGAGAGACAGAGAGGGCAGTGGTTACCACATCTTCTCATGCATTTTTTTTCTGGGGCAATTATGATATCAGTCCCACCAAATATCAATTTATATGTTATGCTGTAATATCAGAGCTGCAGGCCTGGTCTCCTGTGTGGATGCTGTGACAGCAGCAGCCTGTCTGCATTTCAATCAGAGTTCATTGCAGGTGCTGTCTTCCACGTGGCTTTTTGTATAAGAAATTCAGAATAACAGTCGTGGCTCTGCAAAATACATAAGGAAAGAAATTCCTTGTACAAACACACGTGATGGAGCTTCCCTTATCAGGTGACAGCACTGGCAGCTCCATCCTCTGGGACCTGTGAGATCAGGGAATGGCAGGGATGGTGATGTGCCCTGAGCAGAGGAGATAAGGGATAATTCCCCATTTTCCCACAGTGTTTCAGGCGTCCTATCTGCACCATCACAGCCCCCTGCTCTGTGTTGAGCATTTGGCACTCGGTCACAACAATACCCACCCAGCGTATCAGCAACACAACAAAATGTTCAGGATTCAGAGCTCTGAGCCTGCCCAGCCTGAGCCTTCTGAAGGGAGTCAGAGCTGACTGCTCCTCTGGGGCTGACCTCAAAGAGCTAAGAGGAGTCCAGAGCAAAGGGGCAGTGGGAATGAGGGTGGGTGGAGGGAGGGATGGATGGATGGATGGATGGGTGGATGGATTGGATGGATGGATGAATGGAACAGGGATGGGATGGACACATGGAAGATGGATGGATGGGTGGATGATGGATGGAGGATGGAGATGTGGATGGATGGATGGACGGAGGATGGATGATGGTGGATGATGATGGAGATGGATGACAGGAATGTGGATGGATGGATGGATGGATGGATGGATGGGTGGATGGATGGATGGATGGATGGATGTTGGTGAGTGGCTGTACCTCCAGGATCTGCTCAGGAACCTACAGAAATTGCCCTAGAAAGAATATGAGGGCATAAAACCTGAACTAAATCACATCTGTGGAGGAAAAAAGGATGATCTACTGTAGCCACTGTAGTAACAGATTCATCTGTGTCAGCACCAAGGCTGCCAGAGCCAAGGATGCTTGCCAGTGCCACTCTCAGGCACACAGTGACATTCCTGGGGGTTTCCTGTGCAGGGACAGGACTTGGACTCACTCCCTGTGGGCCCTTTCAGCTCAGGAGATTCCCTGGCTCTGCACACAGGGCATAGGAGAACATTTCTCCTCCTCCACATTTAAATACAATTAATTTCATTCCGTCTCAGGAACTAAACTTGTTTCTTTCATAAGGCAGCGCTCTGCTGAGGGGGTGTGTCCATTTGCCCATTCAGAAATATCTCTTTACAATCTCAGGCATGTTGTTTTTTTTTTTTTTTTTTTTTTTTGTTTGGTTTTTTTGGTTTTTGTGGTTTATTTTGTTTTTTGTTTGTGTTTTGGGTTTTTTTTTGTTGTGTTTTTTTTGTTTGTTTGTTTGTTTTTTTTCTTGATGCAAATTTCACGTCAGAGGCAGCGTTCAGCAGCCCTACAGCCTCATCGTGGGCACAGGGGAGAACTCCAGTGGTACAAAAGCACCCCCGGTCAGGCACGGGAAAAGCGCAGGGGGCTGTAAACGCCAAGCTGAGGAAATCTGAGCGAGGTGTTAAGTGTTCTAACAGGAAAACACATTTTAGCTTGTTCTTTTCATCAGAATGGCTCTGGAGAGCACCTCAGGGGTTTGTCCCGGCTCCTGAGAGCAGACGGCTGGGGAGGAGGAGCGGGAAGCGCGGCTCTGATGCGGGCGAGGGCTTCAGTGCCATCGGTGACGCCAGCAGAAATCCCTGGGATGCAGGGATGGAAAGGGCGGGGGGAACTCTGGAATTAGCTTTTTGGGATGATGATGCTGCTGTGGCACTGCTGGTACAACCCCACGGGTGGTGAGGATCACGATAAAAACGTTTGCAAGCGTCACAGAAACTCGCGTCACCTTCACCGAGCGTCAGCGCGAACACCTCGCAGGGCTGGAGGAGGCGGTTCAAAGGCTCAAGGAATAGCGAAAGAAATTACTTTGCGGCTTTGCAACAGTTTCAGGAAGGTGCAAATGAGTGTGTGCTCGGCCCAGGTGAGCTGACACCTTTAACAATGCGCTTTTCCTCCCGGTGCTGCCGCAGCTGAGGTCCCTCCACATCTCCCGGTGCGGTGTCTGCGCTCAGCAGTTGTCAGCTCAGAGGGAGCCTTGTGCTTTTACAGGCACTGTAAATTTGGTGACGGCCCCGGCCAGAAGTGAGAAGAGGATCCCTGCCTTGTTTGCAGCCACACATTTCACCTCGGGGGCAGTAAACCCTCCTTCCACCCTCAGCACACTGCTCCTTATCCAGAATCCAGCCCTCATCCACAGGTGGGGCTGTTCTGGATAGGAGTGAGTGGAAAAGGCTGAATTTACACTGCTCCGTGGAGGACAAAGCTCACAAGCAGAAAAATCCCTTCTGTTGTTATGGATGGGTTTATTCTGGCCCCATGTGAGGAGATTCCTGCAGGGACCCCCATCCCTGGAAAAGTCCAAGGCCAGGCTGGACAGGGCTTGGAGCACCCTGGGATGGTGGAAGGTGTCCCTGACATGGCAGGGTGGAACTGGATTATTTTAAGATTCCTCCACACCCAAACCATTCTCTGATTTAATGTAAACAATGTTTTCTGTGCCATCACCAAGACTAGATCCTGGCAAGGTTTTGTGTGTGTGTGCTGGCAAAATGGCATTGGGACTGCTTGAAAATCAAAGAGAAACATCCCAGAGCGACAAGGAACCTGGAAAAAACAGAGAGAGATACAGAGTTTGATCATGAAATAAAACTTTAATTCTTATAAAGCCCTAAATGAGACGCAGAAAGGGCAAATATTTGTTCTGCTGCTGACCTTCTCAGGTAAATAGTGCGTCAGCCCCTGATGGGCTGGAGGCACCGCGCTGCTGGGAAGTGAGAAATCACCAAAAGCCAGAGCGGGCTGTAGAGAGCCCTGATTGCTCAGGGGAGTCAAATTCCAGTGCAGTGAGAATCCCTTACCTGGATGAATTAAGCCAAAAACCCTATTTTTTTTTTTTTTTTGCTGCTGAAGAGAGAGAAATTAATTTCCAGTGATTGTCTGGAGTTGAAATTCAGACATATTTTCAGCATATGTAGAATTTCCTTCTTGTAAGTGGTCCTGCCATCTCAGCTAGAGAACAGCTTTTAGTATTTTGAGCTGAAAAACAATCTCCTAAAACTTTTTGTTGGAATTTGCCATTCCATTACGCTAAGAAGCAGATTTGGGTGATGTCTGTGCCTCCAAGGGCTGTCACAGCAGGGAAAGGTGCTCTCCTGAGCCGGGCTCATGGCACAGTCACAGCATCACAGAATGGTTTGGGTCAGGAAGGACCTTGGAGATCCTCATTCCATGGCAGGGACACCTTCCACCATCCCAGGCTGCTCCAAGCCCCATCCAGCCTGGCCTTGGACACTGCCAGGGACAGGATACCCAACCAGCCGCTTATTTTCAGCTCCAAAAAGTGTATTTTTTTTTTTTTTTTGTGTGCATGTGTGGGGTGACACCAGCCACCAAACAGTGGTGGCTCTGCCCTCTGCTCCGCCTGGATGTTGGGACAGGTTTAAAATGCGAAGGAAAAGCTTGCCCAGGAGATGAGCTGCAAAATGAACTCCTGGCTGATGGATTAACAGGGGGTGTGATACTCCTGGCTCCAAATCTCTTCCTCTCACCCTGCTCTTCCCCAGAACAGCCCTTCCCCGAGCTGATCACCTCGGTAATGATGCCGTTCGCGGCATCCAGGATTTAATCCAGGATTAAAAACCAACCGCGGCTGCTGCGGCTCCCACCTTTGCCGCATAGCAACGAGAGCAGAAAGTCAATTAATTACCTTCTCGCTGGAATCCGGGGGCCCTTCCATCCTCAGCTCAGCCGAGTGTGTAATGGAAAAGGGATCGAGGCAGCCTGCAGCTGGCCAGCTGGGAATTGCATGACAAAGTGAAAGATGAGCTCTGGGAAAAAGGAGAGGGAGGGTGTTGGGGGGAACCCTCATCCTACAGGTTCATTAAAAAAAAGTAAGATGCTACTGATTACACAATTATTGACTTGTTTGCCTGCTTTCAGCCCCGATGATGGTTCTGCAGATTCCCTGTCTCGTTGCAGGGCACCACCTGAGCTCCTGGAGGTGTGGGATTATCCTCTCTGCTTCAGAACCTTCAGGGCTTCCAAGAAGTTTCTTTGGGTAATGGTTCCTTTTTGGCTGCTGTTCCTTTAGATATTGCTCCCTTTTGGGCTGTTGCAGCCTCTCACATGCCCCTGAGTTCCCATCCTGCAGCTGTTTGGGTGCTGTGAGAGCTGGTTTCGGATGTGACTGTCACTGCTCTTTCTGGTGGCCGTCTGGGGTGAAGGTTAACGGGAAAATCGTTCTAAAGATTGAATTTCCTTGGAAAGATTTGGCTGATGGGTTCAAACACACCGAAAAGCTGCGAGTGATGATCTGAGCAGACGCTGGGTTTAACTCAGGACAGGAGGAGGTGCTGCTTTCAGCAGCTTCTCTGTGAGGAAGGGGCTTGGAAGGTCACCCTCAGCCCTCCCAGACTGCACCCAGTGACCAGGGCCCCGTTCTGAGGGAAACTGGGAAAGTGAAGGAAGATAAAGACAGTTTTAATGTCCATTTATCAGATCTGACAGTTTCAGACCTCTTGGTAATTATCTGTTAATGAGAGCAAATAAAAATCACCTCTGGCCCCTCCAGTTCAGCAGTGTCACTCAGGTCACCTGGCAGGGTGGGGACATCAGGAGTGACCCCTTGGGAGTGGGGACACCAGGACTGACCCTTCTGGGACAGGAAGGAAGGGGCAGTGGAAGGGAGGAGCAGGAATTGGGATGTGCAGGAGCCTCCAGCGTGGTTGGTGCTTGAGGAATCCCTGCAGTGACAGCCAGCGAGGTGATGGAGGGGATGCCAGGGAGAAATTTGACATCAGGTGCCCAGAAAGGCATCCTGGTTTGTAGAAATCAAACCTAGAGAGTCCAAGGAATGGGAGAACCTCTGGTTTAACTTTCTCTCCGGGCACTTCTGTCCTGTTATCAGTTGGATTGTGAGCTGAACGGGGCTGCAGTGATTTATCTACAGTGACAGAGCTACAGCGGCTGAAATGAAACAAGGAAGTTTAATCTCTGCTTTCCTGCACAAATTGGGAATTTGGAATCCCAGGCTGCCCTTTTCCCATCAAGGGTTTGTGCCACGTAAAGAAGTTTCTGGTGAAACCGAGTGTCCAGCTTTGACAGCTTTGGTGTGTCAGGAAGGACATCAGCTCCTCCTGGAAATACTGAGAGGGTGCTGAGCCCAGTTTGGTGAGTTCAGTGACATTTGTGAGCCTTGGGGAGCAAGTCTTGATGATCTTTACAATCCAAAATATTTATTTAATAGCTAGTCCTAGGATGAGGTGTTTCAGCAGCGGAAGAGAGTTCCTGAATCCCAGTCCTGCTCTCAGACAGCACAGCCCTCCCCTTTCCCAGCCTTGTAGCCTTGCACTCAGATTTCTAACAGGAAATAGTAACTTTAATCTCATTATTAATTTACCTCATCTGCAGTTTACGTGTGTGCAGGGGGAGGTAATCACAGAGCTGCCTTCCCTGCTGTTCTCTTCCTGAGGTTTTACACTCTCCAAATTTCTTTTTGTCATAAATTAAATTAACTAAATTGCTCGAGAAGTACTATTCTATTAAAAGCAGATAGTGTTGTGATGCCAAAAGGTTTATTATGAGAACTGTGTTTTTAAATAGTAATACTTTGAGAGTACAGCCTGCTAAGTTCAGAGTTTCAAAGTCTAAAGACTGCTTAACACTCCCCTGTGAAATAAAAATTCTGGTATGCATTTACAGAGATGTAAAACCAGGTAAAAAATGGATGAAAATGCGTAAATGTGACTAAAATATTGGTTATTTATTTGCTGGATTTTCTTGGATCCCCACACAAAACTGTAGAGGTGCCTGAAGCCTTGGGGGTGCTGAGGCACAGAGAGTGAGCCCAGCTGGAGCATTCAGAGACTCTTCCATGGGATGCAGCAATGCTCTCCATGAACAGCTTTTCCCATTTTTTAGGAGGAGAGCAGTGCGGGAGAGCAGTGACCCAGCACAGCAAAGGCTCCCCTGTGTTTGGGTTCCCTTCCTGCAGGAAGAGCAGCAGCAGGGCAGGGTGAAGGCCCCTCCATACCCTGCAGGGTGTCCCAGATGGGTGCAGCTCGCTGGGCTGGGCTCCTGCAGTGCTCCATGGAGGGGTGATGCTGGCACCACGAGCATCTCTGTACTGCTGCCCTCTGCTCACTGCAAGGAGGGAGACAGTGGCAGAAAAGCTGCTTCAGTGCCCTAAAAGCGCTTCTTTATAAATATTTTTAAAATCTCATTTGCTTTGCTTTCTTTATCCAAAGATTTAAGCTAAATTCATGGAAAGGCACAGAATGTGACCCTTGAAGCCGAGGCCCTGGGGCTCTGGGCAGCTGCAGAGGAGACCCTGGGTTAGAACCACCCTGCTTAATCCTGAGCTTGTTTCTGCCTCTCACGGAGCAGAGCATCATCTGAAGTGACCAAAACCCCAACAGGAGCTTTGCTGCAGTGCTAACAGGTGAAATTTCTGTTTTGCTCAAGTATTTTCTGTGTGTCAGTACGAGCTGCACAGCTGTGCCCTGTGCTGCTGCGTCACCAAAAACACATCCTGTGCTGCAGCTGTGATTTCCAGCTCGTGATTTCCCTCCTTGCTGTCTCCTGGTGAGGGATAATTCCAGTCCTGCCTTAGTACCTGCTCTTTTTCTATGCTTTTTCCTAGGTGAAAGAAGAAGAATCCCTCTGCAATGGTCTGGTTTTCTGCCTGTGGGGTCAGTGCTGAAACATTTAGGGCTGGCTGGACTCCTCTGATGCCTCTGGACAATGAACTCGCTGAGGACAGTAAATACTACCCTGCCCCAGATTTCCTAATCTGACAGGAAAGCTTCTCAGGTCAGAGCATTTGAGAAACCCTCCAGAAATGCTCCCTTCAGACTGCAATTCCTGGGTGCTCTCTGTGACTGCCTCTGGAGTCAGCAAGGAGGAGCTGCCTGCAGTGTGAGGAACTGAAGGGTGCTATGGGCACCCCTGCAACATCACATTGAGACACTGTGAGCTGATCTCTCTGAGCTGTGTGAGAAATGAGCTTCTCTACAGCTTGTTCTGGACACAGGTGACTGGATTCCCTGCAACCTGTTAGTGCAGAGCCAGCAGGGCTGGTTCTGTCCCGTGCTGAGTGTCCCCCTGGCCGCAGAGAGCCGGGCACTCACACCCTCCCGTGCTGCAGAGAGCTCTCCCAGCATTGCACTGGCACTGTGGGATGACTGGGAACCACGTGTGTGGAGTCTCCCTGCAAAAAGAGGGTTTTTCCTCTTCTTTTCTTTTTCTTTTTTTTTTTTCTTTTTTTTTGGCTTTCTTTGTGACAAGCAGGGCTCTGCCCGCACTGCAGAGCAGAGGCGGCCAAGGCAAGTGCAGCATCCCGCCCTCCCCACAAACACAGCATCCCCTCAGCTGGCACCGGGCACACAGGGCACTCCCAGCAGCAGCACGAGCTGAGGTTTTTGTGTCTCACCCTCTGCAGCAGCACGGGAAGCGTTGCTGTGGGCTGAGCTCTCTCCGTTTGGATCAAACACTGCCGGACCTCGCTTTGCCCCTGGGCATTCCTCAGGACACAGCAGCAGAGTCACGGGGGGGATTTTTCAGGCTCAGGGTTTTTCTGAGCTCAGGGTTTGAGTGTGTCCTTCATGGGCAGTTTATTCTGGGTCTCTAGGATAAAGACCCCAGGCTAATGGATGGTATCTGCAGGCTGCACACCCAAATCCTGCTGCTGGGAACAGCGCCTTCCACGTGTGAGGCTCCACAAATTGCTGTTGGAGTCGGGTTCAGAGACCCAGCTGAAATTTTGGCAGCAGCTCCAGCCCCTGGCTTAGGTGAACCTGGCTGCTGTTAATCCAAAACACTGAGAGAGGTCCTGTTAAAGGCAGATACACAAATCTGTGCTTCTGCATTCCCCTGTTAGCCTTGGCCGAGCTGTCAGAAATACCCCAAAGCTGGGTCTGGGGTTTCCCAAAGTGTTGCTCTTGGCTTTTGGATAGAGCTGGAAGATATTTACAGGAGATGTGAGCCACTGCGCGTTGCTGACCTGATTTTATCAGAAATGGACACAGAAAGGAGAAGGAAAATGGACAGATGGGGGGTGGAGCGGGCTGAGATTGAGCCCTCCTGACAAGAAACACCCCAAAGGCAAGCAGGCTGCTGGCCTCCCTCTGCCCTCAGAGGCCTTCCCACAGCATGCACAGATTCAACACAATTTAAAAAACCCCAGCACTAAATGAATAATAAAAAAATAGAGATTATATAAAAACAGTACTGGGGCATCATCTGACCACAGGGAGAAATTTGCTGTACAGACTAGTCACCATTTGTTACAGCCTCTACAATTGCAGCAGAAGAGCTTTTTATTTGAGAGTTGATATTAAAAAACTTGGCCCCTATGAAGTGTTCTCCTTCCTTTCCTAGTCCATGGTCATTTCCTGTGAAATACAAGAACATGTACATATATGAATATTTAATTTGACAGTGATGAAGCTCTATATATTAAGTCAATGAAAATGCTGTTAAAGCTCGTGGGAACAATACTGCTTGTGTGGTGAGCTGGGAATTTGGCATCACAAGTACCCACTGGCTACCACTTAATTTCAGTGTCAAGCATAAAGGAAAACAATGAGTGAAATTTAATTTCAGCCTATTGAAAGTGTTTTTGGGAATGTGTTGTGCTCAAATTGCAAATTAATTTCTAGTTTATAGGTGATCGTATTTTATCAGGGAAGGAATATTTTATCATGGGAAGGAAATGGAAATCCCAGAAATTCATATACAGTCTCCCAATTCAAAGATCAGAAGTCGTCTATTTTTCAAATAGTGAGGTTGAACTAAGAAACCCTATTTTTAACTTTTTACATATTTCAGTATAATTTAATTATCATAATCATAATATATTTTAATATAAACATATTTTATTCCCAGTCTTTTATATTCCCAGTCTTTTTTTTTGTTTATGAGTCTGTAATTTAGGCAGCCATTTTGTGTTCACTAAATAAAATGAAAAAAAGAGGGGACATCCACTGCGGGCTTTCTCTTGGAGACTTTGCCTTTGGATTTCCCTCTGTCATGGTTATTTTACTGCAGACTATCCGTCAGTCTGGCCGCAGCTTTGTCATGAATCCACATGACAGCCCCAGCAGCCAGAGCACAAACCCAGCAGCAGCGTGTGTGATCTACACCAGGTTTTCACTTTGTACTGCTGGTGAGCTCCAAACACGGGCAGGAAGGAGGGAGAACCCAAATCTTGGGGCATTCCCACAGCCTGTGCTGCGGCGTGGGAATGAGGGGTGGGTGGGAGGAGGATGGATGGATGGATGGATGGTGATGGATGGATGGATGGATGGATTGGATGGATGGATGGATGGATGATGATGGAATGAGGATGTGGATGGATGGATGATGGATGGATGGGATGGATGGAGCGGATGGATGGATGGATGGATGGATGGATGGATGGATGGATGGATGGATGGATGGATGGATGGATGATGGATGGATGGTGGGTGGATGAGGGTGGATGGAGAGGATGGATGGTGTTGTGTTGAGTGGCTGTACCTCCAGGATCTGCTCAGGAACCTACAGAAATTGCCCTAGAAGAATATGAGGGCATAAAACCTGAACTAAATCACATCTGTGGAGGAAAAAAGGATGATCTACTGTAGCCACTGTAGTAACAGATTCATCTGTGTCAGCACCAAGGCTGCCAGAGCCCAAGGAGTGCTTGCCCAGTGCCACTCTCAGGCACACAGTGACATTCCTGGGGGTTTCCTGTGCAGGGACAGGACTTGGACTCACTCCCTGTGGGCCCTTTCAGCTCAGGAGATTCCCTGGCTCTGCACACAGGGCATAGGAGAACATTTCTCCTCCTCCACATTTAAATACAATTAATTTCATTCCGTCTCAGGAACTAAACTTGTTTCTTTCATAAGGCAGCGCTCTGCTGAGGGGGTGTGTCCCATTTGCCCATTCAGAGATATCTCTTTACAATCTCAGGCATGGTTGTTTTTTTTTTTTTTTTTTTTTTTGTTTTTTGTTGGTTTTTGTGGTTTATTTTTGTTTTTGTTTGTTTGTTTTGGGTTTTTTGTTGTGTTTTTTTTGTTTGTTTGTTTGTTTTTTTCTGATGCAAATTTCACGTCAGAGCAGCGTTCAGCAGCCCTTCAGCCTCATCGTGGGCACAGGGGAGAACTCCAGTGGTACAAGCACTCAGCACCCCGGTCAGGCCATTGGAAAAGCGCAGGGGGCTGTAACGCCAAGCTGAGGAAATCTGAGCGAGGTGTTAAGTGTTCTAAAAGGAAAACACATTTTAGCTTATTCTTTTCATCAGAAATGGCTCTGGAGAGCACCTCAGGGGTTTGTCCCGGCTCCTGAGAGCAGACGGCTGGGGAGGAGGAGCGAGAGCGCGGCTCTGATGCGGGCGAGGGCTTCATGCCATCGGTGACGCCAGCAGAAATCCCTGAGATGCAGGGATGGAAAGGGCGGGGGAACTCTGGAATTAGCTTTTTGGGATGATGATCTGCTGTGGCACTGCTGGTACACACCACGGGTGGTGAGGATCACGATAAAAACGTTTGCAAGCGCACAGAAACTCGGTCACCTTCACCGAGCGTCAGCGCGAAACACTCGCAGGGCTGGAGGAGGCGTTCAAAGGCTCAGAGAATAGCGAAAGAAATTACTTTGCGGCTTTGCAACAGTTTCAGGAAGGTGCAAATGAGTGTGTGCTCGGCCCAGGTGAGCTGACACCTTTAACAATGCGCTTTTCCTCCCGGTGCTGCCGCAGCTGAGGTCCCTCCACATCTCCCGGTCGGTGTTGCGCTCAGCAGTTGTCAGCTCAGAGGGAGCCTTGTGCTTTTACAGGCACTGTAAATTTGGTGACGGCCCGGCCAGAAGTGAGAGAGGATCCCTGCCTTGTTTGCAGCCACACATTTCACCTCGGGGGCAGTAACACCTCCTTCCATCCTCAGCACACTGCTCCTTATCCAGAATCCAGCCTCATCCACAGGTGGGGCTGTTCTGGATAGGAGTGAGTGGAAAAGGCTGAATTTACACTGCTCCGTGGAGGACAAGCTCACAAGCAGAAAAATCCCTTCTGTTGTTATGGATGGGTTTATTCTGGCCCCATGTGAGGAGATTCCTGCAGGGACCCCATCCCTGGAAAAGTCCAAGGCCAGGCTGGACAGGGCTTGGAGCACCCTGGGATGTGGTGGAAGGTGTCCCTGACATGGCAGGGTGGAACTGGATTATTTTAAGATTCCTCCACACCCAAACCTTCTCTGATTTAATGTAAACAATGTTTTCTGTGCCATCACCAAGACTAGATCCTGGCAAGGTTTTGTGTGTGTGTGCTGGCAAAATGGCATTGGGACTGCTTGAAATCAAAGAGAAACATCCCAGAGCGACAAGGGACCTGGAAAAAACAGAGAGAGATACAGAGTTTGATCATGAAATAAAACTTTAATTCTATATAAGCCCTAAATGAGACGACAGAAAGGGCAAATATTTGTTCTGCTGCTGACCTTCTCAGGTAAATAGTGCGTCAGCCCTGATGGGCTGGAGGCACCGCGCTGCTGGGAAGTGAGAAATCACCAAGCCAGAGCGGGCTGTAGAGAGCCCTGATTGCTCAGGGGAGTCAAATTCCAGTGCAGTGAGAATCCCTTACCTGGATGATTAAGCCAAAACACCTTTTTTTTTTTTTTTTTTTGCCATTATGTTTTGCTGCTGAAGAGAGAGAAATTAATTTCCAGTGATTGTCTGGAGTTGAATTCAGACATATTTTCAGCATATGTAGAATTTCCTTCTTGTAAGTGGTCCTGCCATCTCAGCTAGAGAACAGCTTTTAGTATTTTGAGCTGAAAACAATCTCCTAAACTTTTTGTTGGAATTTGCCATTCCATTACCTAAGACAGCGATTTGGGTGATGTCTGTGCCTCCAAGGGCTGTCACAGCAGGAAAGGTGCTCTCCTGAGCGGGCTCATGGCACAGTCACAGCATCACAGAATTGGTTGGGTCAGGAAGGACCTTGGGAATCCTCATTCATGGCAGGGACACCTTCCACCATCCCGGCTGCTCCAGCCCCATCCAGGCCTGGGCCTTGGACACTGCCAGGACAGGATACCAACCAGCCGCTTATTTTCAGCTCCAAAAAGTGATTTTTTTTTTTTTTTGTGTGCATGTGTGGTGACACCAGCCACCAAACAGTGGTGGCTTGCCCTCTGCTCCGCCTGGATGTTGGGACAGGTTTAAAATGCGAAGGAAAAGCTTGCCCAGGAGATGAGCTGCAAAATGAACTCCTGGCTGATGGATTAACAGGGGGTGTGATACTCCTGGCTCCAAATCTCTTCCTCTCAACCCTGCTCTTCCCCAGAACAGCCCTTCCCCGAGCTGATCACCTCGGTAATGATGCCGTTCGCGGCATCCAGGATTTAATCCAGGATTAAAAACCAACCGCGGCTGCTGCGGCTCCCACCTTTGCCGCATAGCAACGAGAGCAGAAAGTCAATTAATTACCTTCTCGCTGGAATCCGGGGGCCCTTCCATCCTCAGCTCAGCCGAGTGTGTAATGGAAAAGGGATCGAGGCAGCCTGCAGCTGCCAGCTGGGAATTGCATGACAAAGTGAAAGATGTAGCTCTGGGAAAAAGGAGAGGGAGGGTGTTGGGGGGAACCCTCATCCTACAGGTTCATTAAAAAAAAGTAAGATGCTACTGATTACCAATTATTGACTTGTTTGCCTGCTTTCAGCCCCGATGATGGTTCTGCAGATTCCCTGTCTCGTTGCAGGGCACCACCTGAGCTCCTGGGGTGTGGATTTCCTCTCTGCTTCAGAACCTTCAGGGCTTCCAAGAAGTTTCTTTGGGTAATGGTTTCCTTTTTGGCTGCTGTTCCTTTAGATATTGCTCCTTTTGGGCTGTTGCAGCCTCTCACATGCCCCTGAGTTCCCATCCTGCAGCTGTTTGGGTGCTGTGAGAGCTGGTTTCGGATGTGACTGTCACTGCTCTTTCTGGTGGCCGTCTGGGGTGAAGGTTAACGGGAAAATCGTTCTAAAGATTGAATTTCCTTGGAAGATTTGGCTGATGGGTTCAACACACCGAAAAGCTGCGAGTGATGATCTGAGCAGACGCTGGGTTTAACTCAGGACAGGAGGAGGTGCTGCTTTCAGCAGCTTCTCTGTGAGGAAGGGGCTTGGAAGGTCACCTCAGCCCTCCCAGACTGCACCCAGTGACCAGGGCCCCGTTTTGAGGGAAACTGGAAAGTAGGAAGATAAAGACAGTTTTAATGTCCATTTATCAGATCTGCAGTTTCAGACCTCTTGGTAATTATCTGTTAATGAGAGCAATAAAAATCACCTCTGGCCCCTCCAGTTCAGCAGGTCACTCAGGTCCCTGGCAGGGTGGGACATCAGAGTGCCCTTGGGAGTGGGGACACCAGGACTGACCTCTGGGACAGGAAGGAAGGGGCAGTGGAAGGAGGGGCAGGAATTGGGATGTGCAGGAGCCTCCAGCGTGGTTGGTGCTTGAGGAGATCCCTGCAGTGACAGCCAGCGAGGTGATGGAGGGGATGCCAGGGAGAATTTGACATGTGCCCAGAAAGGCATCCTGGTTTGTAGAAATCAACCTAGAGAGTCAAGGAATGGGAGAGCCTCTGGTTTAACTTTCCTCCGGGCACTTCTGTCCGTTATCAGTTGGATTGTGAGCTGAACGGGGCTGCAGTGATTTATCTACAGTGACAGAGCTACAGCGGCTGAAATGAAACAAGGAAGTTTAATCTCTGCTTTCCTGCACAAATGGGAATTTGAATCCCAGGCTGCCCTTTTCCCATCAAGGGTTTGTGCCACGTAAAGAATTTCTGGTGAAACGAGTGTCCAGCTTTGACAGCTTTTGGTGTGTCAGGAAGGACATCAGCTCCTCCTGGAAATACTGAGAGGGTGCTGAGCCCAGTTTGGTGAGTTCAGTGACATTTGTGAACCTTGGGGAGCAAGTTTTGATGATCTTTACAATCCAAAATATTTATTTAATAGCTAGTCCTAGGATGAGGTGTTTCAGCAGCGGAAGAGAGTTCCTGATCCCAGTCCTGCTCTCAGACAGCACAGCCCTCCCCTTTCCCAGCCTTGTAGCCTTGCACTCAGATTTCTAACAGGAAATAGTAACTTTATCTCATTATTAATTTACCTCATCTGCAGTTTACGTGTGTGCGAGGGGAGGTAATCACAGAGCTGCCTTCCCTGTTTCTCTTCCTGAGGTTTTACACTCTCCAAATTTCTTTTTGTCATAAATTAAATTAACTAAATTGCTCGAGAAGTACTATTCTATTAAAAGCAGATAGTGTTGTGATGCCAAGGTTTATTATGAGACTTGTTTTTTAATAGTAATACTTGAGAGTACGCTGCTAAGTCGAGTTTCAAAGTCTAAAGACTGCTTACACTCCCCTGTGAATAAATTCTGGTATGCATTTACAGAGATGTAAAACCAGGTAAAAAATGGATGAAAATGTGGAAATGTGACTAAAATATTGGTTATTTATTTGCTGGATTTTCTTGGATCCCCACACAAAATGTAGAGGTGCCTGAAGCCTTGGGGTGCTGAGGCACAGAGAGTGAGCCCAGCTGGAGCATTCAGAGACTCTTCCATGGGATGCAGCAATGCTCTCCATGAACAGCTTTCCATTTTTTAGGAGGAGAGCAGTGGGGGAGCAGTGACCCAGCACAGCAAAGGCTCCCCTGTGTTTGGGTTCCCTTCCTGCAGGAAGAGCAGCAGCAGGGCAGGGTGAAGGCCCTCCATACCCTGCAGGGTGTCCCAGATGGTGCAGCTCGCTGGGCTGGGCTCCTGCAGTGCTCCATGGAGGGGTGATGCTGGCACACGGCATCTCTGTGCTGCTGCCCTCTCTCACTGCAGGAGGGAGACAGTGAGAAAAGGCTCATGCCCTAAAAGCGTTCTTTATAAATATTTTTAAAATCTCATTTGCTTTGCTTTCTTTATCCAAGATTTTAGCTAATTCATGGAAAGCCAGAATGTGACCCTTGAAGCCGAGGCCCTGGGGCTCTGGGCAGCTGCAGAGGAGACCCTGGGTTAGAACCACCCTGCTTAATCCTGAGCTTGTTTCTGCCTCTCACGGAGCAGCATCATCTGAAGTGACCAAAACCCCACAGGAGCTTTGCTGCAGTGCTAACAGGTGAAATTTCTGTTTTGCTCAAGTATTTTCTGTGTGTCAGGCGAGCTGCACAGCTGTGCCCTGTGCTGCTGCGTCACCAAAAACACATCCTGTGCTGCAGCTGTGATTTCCAGCTCGTGATTTCCCTCCTTGCTGTCTCCTGGTGAGGGATAATTCCAGTCCTGCCTAGTACCTGCTTTTTTCTATGCTTTTCCTAGGTGAAAGAAGAAGAATCCCTCTGCAATGGTCTGGTTTTCTGCCGTGGGGTCAGTGCTGACTTTAGGGCTGGCTGGACTCTCTTGATGCCTCTGGACAATGAACTCGCTGAGGACAGTAAATTACTGCCCAGCTTTCCTAATCTGACAGGAAAGCTTCTCAGGTCAGAGCAATTGAGAAACCCTCCAGAAATGCTCCCTTAGACTGAATTCCTGGGTGCTCTCTGTGACTGCCTCTGGAGTCAGCAAGGAGGAGCTGCCTGCAGTGTGAGGAACTGGAAGGTGCTATGGGCACCCCTGCAACATCACATTGAGACACTGTGAGCTGATCTCTCTGAGCTTGTGGAGAAATGAGCTTCTCTACAGCTTGTTCTGGACACAGGTGACTGGATTCCCTGCACCTGTTAGTGCAGAGCCAGCAGGGCTGGTTCTGTCCCGTGCTGAGTGTCCCCCTGGCCGCAGAGAGCCGGGCACTCACACCCCTCCGTGCTGCAGAGAGCTCTCCCAGCATTGCACTGGCACTGTGGGATGACAGAGAACCACGTGTGTGGAGTCTCCCTGCAAAAGAGGTTTTTCCTCTTCTTTTTCTTTTCTTTTTTTTTTTCTTTTTTTTTGCTTTCTTTGTGACAGCAGGGCTCTGCCCGCACTGCGAGCAGAGGCGCAGGCAAGTGCAGCATCCCCCCTCCCCACAAACACAGCATCCCCTCAGCTGGCACCGGGCACACAGGGCACTCCCAGCAGCAGCACGAGCTGAGGTTTTTGTGTCTCACCCTCTGCAGCAGCACGGGAAGCGTTGCTGTGGGCTGAGCTTCTCCTTGGATCAAACACTGCCGACCTCGCTTTGCCCCTGGGCATTCCTCAGGACACAGCAGCAGGTCACGGGGGGGATTTTTCAGGCTCAGGGTTTTTCTGAGCTCAGGGTTTGAGTGTGTCCTTCATGGGCAGTTTATTTTGGGTCTCTAGGATAAAGACCCCAGGCTAATGGATGGTATCTGCAGGCTGCACACCCAAATCCTGCTGCTGGGAACAGCGCCTTCCACGTGTTGAGGCTCCACAAATTGCTGTGGCAGTCGGGTCAGAGCCCAGCTGAAATTTTGGCAGCAGCTCAGCCCCTGGCTTAGGTGACCTGGTTGCTGTTAATCCAAAACACTGAGAGAGTCCTGTTAAGGAGATACACAAATCTGTGCTCTGCCTTCCCCTGTTAGCCTTGGCCGAGCTGTCAGAAATACCCCAAGCTGGGTCTGGGGTTTCCCAAAGTGTTGCTCTTGGCTTTTGGAAGAGCTGGAAGATATTTACAGGAGATGTGAGCCACTGCGCGTTGCTGACCTGATTTTATCAGAAATGGACACAGAAAGGAGAAGGAAAATGGACAGATGGGGGGTGGAGCGGGCTGAGATTGAGCCCTCCTGACAAAGAACACCCCAAGGCAAGCAGGCTGCTGGCCTTCCTCTGCCTCAGAGGCCTTCCACAGCATGCACAGATTCAACACAATTTAAAAACCAGCACTAAATGAATATAAAAAAATAGAGATTATATAAAAACAGTACTGGGGCATCATCTGACCACAGGGAGAAATTTGCTGTACAGACTAGTCACCATTTGTTACAGCCTCTACAATGCAGCAGAGAGCTTTTTATTTGAGAGTTGATATTAAAAAACTTGGCCCCTATGAAGTGTTCTCCTTCCTTTCCTAGTCCATGGTCATTTCCTGTGAAATCGCAACATGTACATATATGAATATTTAATTTGACAGTGATGAAGCTCTATATATTAAGTCAATGAAAGCGTTAAGCTCGTGGGAACATACTGCTTGAAAATGCTGTTAAAGCTCGTGGGAACAATACTGCTTGTGTGGTGAGCTGGGAATTTGGCATCACAAGTACCCACTGGCTACCACTTAATTTCAGTGTCAAGCATAAAGGAAAACAATGAGTGAAATTTAATTTCAGCCTATTGAAAGTGTTTTTGGGAATGTGTTGTGCTCAAATTGCAAATTAATTTCTAGTTTATAGGTGATCGTATTTTATCAGGGAAGGAATATTTTATCATGGGAAGGAAATGGAAATCCCAGAAATTCATATACAGTCTCCCAATTCAAAGATCAGAAGTCGTCTATTTTTCAAATAGTGAGGTTGAACTAAGAAACCCTATTTTTAACTTTTTACATATTTCAGTATAATTTAATTATCATAATCATAATATATTTTAATATAAACATATTTTATTCCCAGTCTTTTATATTCCCAGTCTTTTTTTTTGTTTATGAGTCTGTAATTTAGGCAGCCATTTTGTGTTCACTAAATAAAATGAAAAAAAGAGGGACATCCACTGCGGGCTTTCTCTTGGAGACTTTGCCTTTGGATTTCCCTCTGTCATGGTTATTTTACTGCAGATATCCGTCAGTCTGGCCGCAGCTTTGTCATGAATCCACATGACAGCCCCAGCAGCCAGAGCACAAACCCAGCAGCAGCGTGTGTGATCTACACCAGGTTTTCACTTTGTACTGCTGGTGAGCTCCAAACACGGGCAGGAAGGAGGGAGAAACCCAAATCTGGGGCATTCCCACAGCCTGTGCTGCAGCCCCCAGCCCGCCTCCCCTCCAGAACGCCCCCCCACGTCCTGACACCTTTTCCTTCCCCGCCATCCCGAAATTCCCAGAGCTGTTAACTGGGTCACGGGAGCTGCTCCCAGCCCAGCAGTTTCTCTAATGCCT
>CM019231.1:4192832-4264424 GCA_009741485.1 Malurus cyaneus samueli | reverse complement strand
CATCTCCCCCGAACTTCTACGGGCGGCTGAAATCGGGGAGAAAGCACACAAATAGAAGCGGGGCGGGGGAGGGCTACGGGACGCAGAAAGAGGGGAGAGGAGAGAGGACAGCCCGGCGAGATGGAGAGGAGGGTCGGGGCATTTACCTCTGCTTCTATCCCGTCGCTGCCCGCAGCGCACCCGGGAGGCTGGAGGGGCGGGAGGAGGGACGGACGGACGGACGGACGCGGATGGATGGAGGCAGCCTTGGTGCACTGAGAGGGGCTGGGGACAAAGACTGGGGCAAAGCCCGGGCACCAAAACCTCACTGGGCTGCTGTGGGTGCTCAGGGCTGCGATGATGCGGGTGTGCCTGCGCGGGTGTGACTGCGGGGGCGGGACGTCACGGGGACAGGGGGTGCGTCACCGCGTGTGGCCGTGACTGCGTGGCGTGACTGTGTGACCGCCTGCGTGGGCGTGATGGTGCGGGGCGAGACAGAAAGCACACGTGATGGCAGCGCTGCGGCTGTGTGTGCCATGGGCCCGGGCCCCTCTGAGACCCAGCAACACGGTTGTTTCCATTTTGTCTCTTTTTAGGGGATGTTTGTTCTGGGCCTGCCCTATGCCATCCTTCACGGTGGATACCTAGGACTCTTTTTAATAATTTTCGCCGCAGTGGTTTGCTGCTACACTGGGAAAATCCTTATTGCCTGTCTTTACGAAGAGAATGAGGATGGGGAGATAGTCAGGGTGAGAGACTCCTACGTGGACATCGCCAACGCGTGCTGCGCGCCCCGCTTCCCCACCCTGGGGGGCAGAATTGTCAACGTGGCTCAGATCATCGAACTGGTCATGACCTGCATCCTCTACGTGGTGGTCAGTGGGAACCTGATGTACAACAGCTTCCCCAACCTGCCCGTCTCCCAGAAGTCGTGGTCCATCATTGCCACGGCAGTGCTCCTGCCTTGTGCGTTCCTGAAGAACCTCAAGGCGGTGTCCAAGTTCAGCTTGCTCTGCACCTTAGCCCACTTTGTCATCAACATCCTGGTGATCGCCTACTGCCTCTCCAGGGCGCGCGACTGGGCCTGGGACAAAGTCAAGTTTTACATTGATGTCAAGAAGTTTCCCATCTCCATTGGTATCATTGTCTTCAGCTACACCTCCCAGATCTTTCTGCCTTCCCTGGAGGGGAACATGCAGAACCCCAAGGAGTTTCACTGCATGATGAACTGGACTCACATAGCAGCTTGCATCCTTAAGGGACTCTTTGCCCTGGTCGCCTACCTGACCTGGGCTGATGAGACCAAGGAGGTCATTACAGACAACTTGCCATCCACCATTAGGGCAGTAGTCAACATTTTCTTGGTGGCCAAAGCCTTGCTCTCGTACCCCTTGCCGTTCTTTGCAGCTGTAGAAGTCCTGGAGCGGTCCCTTTTCCAAGATGGAAACAGGGCTTTCTTCCCCAACTGCTACGGGGGTGACGGGCGGCTCAAATCCTGGGGACTCACCCTCAGATGTGCCCTGGTAGTTTTCACCCTGCTCATGGCTATTTATGTCCCTCATTTTGCCCTCTTGATGGGTCTCACTGGGAGCCTCACAGGCGCAGGGCTCTGTTTCCTGCTCCCCAGTCTCTTCCACCTCAAACTCTTGTGGAGGAAGCTCTTATGGCATCACGTCTTCTTTGACGTTGCCATTTTCGTTATAGGTGGTATCTGCAGCGTCTCTGGGTTCATCCACTCTTTAGAAGGCCTCATAGAGGCTTTCAGAACCAATGCTGAAGACTAAGGAGGGACCAGAGTCGGGTGCAGGAAGAGAATCGCATCGAACATCCACATAGCCAAATAATTCTGCATCCCCTTGATGGAAAGAGTCATTATTTTCGTTATGTGCATCCAACAAATTCTATGTCATAGAATCTGCAAATTAAGGAAAACAAGAAGAGATGAAAGTGCTTGCTTTGATGTCTTTTTAAATAAGCTCAGATTTAAATCTATTTTTTTGTTATTTAGATTTTTTTGAAGGAAATTATCCAATGCCCCACCCCTATCTCCTCACTCGTTGCCTGAAGCTTGGCCCCCCCACAAACGGCCTGTTGGGAAACAGTGGCAGTTTTCAACACTCCTCACAGATATGCAATTCCGTGTTTCCCCAGCTGAAACACAGGTGCCGAGCCCACGGCACTGGGTCGCTGAGCTCCCAGACGGAAACAAACCCGCCGTGGGCACCGGGAGCAGGGACCTTTGTTTGAACACTTTGAGAGATGGATGTAGACGAGACCCAGATTGTACGACCAGCCCAACAAGCCCAAGCAGCAGCTGCTGACCGGTGATGCCACTTACCTGCAAATGTTTACACCGTAGTCACATTGATGTCAGGACTGCTTGATTCTTCCATCGGAACCTTCACCGAGGAACGGCGCTTCCCATCGATTACAAACGTGTTGCCTCTGGTTGAAATCGCAGCCCTGGAGTCCACTTCTCGGTGACTTATGTTTCGTTTTGTTTTCACAATCGTTATTTCTAAATTACGAAAAGCTAAAAAAAAAATTAATAATAATAATAATAATATATGTGGATTTGTTGATGTCGTTCAGGATTACAGGAACAAAACTACGACACAATTCATTCTGTGCAATCTACCAGATCCGTGGAGCTGTTTCCAATGTACGTGTGGTGTCATTGTGGTAAATAAGATGAAAAATGTATATCAGAAAAAAAAAAATCTATCTTTAACATATAATGTGGTACATAAATATATCGAACAATAAAGAGAAAACATAGATGATGAGGCTGGCCTGGTTCGTGGGGGGCTCGGAGGAGCAGGGCAGGGGAAGAGGGAGGTTCTTCCTCCCCACATCGGGGCTACAACACATCCTCGGGCTAAGGGGAGGCAGCGCTGGCTTGCCACTGAAGGTGGCGTTAAGCTGTTTGCAAAGACACATTTTTTGGGAAGAGGTCGTCTTACAGCTGGGCGGAGGGAGCGTGGTTGCTTTCACCCCCTCCTCGCAGTTTTGTTTTATCCCGTAGTGCTCACTCTCCAGGGATGGATGGAATTGGCAGATGCACCCCGAGATTTTTGTTCTTAAGAAGGAAGGGGGAAGAAAAAGCTCTCACAAACAAACAGAGGGGGAGAAGTCAACGAAATAAAGGGCTGGGTGAGCCCATGGCTTGATCCAAACTCAGCAAACCCTGCTCACGGGTGTGGAGTGTCGGGCTGATCCCCGTTGCAGGCAAAGCCGCCACCGAGGGGGAAGCCAGCCCCACACACCACTGCTGTGACCGAAAACACCTCGTTTTACACCATTTTAAAAGCCACAACAACTAATTCTCCACCCGCTGCAGCTACACAGCGAGGATGAGGATGGGGGGACCCAGAGTCAGCGCTTCCATAGCACCGGCACAGCTGAGATTCCCCTGGGGCTCCTATTATTGTTCCCAAAACACGTCGAGCCCCGCTAGGGGCTGGGATGTCCCCCCATCTCCCCAGTCCGGTCCGGTGCTAGCGGGAAGCTCCGCAATGCGGTACCGGGGGCAGACGGGGGGTGTTGGCACCAGCCGAGAAAGGGGCTGCGGGCAGGAGAGGGGGATGTCCCCGCCCGGAGGAAAACGCATTTCGGACGGCTTTCCGGGCAGCCTCCGAAAGGAAAGAACAGGGGAGCTGTGGGGTCTATTCCGTGTGGGGACAGGGCGATGTGGTGCGGGGGGTGGGTGAGTGTGGGGGGCATCGTGGTGGCGGGCCCGACCCCCGGATTAGCAGCATTTCCCTCCATGCTAGCGCCCTTTTCTGGGATATCCAGCGGTGTCCTATCCCCATTCTCAATCTGATCCCCATCCACATCCCCATCCTCATAATTTTCGTGCTCATCTCCCCCGCTGCCACCCCGATGCAGGTGACCGCTGACTGCCACCCTGCCGCGGGTACCGATAGCCCGATCCGACCCCCCTGTTCTGTCTGCTCCCCGCCCGCAGCCGGCCCGGAGCCGCCACGGCTGCGCAGCGCCCTCGCCCGACGGCGTTCCCGGCCCGGAGCTACTGCATCCGACCGGGAGAGGGGATGAACGGCCCGAGCTACTCATTGCACCGGGAGAGGGGATGAACCCGGCCCGGAGCTACTGCATCCGACCGGGAGAGGGGATGAAACTGGCCGGAGCTACTGCATCTGCACCGGGAGAGGGGATGAACCCGGCCCGGAGCTACTGCATCTGCACCGGGAGAGGGATGAACCCGGCCCGGAGCTACTGCATCTGCACGGGAGAGAGGATGAACCGCCCGGCCACACGCATCGCACCGGGAGAGGGGATGAACCCGGCCCGGAGACACCGCATCCATCTGCCCGGGATGGTGGAAACCAGCCCAGCCAGGGGGCTTCTCTTCAGGGGTTTTTCTCTGTTCCAGCTCTGTTTTCTGCCCAGGGTGATGCTAAGGGGCCAGCGTGGGAGGAGATCCAGCCCATCTCCCTGCCCTGTGCAGGGCTGAGATAACCTCTCGGACCCTGGGGATAAGCAGAGAGCTGAGCTTCCCTGACGGGTTAACACGCTCCTCTGTACATGTGGACTTTGCATTGGCTTTGCACACGATGGTTTCAGGGTTTTTTTGTCTGTGTTCCCCACCGGGGAAGCAGAAGGACCCGTGCCATACCATGCTGTGCCATGCCATGCCGTGCCATACCACAGCAGCACGGCAGCTGGCTCACCTCTCCTGCGGGCAGCTGCTTGTGTCTGGATACAGGATGCTCACAGAGCAACCTGTGCTGGTCTTCGTGCTTTACAGGGGCCAAAAGTTCTCTGTTCAGGGTACATGATGATGAAACTGAAACCGTTTCATGACGATTTAATTTGCAGAGTTTTAACCTAATTCAGCACTTTCACCGCCCCCCCCCCCCCCCAACCTCCTGCGAGCAGAAGCGGGCTCCTCTGTAAGATGGGGCTGTAAGAAGATTTGTGCCCTTTTGTTGACAGTGAGGGGAAAGTCAGAGATCCTCGCTCCTATCCCTCAGGGTGGAAGACGGAAGCTTGACCAGAGAGTGCGCTCAGCCCTTGCAAGGTCATCTCAAATCCCTGATTCTCCCCAAGATCCGCTTCCAGGGAGATGCTCCGGGCTGGAGGAGCTCCACGAGGCATCAGTGCCTCCTCGCTGGCGCCTGGCAGCAGCAGGCTGTGCGGCTCCCAGGGATGTCAGGGCATCTCAGAGTCTGGCTCGCCGGGGTTTTCAGCTGTGGCGATTACCCAGAGAACCCCAAAGGGCTTTGTCTCGCTGTCAGCTCCGCTCAGGCGCTTCCCTCCCTGCTCCTGCCGGGAGCCGGCGCTCGCTGGCGGCTGATGTGCGACCAGCTTGCGAAACGAGCCGGCTCTGCGAGCGAGCGATAAGCCGGGGCTTTGTCCTCTAAATTTGTCCGTGGCTGGAGCGAACGTGGCTGTCGGGCTTGGAACACGGGCTGCCCCTCCAGCCCGTCCAGCAGACATTTGGATGCCGTGCTGGTGCTGGTGAAGGCGTTCGTGAGCCCGGTGCTGCGGGACATGTGCAGCCCTTACAGCAAGGGATGCAGCGGAGTGAGGAAAATAACCCCCAAAATAGCAGCAGGTTTAACTCGAGCAAAGCAGGAACCTTCTGAAAAGCCAGCACGATGGCAAAGTCTGATCTCTGTTCCAAGTGGCTTTTGTCTGCAGCTTTGTAGCTTCTGGTCATGTGCTGCAACAATCCCCTAAACCTTCTCACTCTGAAAACCAGACAAACAAAGGCCCTCTCTGCACTTGCAGGGAACAGATTTATTTCTCTCTCTGTCTTTACAGTTCCTCAAACACAATAGGGACCTCTATTTGGGCTCGTTTCCCGAGACATGAGGGTAATACCAAATCTCTGTTGCCCTCAAGCATCCACAAAGTTGTGCCACCAGTGGGACTGTCGGTGGGAGCTGGAGTGAGGTGAGGGCTGTGTCCACTCCTCCCTGTGTGCAGAGGACAGGGGTGAACTCTGTCTTCTCCCCACACACACAGAGCCAGAGACCTTGGCTGTGCTGGCAGCTGGACATCTTGGCCTCATGAAGTTTGGATGCTCCATGTCACAGATTCCAGGCTCTTTCAGAAAATGCTGATTTTGAGAGTGGCACCCATGTTCTCTGTCATTTGTTTTTGTAAATCTTTGGAGTTTTGTGTTTCAGGTGAGGAACTGGAAGCTCCACCAGTGACTCCACCAACACACTCAGCTGTCAGAGTCTTGTTTGGGCCCCCACACAGGGATGTGTGACCAGTGGTGCTGGGCTCCTGCAGAGAGGAAGGGAGAGGAATGGAGCAAATTGGGGAGGGTATGAATGGAAAGCAGTAGGTTTTGGCTCCAGGGAGGCTCCTCTGGGCTCAGTTCTGATGTGCCCATGGGTCTGGGTCCTTCCTGGCTGCTCAGGTGACTGCTCCACCATATGAGTGGCCCAGGATGGGGAGTGTGGAGCCACACAGGAGGCAGAAGGGAAGTTGTAGTTGTCACACCTGCCCAGATCAAACATGTAAAATCCCTGGATCTTTTGCCCCTCACCCAGCTCCTTCCTGCCTGGCGAGTTCCATGGATTGCTGGTGGGTTGGCAGCAGTCAGGAGGTCTTGCTGGTGTTTGGGAGGTGACCCATGGCTCATTACCTCTGCTGGTACCCAGCATGTGACCCGGCACAGCCTCCGGCAAACAGAGCACTTTGTTCTGACCCTTTGCACTTCCCTGCCAGCGAGCTGCCCTCTAATCCCCCCAAGGAGGGATTTTCCTCTCCCATCCCAGCTCCCTGTGCCTCGGTCCCCTCGGAGAGAGGTCCAGGGTAATAATTTACTGCCTGCCACAAGCCACTCCTTCGGACCTTTCCTTCGACCTTCAGACTGCGTTGCCAAAATAAAAACAACGGGAGGGAGAGCGGCGCGAGCTGCTTCCCACAGCAAGAGTGTGGCAGTGCCCTCCAGTCCTGCTGCAGGATCTCAGGAGCCCCATTCCCTGCACCTCGCTCTCTGCAGGTAATGACCATTTGCTTTCTCTGAGATAATTGAGACTTTCCCTTTATTTTATGACTTCCTGAAGTCCTTTGGGAGCAGCAGAGGTTTCTGTGAAGGACTCAGCCCTTGCTGCCAGGGAAGAGCTGCTCCCCAGGACCAGCACTTGGAAGTGGAAGGGGGTGGAATTCCAGCAGTGAAGTGGTTTCCCAGCTGTGGAGAAGTCCAGAGAGGAGAAGAGCAACCTCTTTGCTCCCCCTGCCATTGCTGCATTAGCAGGGAGAATTTCTGGCATTCCTCTCCCAGGAAATTTCTATCAAAGGAACTTCCATCAGCCTGATTTTCCCTGCAGCCCCACACCATGGGGAGCACCCACGAGTATTTCTGATCTGGATGATTTTGGGAGCCCCCATGTCCCTGAGCCACCTACACATGGAAAAGAGCCTTGTGCTCCACTGGATTTGCAGCCAGCACCAGAGGGGTGAAGCTTACACCACAAATTTCAGGTTTTGTTGCTGTGGTCTCCTGTGTTGTGACAGTCTGTGGGGCCGGGCCTGGTGAAACTCAGGGGTGCTGTGTACAGCAGCCTTCTAACAGGGCATTCCCAAATCCAAACAGTCCCAAATATCTTCACTGGCAGGACACAGAGGACAGTTCCTGCTCAGCTCCAGAGCAGGGGAACAGAGCTGGGCTTGGCAGATTTCAGCACTGCTCTGCTGCCCTTTCCCTGTGGCTCACGGGTCCTGTCAATGTCTTGGGCTGCCCACCAGACCCAGTACATTTAACTCTGCAGGAGACCACATCTGGCTGTGCCAGCACCAGTCACTTCCCAGGATCTGCTCATGGATAAAGAGGGGTGAAAACTTTGATCCCATGCAGTGGAGCTGGAGTTGGCAGCTCTCAGGGATGGGGCAGGCAGAGGGGAGGCATTCCCAGGGATACTGAACCCACAGGCTTTCCTGTCAAACCCAGTGTGGTGCCAGCAGCAAGGGGTCTGGTTTGGGCAGTGCAGCTCTCAGAACTGTCTCAAACCCTGCTCAATCCATCCAGAAAACTGCCTCTCTGCCCACCAGCTGGTCACACTGGGGGCTCGAGTTATGTGTCACACTGACCCGTGCCACAGGGGAAGAGAGGCGTTCACCCCAACAAAACAGATTTGGAGGTTTGTGGTTTTTGGGTTTGTGGCTGATTTTTTTAAACGTCCTAAAGCACAGGCTGTAATGTGTCCTGAAGTGCTGCTGGGAAGGAGAGGAGGGGGCAGCAAGCAGGAGAGTTGAGCTTTCCCCAAGGACAAGGCTGGCCACAAAGGGCCACTTACTTCCAAACCTGTGTTATTTATTCACCGAGCCTGTGCCTACACTTGAAAAGCACTTGGAGCAAAAAAAAAAAAAAAAGAAAAAAAAAAAAAAAAGCCCCAGCCAATTAATTTAATGGCAATAATAACCTCAGGAATTTATTCCTCAGAAGATGTAAAGGCTTTACAAGAGATAAGTAATATTCTGCCACATTCATATTTACAGAATCAGATGCACAAAAAGTTGCAAGAGTTGCACAAACCCACATTAGCTGTCTTTTGGAAAAAAAATCTCATCCCAAACCATCTCCTCTTGCCTTCTTTCTCCAAAACATCGGGAAACATCTCAGCACATATATGAGATTCCTTGGCAAAATTAAAGGCAAAGCCTCAGGCAGAGCCCTGTTTTTTTGAAGCTGAAAGAAAAATGTAGAGAGGGGGAAAAAATGAAGTATTTTAAAGAGCTGCAGTGGTCACTAATAATCTATTTTGATAAAATTGAAAAAAAATTTGAAAAGAACAGCCTCTGAGCTTTTAAAGAACATCCTATTTTATCCCACCTTATCCTATTATATCTTAGCCCTATCTAGCAGAGATAACTGAGTAGCCAAACATTTAAGTCACCTTTCACTGCAGATCCACGGACTCTTGCTTTGTGCTCTCTATAGAAGTATTTGTTTTAGCCTTATCTGGACCTTCCCTGCAATTCCAATTGCTCAGGACTATGTGGTTCCACTTCAGTGATACTTTTATGACTATGGTTATGGATATTACCAGATAGGGAGATTAGGATTATCTTTCAGTGTAAAAGAGGATATAAAATCCTATAATAGAGAGAGAGAGGGTGCTTCTCTGTGTGCAAAGACAATGGGCTGGACCTGTTGTCCCCACTGGATGTGTCCTCTCCTGGAGAAGCTGCAAATGTGGCTTCCCTGGGATGGCCCTGCCTGGAGGGATCCAACTCAGCCACGGAAGGACCATGCAGCCCTTGACCCCTTACAGGGCTTGGGAAAGCAAAGGCATCTTCCCTTCTTGGGGGAAAAGAAAATGTCTCCAAGTACAGTCAAAGCCTGGAGGTTCTGAGCTGTGAAAATTCTCTCTCCGTGGCCATGATTTGCTTTCCCATGGCCTGGCCAGGTGCAGGCAGGAGAAGGGGTTAAATTGTCCCAGAGCAGCTCCTCACCTTTGAACCCCGGTCCAGCCAGAGGTTTTCCTGGCACAGATGTGTTCTCTGGAGGGCAGGGAAACAGCAGGCAGGAACAGAAAACCACCAATGCTGGCAAAAGCCAGCCCTGACATCAGCAGCTCTCCAGCTTCACCAGAATTGTTTAATTTTGTTCAGGAGTGCGTGAGTGCAGGAGAATGGGCCAAGGCCAGTGCTGGTGTAAGGGGGCATGGCCATGCTGGTGGCACCTGCAGGGACACGTGCCTGTGTGCTGTGGGTGCCCTGTGGATGCTGCCACACTCACAAGTCCCTTCAGGGTGGCACTGAAGTGTCCTGCCATGGGCACGGGCAATGGTGGGTGAGGGACAAGAGCTGGGCAATGGTGAGTGACGGGCTGTGGGCACACAGGACAGGATAAGGGCAAAGTCTCACCTCTGACACATGGGAGGGTTGGAGGGTAGCCCTGCTCACACCCACCTGTCCCATTCATGCCATCATGGTTATAACTGGTCACCCTGGTCACCTCTCCAGGGACAGACACAGGCACCCACAGGAAAAGCTGCCGAGGCATCTGGTGGTGTCTGTGTTGAACCTCCAAGGAGGACCTGCCCTGCACCGGGGATTTGCTGGTGGGCCACGTGTCCCTGTGCTTCCAGGGAATGTTTTCTCCTGTGTCAGGAAGCCACTGGTGTCAGGGCAGACACCCTGGGTGCAGGCAGGGTGAACTGGGTTTCATCTCCTCAAAGCATCAAAACCCAAAATCCTTTCCCAAGAGCAGAAATATGTGAATTTAACAGTTTTGGGGTAAATTTCTCCTGTGGTACAAAAGCCAAACCACTCTGATCTCTTCCACTCCCTCTGTCTGCCAGTCCCAAAGCACTTTGTCACTGGGGTGATGACAGAGCACCCCGATGATCTCCACCAGGCTGAATGCTGGGTGGGTGCTGCCCAGGAGGTCAGGAGCTGTCCCTGTGTCCCAGAGTTGTTCCTGCCCAAGGACTTGTTCCTGCTCTTACCCTGTGCCCTTCACCTTTGCAGAAAGAGGAACATCTGCTTGCTCTGCTTCCCGAGGACAGCTGGAGCCAGCAGCTGCATTCCCACCCCTGCTGCAAGGAGAGGAGATTCTTTTGGCTGGCTTATGTTCACAGCTTGGATGGAGCCCCCCTCCACGGCCCTGGGCAAGACAAAGGGTAATGCTGCTGACTGGAACGGTGTCCCTAAGCCCTGGGGATGGGGAGGGCGTGGAGAAGGCTTCCCCTAGGAGGTTTCTCAATGGGGTTGGGTTGTGGAGCCTTCCTGGTGGGCTCCAAGGGCTGCAGGGAGCCTGGTGCCCATGGGACACACACAGGGGACTCAGGAGGTATTTGTGTGTAAGGGGAGGTGGCACCTTGGCAGGGCACACCTGAGTGACGCCCAGCCCAGGAGTGTGACCCTCACAGAGGGGGCAAAATGGACAAAACTGACCCAACATCACTTTACCCATCACTGTCTGCCATCAGATTGGACATTTTATGCATTTTAGCTGTGAAAACCTTTCCTTACAGGAATCCTTCTGCTTCTTCTTTGGATAGAAAGCAGGTTTTTAATTAAAGATGCCTTTCCCCCTGAAAATTAAAATCAAGTAGATTTTGTTGGTAACACCAAGATTTTCCTTAAAGAAACAAAAGCAGAAGGCACTGTCTAAAAAATGTTAGCCAATGAAAATATTCTTAAGTTTGACTATTTTAATGTAAGTGGAGGCAAAACTGGAAAAAAGAAAAACATATTAAGGGATATTCCTAAAAGATGTCAATGCTGATTGCTTGAGACTATCAGCTGAGCAAAAAATCAGGTTTTGACCTGAGAGAAGGAAATATTTCGATCAAAAAGCTGCTCCCCCTCCCTTGTTACACAATGAAACAAGCACATCAGGTGCTGCAGATAACCTTCCCTGGTAGCTGCAGTCTGGGCTGAGGGACCCCATGATCAGCCCTTCTGATTCCTACAGGGAATGCTGCCCACACCTCAGTTTTACCTCCTTGCACCCAGCAGTGAAATGGTTCTACAGCTGCTTTCCTGCTGCTGCAGCTGCATGCAGGGAGATTTTTTAGGAAACTACAGTGGAAGCAAAAAGCGACTGCTTTATTTTTAATGAAGAGAGAGGAAACACCAGCCTTTCTCCCAAGTCTCCTTTTGCCCAGAGACTGAGCTCTCAAATCACCAGGCTCCCAATGTGTTCATATTTACAGTTAATAGTACTGAAAAGCACCAGCCTGGCTGACCTGGCTGCAGCCCTCCAGGGTTCCTGAGGACACTGGAAAAAGCAGTTTGTTCTGGATTTGACCTGAACGAGATGCCAGTTCTCATCTTCCTCCAAACCACTGGACAGTGGACAAATTTCCAGCTGACTTGTAGTAAAAAATGGCTCAGTACACCTGAGCTGCCTGCCAGGCTGTAATTTGCTCCTACCCACCACCTGTACCCCTTCCTCCCCACCCAAAACTATCCCTCCCACTTTAATTGTCACTCCTTGGAAATAGCTAGCAGGTGTCTCCTCATCTTTTGCAGCTGGTCAGCTTTTCCTGCTCTCTTTAAAGCGCTGCAGTGAGGGAGGAGTGGTTTTGTTTTTGAGGAGTGAGGGTGGTTTTGTTTAGCAGCTACATGACCTGCTGTAGGAAACAAAACTGTTCCTCTCTGGATTTTAGGGAAGAGCCCCATGCTCCTGGTCTGACGGGGCAGGCAGAGTGGGCTGGTGCAAGGATGGGAAGTGTGGGGAATGAGAGGTCTCTGTGCTCAGTACTTGTGGGCTGCTTCCCATGCTTCAGGACTCAGCCTGGGGGAGATGAGCTCCCAGGTATGCCTGATGATTTGTTTTCACTTAATTATTTTTTTGCAAAGTGCTTCAAGCTTTAGCCATCTGCTGTTTTCTTTAAGTTCTGCATGTAGCTTTTCTCTTAAAATCTGGAGGATTGGCTGGCTGGTGGCTTCAGCTTGCCCCGAGCCAGGGCTGCTTGGCTGGGCTCCTGCTCTGGTTTGCTGTGTCCCTGCGGTGTAGGGAAAACTGCAAGAGAAAATTGGGCAAGCCAGAAGCTCTCCAGAGGGTGGCTAAGAAAGCTTCCCCAACTGCAGAAGTGCTTTAAAGTCTTTCCTAACCTCTTCCTGGTCTTGCTGTAGTGTCTCAATGGGAATGAAAGTGGAGTTCAGTTCTGGCTTGCAGCTATCTCTTAGATCTGTTGCAGGGGAAAACTTNTTCCTTCCTCAGTAAAAGCACGTGTTTGCAGGAATCCTCCTTCCTGCTTCCCTCCGTGTTCTTCTCTGAGACGAAACTGGGCCATCTCCCCCTTAAGCTGCGAGCAGCCCCTGTGCTGGGTGAAATCTGGGGGCTGCTTTAGGTGCCCCTCCAAACTCTGCTTCCTCCCAACCCTCACTTTCCGTCCCAGGAACAGCACTGCCAGGCCTCCCCAGGCGGGAGAGGACGAGGCACCGCTCGGAGGGTTTGCAATGTAGGTTAGGATGGGGAGGCTGCCGAGGGCGGTGACATCGGGGAGGAGGGTGGGAGGCAGCCCGCGGATGACGAGCCGCTGAGGTTGTGTCTCCGTGCAAGGTACGCCTTGCATTAGTAATGTGTTTGTAGCAAATAACGCTGGGCTGGCATGGGAATGTGGGTCACCACTGCCAGAACGGTGCGAGGAGCAGGGAGCTGCTCGTGCTCTGCTGGGAAGCAAACGTATGTTACCGAGGGATGCGCGGTGGGGGGAGATTTAGCTGCAGGAACTGCTCCAACTTGTAAGTAGCAGCTCGCTGTTGTGCGAGCGGGTGCGTCCTGCCTGGGGGTGCCTCTGGCCGGGAGTTGGGGTGAAGTGGTCTTTGAGGAGGGGGAGCGGGGTGCAGGGGTTTGTGTTCTGCTGTGTGACAGTCACGCTGTGTTGGGGAGCTCCTGGAGCTGCTCGCCGCTGCTCTGGGTGGCCCTGGCCGTGCCTGGAGCATCCCTGCTGCACCAGCAGCACGAGGAGGGATGCAGCCGGGCATGGATAACCAAGGATTCCAACGTATTTTCGTGACCTATTTCTGGTTCTGTTGTTCGGCGTGTGCGCTCAGGAAATCTTTGTGCTTTAGGGAGAGTAGGGTTTGGTAGTGATAAGGAAAAGCTTGGCTGCTTGTGAGATTTAAACCGCAAGCTAACCTGGGTTTGAAGGTGGACTTGGGCTGGGGAAGGTGGCTCTGAACGTGCACAGAAGGTGATATGGGATGAGGATATGCGTATCCTGAAAATGCCTATAGTATTCCAGTGCCAGAGACTTTAACCTCAGTCCTTTTAATGACAAAGCTTTGTCGGAAAATGCTGCCCTTGGTCAGCAGGACTTGTTGAGTGCCTTCACTTCCAGCAAAGAGGCAGTGGAGCAGAGCAGAGCTGGTGGAGGGAAGCATGAATGAGCTGCCAGGCTGAAAGGGGCTCCTGCCAAGCTGCAGCTTGCTTAAACAGGCTCATCCAAGCCCCTCGGAGCAAGTGGGGAGCTTGTCCTGCATCCAGTGCTGAGAGTGAACACCTCCAAGGTGGATGGATGTGTTTCCATGGCTTGCCCATGTGCTCTCCAAGATGTCCAGGCTGTGACATCTCCAGCTGTGCCTGAGCCATTATTTGCCCTGAGTCTGGGTTAGGAACAGTGGCAGCAAGCTGGCCCTGGGGCCAAACCCAAGCTTGTGGGGGTTCAGGTTTGGAGGAAATGGGCTGTAGCACCTGATGGAGCTGCAGGCAGGGAGCAGGAGTGAGGTGTTGGGTTGGGTTGCTCTGGCAAGAGGCTCCTGAGCTGGGGTGGGAGCCTTCACTCCTCTACCTCCTGCTGTCATGTGCAGCTTGGGGCTAGTCTACACGCCCCTGTGTGCCCTGGCCATCCCCTGTGCCCACCTCCTCCCTGGCCCTGAGCCTTCAGTGGGTGCTGCCTGCTCTGAGACAGCAGCACTGGTGTCCCTGTGCTGTGGCTGCTTCTGCCCAGCCTGTCTAGCAGCCTGTGGGACAGACACAGCCCCGAGGCAGGTGTTGGATGACCTTCGGCAGACCTCAGTGAGTCAGGGAGAGCCAGGCTGTCAGGGGAAGCAGGACTATGGCCAGTGGGAGGAGATGGGGTTGGATCTGTCTGGGTGCTGCCTGCTTGCTGTCCCTGCTGGTGGGTGCCAGCTGAGACAGGATCTTGGACCTGCTGCAGGGCAAAGTATGGACAAGGTCAGGGGCTCGGACCAGCTGGGTGTTGTAAGTTCTCCCACTGCATGGTTTGTGGGTTTTGCTTCAAATTCCTGCTTTCCCTTTCTTATCCATTCAGGAACTCTAAATCTACAACTTAGCTTTTTGGCTGCTCATCAGAACTGCACCCAGATCCCAGACCCGCTGGTGGGGCCAGTTCAGTGGTTTTCAGCAGCTTGCAGACCCTTTTGCCTGGCAGATCCAAATATCCATGCAGGAAGGGCTCTGTTATGGGCTGGTTTGCCTCAAAACTTGTCCTACAAACTCCTTGCCCAGGGAGAGGGGCTGTCCATTCCTTGGTCTGTAGAAGGGCTATTCCAGGATAAAAACTTGCTTGTGTCTATAAAGCCCCTTCTTTTTAGATGGAGAGGGCAGTGCATGTTTCTATGAAAGTTTTAATTCTTTCTTTCCCTTCAGAACTGAGGAGCAAAACTGAGTCTCGAAATAACTTTGGTCTCTACTCCTAAGCAAAACAAGGAACTCCTCTGCACAGGGTGCAGTTCCTGGGCTCCCCTGGGGCTCAGCCTGGTGCAGCAGCAGGGAGCAGGCTCAGGGCTGCCTCTCTGGGAAGGTGATGATGGTGTTGAGTGGTGGCAACCGCCTGCACGGCTGAGCAGCAGGGATGCTCCATGGTGGGAATCCCAGCTTCTGGCACTGCCTCTGTGTCCTTGGGCAAGTCACTCCTGTGATGTGTGTGTGCTGGCTTACCTCCTGCAGGGCCTCAAAGGTTTCATTCATGTCCCTAATTACTCACAGAGCCCTGAATGAAAGGGACAGTGGATGTGCCAAGTGTGTGACGTATCCCAGTACAACCTCGTCCTTGTAAACGCTCTCCTTGTCCCCCCTGGGGACACAGGGGTGGCTCAGGAAGGTTTGACAGTGGTGCTTTAGCCTGAGTCCCCTCGGCCACCAGAGAGGGTATCTGTTTTGTGGCACTTATCCCTGTCCTGTGAGCTATTGAGGGCTCCTGGTGAGGCTGGGAGGGAAGATGTCCTGGTTCCTATAATTTCCTGGTTATTTTGGTATGTGAGTGGAAGGGGGAGGAGGGCAGCTGTAGAGAGAAGAGCAAGGTCAGTGAAGAACAAATGTGCCTCTGTGCACTTGTGATCACGCTGCCAGCTAATCGGCTTCGGTGCTCCAACTTTGCTCGCAGAACTCATCAAGCACGGCCGGGAGAGGATAGAACAAACCATCAAGGCCTCCAGCTCCAGGCTCTGCTCATAGTGAGTATGAAACCCTCCCCGTGGGCTGGGAGCCCTTTAACAGCTCAGCCCGATGAGCCCTGTGCTGGCTGGCTGGTGGATGGAGCTGGCTGGCACCGGGCAGATGTGGGCAGTTCCTGGGGACAGCTGCCAGCATCTGCTGCTGCCCGGCAGCTCCCGCCACGCTCAGCCTGGCTGTGCAGGAGGGGTGTTTTGGGATGGCTGGGGGTCTGTACCTGGTGGTGTGTGGGGGCAGAGAGTGGGAGTACCCACAGGTGAGATGTGGGGAGGATAATGGGGTTTCTGGGTGCCCTTTTTGGGAGGGGTAGGGTGGGAGGTGGCTGTGGGGATGAGAGCCTTCAGAGCCTTCATGCAGAAGATGGTGGGGCTGAGGAGGGTCAGAGCTCTCTGGAGCAGGGAAGAAGGGAACAGAGCTATTTGTTTTGTGTTATCTCCTTAATCTTGGCTTTTTCACGGAGCACAGGGGAAACCCTGAAACCAAAGGGAGGAATCCCTTAGGTGGCAGTACCCACCCATCCCCAGTGATGCTCAGGCAGGAGGGATTTGAGCCAAAAGGTGTTTAAGTCTGGCTTTTCCAGCCCCAGCAACAGCTGCAGTGGGCAGACAGGAACCCTGATCTTTAATGTCTCTGCTCCCCGAGCCTGCCATGCCAGCTCCTCTTCCCTACCATATCAACAGCCCTGAGCTGCCCTGGTCTGACCTGTCCTGGGGAGTGGCTCTGGCTGCTGCCAGCCCCATGGACCGTGGTGGTTGGACCCAGCTGGACTCTCCTGGCTGCCCTGGGGGATGCTCACTGGGCTGCAGCATCCCTGTGCAGTGGGGTGGGGGCTGCATCTGCCTCGGGAGGGGTCTGGCCATGGCCAGGGGAGCTGTGATTTCACCTGGCTGGTGCTGTGTTCCTGCTGGGGCTGTGCTGCTCCTCACGTGCTGGTGCCCTGCCCAGTTTCTGGTACTCCAAGTCAAGGGTTATTGCAATTAAATACTGTGGTATTTAATGTGCCTGTGCACCCAGGAACCCCTTTCTCTTCATCTCCTGTCAGCACACACTGTCCCCTGCCTCCCCCAGAGTGTGGGCATCCCCATCATTTGGGGACAGCAGGGCTGGGGAGCTCGGCTGAGCCCTCCTGTGATGGAGGGGGCACACACACTGGGGTCTGCACTGCTCCCTGGAACGTTAACGGTGTGAAGCTGTTTCTCTCTTGGATTTTGTTCTCAACACTGGCTTCCTTTTCTTTTCCCAAGTGCTGAGCGAGTTGTTTTTTTAATGGATCGTTCCCGGAGCCCAGACAAAAGCACCCAGGTGAGATCACAGTTCTGAATCAGCAAATCCTCACCTTTGGGGAAGAAGGGGGCTGGTGCCTTTAGGTGAAAAACAAAGAGAGAGCCCGTGTTAGCCTGCTGGGAGTCTTACTGCTGCCTTGCCCTGTGGGTGATGCTGGATGGAGAAAAACAGCAGTGAGGTCTTTTTGGACAAGGCATAATGTTCCCACGGTCTGGGGAGGGAGAGATTCCTGGGGAGCAGGAAGGGGAGGAGAGCAGGTGTGTGTGTGTCCCTTGTCTTTGGGAAGGGGGAGGCTGCAGCCCTGTGGTGCTGGGTGTGCATAAGGCATCTCAGGAGATATTACCTAAAAGTTTGTGAAGTATCCCCGTGTCTCTTGCTAGTGGGTGTTTATCAATGGCTCTGTGTGAGGGATGCTGTGATGAGGAAGGGAAAACCCAACCTGCAGCACTGTTATCGTGACTAAAATTCTTGTTATCTTCTCTAGGCTTCAACACCAACTGACAACATCAACCTTGGACCTTCTGCTAACCCCAAGTAAGCTCCCTGCAAAGCCAGGTAGGGTGTGGAGCATGAAGAGATCTGGCAGGGGATGCAGTTGGTCTCTGTGTCTCTCAGGGTCTGCAAAAGTCTAAACAATTATATTGCTTGGCCTTTAACAGCACGTGTGTCACCAATGCACCTTAAGGCTAAGCTGTAGCTGGTACTTGTTATCATAATCATCTTCTCCTGTCCATGTTGTAGCCCCTTGTCCCTTTTCTTTGGAGAGGTCTTCTAGAAAATGTCTTCACCACTGCTGGCTTCCTGAGTGTCCTTCTCTAGGAGCAGGGATAAAAAAGGCACCCCGTAAAGGTGTCGCTTTGTCCTTACAGGTGCTTTCACCTGCTGCTGCCTTCAGCCCATGAGTGGCTGAGAGGTTGCTCATGGGTGCACTGACAGGCACAGTGTGAATCCTACACTGGCTGGGAGCGAGGGTCACCCACCAGTGCCCTTTAATCCCTTTCACAAACACTGGTTTTTCCAAGCAGGAACTCTGCTTTGATGGTGGTGTTACTGTTGCGTGTTTCTCTCCCAGAAACATTAACTTGCTTCATTCTTGCCCAACAGTGCCAAGCCAACAGACTTTGACTTCCTGAAGGTTATTGGCAAAGGAAGTTTTGGAAAAGTAAGTGGGTTTGTGCAGGTGGGCTGTAGTTCTTTAGAGACAACTTGGAAAGAAAATGTGCTGCTAAAGGAGTCTCTGGCTGTGTTCTCTGCTTGCATCTCCCCTGAGGTGTTTGGCCTGAGTGGGACTGAGATTAAATAAGACCTGAGGTATCGTTGGCATAGTCCATTCTTACCTTAAGGTCCTGCAACCTTTCCTAAGGTCCTGATGGTAAGGAGTAGTGCTTGAAGCACAATAAGTTTCAGACTTGTTCAGCGAAAGATCTCCAGAGAAATCATACCTTGGAGACAGCCAGGAATCCCTTTAACTGGGACTGTCCCCAAATGCTGCAAAGCTGTTTTCTATTGGGGTTCTAGGAGATGTAAGTGGAAATATTGTGTGCTTGTGGAGATATTGTGTGCTTTTTTCTGTCAATGAGTGTGCTGGGAATTCAGAGGGCTGGAGCTTGGTCTTTAAAGCTGTGTTCCTGACCTTCTGCAGCAGTTCTCTGCATAATCACTTATGAGTGTGTTGGGCTAATGAGGAAGCCCTGACTGAGGTGAGACCGAAAGCCGTGACCAGCACCTTCTGTTGCAGGTTCTCCTGGCCAAACGCAAGTGTGATGGGACTTTTTATGCGGTGAAAGTCTTGCATAAGAAAACCATCCTCAAGAAAAAGGAGGTGTGTCTGCTCTCCTGGGCTATTTCTGCATGTAGTGGTCAGTGTACGGGCGCTCTGGGTAATGCAGTTGGGGTTCCTGGCATTCAGGTAGGCAATTCACCTGTTAAACATGGAGAAGGGTAGAGATCAGTTGGGTTGGATAGAAGGGAATGGTTCTTTTTGGGGGGTTGGAAATTATCTTTTTAGGCTCCCAGCTTTCATCTATTTTAAAAACAGCAGTGAGCCCCTAGGGCAGGATGGACTGGATTTTGCCTGAAACCTTAATGCCTTGTCTGCTTTTTGACAGCAAAACCACATCATGGCAGAGCGCAATGTGCTCCTGAAAAATGTCAAGCACCCCTTCCTTGTGGGACTGCACTACTCCTTCCAGACCTCAGAGAAGCTTTACTTTGTGCTTGACTATGTCAATGGAGGAGAGGTGAGTGTGCTTACAGGCTTTGTTTTAATCCTTTTTTGGTCCTTCACAAGCATGCTGCTTTATTTAAAATAGCTCCTTGTCAGAAGATAATGAGGTTGAGGGATGATGTTGTTTTGACTGCTGCCAAGGAGCAGTCAGGAACGCATGGCTGGATACCTCACTGATAAATTGAGTCAAGATCTTGCTGGCTATGACCTGAGTCAGATGATTCCCAGAGTAAAGAGCTGAGAAAAGCAGTGTTGGGGCATTTTTTAAAATCCTGTGGAGAGTATGGGAACTATTTGTGTTGAATTTTAGGAAAACCCACTTGTGGGCCATCTCTGGATCCATATCTAATGCTTAGGGATGATGCCATTACAACTTCCTAGATTTTTTTCTGTCCTGCAGAAGCTTACCTTCTTCATCTGTTTTTCTGTGCTATATAAAACTGGCTGGGAGATGTTGTTGAGGTGGATATCTTGCCCAAATTGAGTTCACATTGGGGATCTTGGCTTGCTCAGCTCTCTGCATGTACCACTTCTCATGGCCACACTATCATTGTAATCAGCCTGTGGGTTGAAGTAAGCTAGGAGTTGAAGTAGATCAGCAGATGATGGTGATTTTGAGAATTAATTATTAATTTCTGAGAATGAAGAGGAGGACAAATGAAGCAATTTCTAGAAAGGTGTTTGGATTGCTTAAATTCACTTGGCTTGGGGTTATTTCATGCTGTTCCTTTGCTACTTGCTGCAAATCACTTTCCACTTACATAGCTGGCTTTTAGCCTTATTCCAAATTAGCCTTCAGTTATTTAGAGACCTGACCAACCCTCTCACCTTCCTGTAGCTCTTCTTCCACTTGCAAAGGGAGCGCTGTTTCCGTGAGCCCCGGGCCCGATTCTACGCTGCAGAAGTTGCCAGTGCCATCGGGTACCTGCATTCCCTAAATATCATCTACAGGTAAGGCACAGGTTCTGCTGGAGAGGGCAGGGGCACCAAGTCTGACCTGCCAGGGGTGCAGTGCTGGGGAGGGAAAAGGGTTCACTGGGGAGGTGAAAAATGCAGGACTGGAGTAGCAGTCCAGACAAATGTGCTGCTGGTACTTTGCCCTGCAAGAGGGTCTGCACAGGACCTGATGGGCAATAAAACATTCTTTCCCATTCCTGGTATCAATCTGAGAGAATTAAGTTTAAAGATTATAAAATAAATCTGGCTCAATAAGTAAGACATCATCTCTCAGTAATAGTTTATGCATGGAAATGCAGGCAAACACCTGATCCTGTGTGAAACAAGCCTATCTGTGTTTGCATGTTTGTATCTTGACGGGAATCTGCAATTTGGGGAGGTCTTGGTGATCTGGATTGGGAGGCTTTGTTAGCTCCTGTTCTGAGCTGATGCTGCTTCAGATCCATGTTTTCTAAATATCCTGCCAAATCTGCTCAAACAGCATTTTTGTGTCTTGCAGGGACTTAAAACCTGAGAACATTCTCCTGGATTGCCAGGTAAATTCACAGCTTGGGCTGCCTTCCTGCTGGCCTTAAAAGCATCAGCAGGGCTATGGTTCTATAACTTGGGTTATAGCTCACACCATGGCATAGACTTTGTCTGTCTGCCCCCCTGCACTTTTGTGCAGAGGCTAGAAGGGCAAGTGGGCTTTCCCTCTGATTTTGGGGCCACTGGCTCATTCCCAAAAGCTGGGACCTGACATGTGGGCAGGGATCAGGGGAGCGAAGAGCATGTCACTGCTGCTCCTCTGATGGTGACTCTTACATGAACTGGCTCTGGGATAAAGAAGCAGAAAATCACAGCAATGCTGGATCTCTTAATTGCTATCCAGCTGTAGACAAATTAAAAAAAAAAAAAAAAAAGAAAAAGAAATCTAGACTTGATTTTATCTATAGGCTCCAGTACTTGTACTAGAGGATGAACACAGGGGTTGGGGGGAAGGGAGGTAAATGAGCAGTAGGGAACTAAAACCCATAAGAGATGTAGCTTGCATAGGCAAATAATTGGAAGTCCTGTCTCCTCTCCAGAAAGAGTGGGACAAGCTGAAATTTCTCTCTTCCTTAGGGACACATAGTATTGACAGACTTTGGACTCTGCAAAGAAGGAATGGAGCAAGAGGAGACAACTTCTACTTTTTGTGGCACTCCTGAGGTACTGCATGTGCTGGGGTTTTGTTGTGACCTGGGGTCTGGAAATCTTCAGACTTGTTGCTCTGGGTCTTATGTGGCACCTCAAAAAATTATGGGCTCTCTGAGGTTGTCAGCCTAAAGCAGGAGTTCAGGCAAAGCCTTCCCTCTTCAGCAGATGCAGTTCTACCTCTAACAGGACAGCAATTTTGGAGTTATTAATCAGCTCTTGGGAGAGGGGTCCCTGCCCTTGGAAATGGCCAGGTTTGTGAAAATAGCTGTGGAGGTGGAGACAACCTTGACCCTGGGAGCCTGTGGGCAGGATGTTTACCTGCTCTGAGACCCCAGAGGTGCAGAACAAGGAACCTGCTGGTGCTGGCACGCACAGGACCTTGCTGTGCTCTCCTGTGTGTCCTTGGTGCTGCAGGAGCTGCAGAATGCCCTGCACAGAGGTGAGGACCAGGCTCCCTGCTGGAATGTGAACACTGCTCAGAGGGGAGGAAATGCCTTTTCTCCGATGCACTCCGACTGGGTTTTCTCAAAACCTATTTCGAATTTGGCTTCTTGGAGGCTTTTTTCCTTTTTATCCTATTTCTTACTGAGCTGGGTATTTTGGTGGCACTTCAGCCAAGGTAATGCACTTGTCCTGCTGCTTCCCCCACACAGCTTGGCAAAGGGTCTGTAAAGAAGACTTCTCAGTGCTCAAGCTCAGCAGAAGTGGACAGGAATTTCCCTCTTTTGGTGGGGTACCTCTTAAGCAACAGCACAGCATGGACCAAGCAGGAATGTTTGAGCTTTGCTTTCTATTTTTGGTGTGTGCTGGTGTTTTCCTGTTCTAGACAGAGTCTGATAGTACAGAGGGATAATTCTGTGGAAAACTGTTTCAAAGACTGCTCAAATTCTTGCCTACTGCTCCTTGGTGGTGGCTCTTGGTAGTTTTGCTGATTTCAACAGACCTATCAGAACTAAAAAAGCAGCTTTTACAAAACTGCAGGAGCTTTTTAGAGGTGTGATGTGTCAATGTGGGATAGGTTTGCTGGCTGAATTGTGGCAGGTGGCAAATCCTTGTAAAAATCCTCTTTAGAAAGAGAACCTTCTGTAGCCTGGAAGGACACTTTGAGGGCTTTGGTAGGTGTCTTTGAAGCCCATTGCTCCAAAGCAAGTGGAAAGTTTATTAGATAATAGCAGGAAATACATCTGTGTGCTTTCTAATGAATTTGCTCAATGAGCTGCAGCCAGGTTTGGGACTTAGGCAAATCCCTTCCTTTATAATTTGACTCAAAAATTTCCTTCTGCCTTCCCAGTACCTGGCCCCTGAGGTGCTAAAGAAGCAGCCCTATGACAGGACAGTAGACTGGTGGTGCCTAGGAGCTGTCCTCTATGAAATGCTCTTTGGACTGGTAAGTTTGGAAATGGGTTGGTTTACTTTAGGCAGTGGAAATTTTATTTTCAAAAGCTGTGGTGTGAGATTGGTGTGGCATTCACAAGTTACTGACAGATAACAAAATCCTGAACTAATGATCTGGTTCAATTATACCACTGCCCTTTGGGCCAGGGATGAGGCAGATCTCCCTCTTCTACTCACTGCAGGACTCATTTTGACCTGCAATGTGTGGTTCCTTCTGGTAGCTCGTGCTTTACCTGGCTGCTTCTCTTCTCTTTCAAATTAGCCTCCTTTTTACAGCCGGGATGTGTCTCAGATGTACGACAACATTCTGCACAAGCCACTGCAGATCCAAGGAACCAAGACTGTGGCAGCTTGTGACATCCTCCAGGGACTTCTCCACAAGGACCAGAAGAGGAGGCTGGGTGCCAAAACAGACTTTGTAGGTGGCCTCCACTATGATCAGGAGGGAGGGAGGATGGATGGGAAAACTTTCTATTCTGAGCATTTCTTTCATAACAGCACTGCCTTGGAAAAAGCTTCCCACACAGTCTGTCCCTTCAGCCTCCTACAAGGGGAACAGGGGACAGACTTGGATTTCCAAAGGGAAAGAAAGGGGTGGTGGCAAGCTAAGGACACCAGTGTGTGATGGGTCATTTCCCTTCAAGGGAGTCCTGGATCATGATCCTCATGTATTAAGGATTTGTGCATATGGGTACGTGGTAACTTCAAGTCATGCTTCAACTACTTAAAGCTTTGAGACCAGGTAATGGAAAAGGGATGGCAGAAGACTGACTTTTCCCTCCTGCTTTCTATGCAGCTTGAGATCAAGAACCACGTATTCTTCAGCCCGATAAACTGGGATGATTTATATCACAAGAGGATTACTCCTCCGTTCAACCCCAATGTGGTAAGTGGGGAATTCTGCCTGTTGTACAACAGGGATCCCCTCCAGATGTCTCATGCTGACACAGAGCTCTGAGCTGTGGGTTGGGAGCTGCAGTGGTGATGGCTCTTTTGGAAGAGCAGCTCTGTTGGACTGTCTGAACAATGGTTTGGGTCTGCTCACTCAGTGATTCTCTGCTCCTTGGCTTAGGCTGGCCCAGCTGATCTTCGGCACTTTGACCCTGAGTTCACCCAAGAAGCCATCTCTGCCTCCATCACCCGCACACCTGACCTTGCAGCCAGCAGCTCCAGTGCCTCCGACGCATTTTTAGGATTTTCATATGCGCCAACTGAAGAGGACATTTAAGTTTTACAAAGGCTTTGTGAAGCTCTATTTTAAATTAATGGATTTGATGGCTTTTGGGTTTTCTTTCTTTTCTTTTGAGAGGATTGGTACTGTCCTTTGCTCATGGTTTAAGGAAATTGGCACTAACACATTAACTGGCTGGGATGGAACAGAGTTCTTAATTTTTGCTGTTTGGTGAATTTTTTTCCCTAAATGAATGTTTCTCTGCCAGGAAAAGTGGGATGCTGATTATGATTCCCCCCTGAGTGTCGTGTGCTACTTGGCAGAAGTGTATTCACTTTCTGGTTGTATTTATGGTCGAGGTATATGCCATCATTCGAATCAACAGCCACGTCCCTGTAACTGGACACATTTTGCTTATTTTATTTTATTTTTTGTGGAGCTATGCTCAGCTATGTCCAATGTCTTTCCCCAAGTCCTCAATGGCGAAGGAAACTCTTCACATCACCATGAACAGTGGCTTCCTTCCTTCAAGTGGACTCTGTCACCTGAGCTACTCACCTTGGACTGAGCTGGACTGAGGGAAAAACTGTTCATCAGTTATTGCTCCAAAGGCAGATCTGTAAATCCTGAACTGCACTGTGGCCTTTCATGCCTTTCTGTCCCTCCTCAAAGTGAGTGGATCATCTCTCTGGTCCAGGACTGGGGCACCACTGAAGCAACGAGGAGGTGGTCATAGAGGAGCCAACGTGTAGGAGGAAATCCCAGATCAAAAGGGTGGGGAAAGAAGCTTAGTTGCTTGGAAAAATAAAAATAATTTTATAGCTGAACTGTGGTTGGGGGTGGTGGGTGCTTTCCCAGCATGTGCTTGCCTTTCCCAAGGCACACCAACACTGCTGTGCTGAGCACAGGGCCATGCACAGCAAGGGCTGGCTGTGCTCCAGCACTCACCTGAAAAAGCCCAGCACTGATGTGGAACAGTTATTTATTCTGCCTTAATTTAAACGCTGATGTATTCATTGAATGTCACTTCACTTTTTTTTTTTTTTTTAGTTTTGTCACGCTCATGCTGTGGGAAACCTTGTGCTGGAAAAATTGCTTGTTTTTTTTTATCAGGCTTTATCTTGTATATGCTGAAGTCATTGGAAATATGACATGGTTTATATTAAAGTGCAAACACGATGTGCTTCTGTGGCTGTTGTGATCTGAGGGGGAGGAGAGAGGGAAGTGGGGTGAGGGCTCCGTGCTCGGCCTTAGAGCACAAGCAGGAACGCACTGAAACTTCTGGCTTTAAATTTAAGAGAAATTCCTTTCTTTAAACTGATCACAGAATCATGGAAGGGTTGGATATCTTAAAGGCTAAGGGCAGGGATACCTTCTACGAGCCCAGGTTGCTGCTGGCCTTGGGCACTTGCAGAGATGGAGCAGCCCCAGCTTCTCTAGGTACTCTGTGTCAGGGCCTCGCCCCTCACACGGCAGAACCCGCTGCAAGCAAGAACAAAGGCCCAGAAACTCCAAGAGAGGCCGCAGGGTAGCGGGACCGTCCCGGATCCTGTCAGGGGCCGATAGGGTCAAAGACCCGGGCTGAGCGAGGGCGGGAGCGCGCAACCCTGACCCGCCCCTTCACACCCCCCCCGCCTAGGCAGTGGGACCGTCCCGCCCCTTTCCCCGGCGGGGAGTGGAGCGAACCACCGCGGCGACCTCTGCACCGTGGGGGGGAACAGGACAGCCGCGCATGCGTCCGGCGGAGCGTTGCTAGGGCGGAGCGCGCGTGTGACGGCGGCGCGCGGGGACACGCGGGACCCGCGGCGGCCGGAGCGCTGGCGCTTCCCCGCTGCTCCCCGCAGCCCTCCGGCAGCCCGGGGGAGCCTATGGAGAACGGCCCGCGCAATGCCATAGTGTTCAACGCCTCCAAGGGCGAGAGCTTCACGCCGGCCGGCGGCTACAAGGCCCTGCGGAAGCGGCTGCGCGGCAGCTGGAAGGTGCAGAGGTGAGGGGCGGCTCTCGGGGGCACGGAGAGGCCCCGCCGGGGGTGTGTGGTCCCCGCAGGGTACCCGAGTGGCCTTTGGGGATGTGTCTCAGGAGCTACGGTCGCTCTCTCGCGTTGATTGCGCTCTGTGGTATCTTCTGACGGTGTGGGGTGCTGTGCGTGGTTCTTTGGAGCCACAGCTGTCTCACCTGTGGAGCAGATGGGGTATAAATTGTGAGGATGAAGCTCCTCCTAGAGATTTGTGAGTCTGCCCCGATTTGGAGTTTGCGCCGAAAAGGAAAACAGATGCAGATGATAGTGTTTACCTGGCTGCTGTAAAATGGCATGGAACTGTTCGGGAGGGGGTCAGGTTGGGAACCAGGGAAAGGTTCTTGTGTCCCCAGAGGGTGCTGGCACTGCCCAGGCTCCCCAGGGAATGGTCCCGGCCCCGAGGCTGCCAGAGCTCCAGGAGCGTTTGGACAGCGCTGCCAGGGATGCTCGGGGTGGGGCTGTTGGGGAGTCTGTGTGGGGCCAGGATCCCTGTGGGTCCCTTCCAGGCCAAAGAAAAGAAAAAAAATTATCGGAAGCTCCTCAGGTGCAAAGTTTAGTAGCAGCTGTGACAGCTGACAGCAGCTCTGGATCTCCACAGTGCCTTGTTAGAGGAGCGTTACTCTTTAGCTGGTTGACACTTGTAAGGATTATTTTTGCACAAGTTGTCAACTTCAAACCCAGATAAAAGGATGCGAAGTGACTGAAGTGATTTTCTTTGTGTTCATTTGCCAGGCCTTTAAAAAACAAGCAAAGGAAAAGATTGTGGCTCAGGACTGTATCCAAGAATAATGCATGTCTTTAATAATCTATTCATAGCTTAAAAGATGAGATCACATCTGAGAGACTGTTTGGGGTGAAATTGTGGATTACAGCAGGGCCAAGAGAGAAGTTCAGTGCTGATGAGGTAAGAAGTCAGTAATTCTTTTTAAAATTAATTATGTTTTAAAATTTGCCTAAGTAGAAAAGAACAAGACAGAAGACTTTGTTGTAATGCTGCTTTATATTAATTCACAGAAATTGAAATTGGAATGTTTCTCTTACAGGATCAAATTAAATGCAAGCAGCCAAATCATATGCCTTCCCTCATCTCAGTATAACTTCCTGCAGTTTTGTGTGTAGCTTCTCATGTTTGTTTTTTTTTTCTGGATCTTTGTTGTTTTCTAGTTTTCTGTTTTGAAGAAATTCCTGGAGGATGGTGGGGCCATCCTGGTGATGCTGAGAGAAGGTGGAGAGTCCCGGAATGGCACAAATATTAACTTTTTATTAGAAGAATATGGGATCATTTTCAATAATGGTAATGGGGCTTACTGCTACCTTTTAGTCATCAATTTGCAGCAAAATTGAAAGAACAGGTTCAGCCTTTGTGGATGCAAGACAAGCAGATCTTTCTCACAAAGTATCTTTTGATCTGAAAGATATTTTTTCTTTAAATCTGTCTGCACATGGCAGGGTATTACTGGAGCACAGAGAGGGCTTTCCATGGACAGAGTACATGGACAACTTGGCCATCTCCATTCCTTTGCTGTAGTTGTTAGTTATAATTTACTTTTAAAAAAATTAATTCTAGTGACATTTCTGTCGTAAATCTATTATGTCCGAAAGGAAATGGTAGTGAGCAAACACCCAGGGAATCCATGATATTGCTAAACTAATGTTTCTTTGCTAAATCCAGTACACTGATCAGCTGAGATGTAAATTTCTGTATTTTTTTCTTTTTCCAAGATGCCGTAGTACGAAACGTGTATTACAAGTACTACCACCCAAAAGAAGCGCTAATCTCTGATGGAGTTTTGAACAGGTAAAGATTTGGGGTATGTAAATCTTCACAGTAAACTCTTGTGGTCTGGATTGTTTTCAGCAAGGTTTCTTTTTCAATACCTCATAGGGGAATCAGTGAAGCTGCAAAGAAAACAGTGCTTGAGACAATAGATGAAGATGGAAGGGGCCATGACTCTCAGTAAGTATTTTCTATGAGGAAATTAATGTAGAATACCTCAGAATTGGCTGGTTTATGATTAGCAGCACTACACTGCAGATGTGTTCAGATTTTTTAATGCATTGCTTATGTCAGCTTCTTAGGTTTTATCTGGAAAGGAGAATCTGGTAGAGCTCCCTCTGAAGGAGCAGGAGGGATAGGGTGGGAAAGGAATTACTGTTTTCATTACCAGATCTTTTTGGCCTCTAGTCTGTGGGTTTGAATTTGAGTTTTGGGAATCTGTCCAACCTGCATGCAGGTGCTGATGGAATTCCTGTGTTTCCTGCAGAGCTCTCACCTTCGTGTATCCTTTTGGAGCCACACTGAATGTGATGAAGCCAGCAGTGGCAATTCTGTCAACAGGATCCGTCTGCTTCCCTCTCAACAGGCCTATCCTGGCTTTCTATCAGCATGAGGTACGAGCTGCCTGGAGCACTCCCTGCACTCCCCTCTGCCCCACAAAGAAATTGTGAGTGCATCTTTTGGGGATATTTACAAACCCACCTCAATTTTTCATGCATCTGCAAACTCCAGTGAATCCTGTTTCTTATTATGGTAAATTTCTTTGCATGGGGTTCAGAGGAGAGTTATTGAGGTGGTCAGCAAAGATTACATATTTTTTGATTGACTGGTAGATATCTTTAGTTCTTTAAATTTTCAGGGGGTTTTCCCCTGTTTTAGTAATAATTTATTAAATAAGATTATCCTTAGCTTTGTAAGTACACCATGTTGAATGAAGGAAGAGGCCTATCACCTCAGAACCAGGAGTTTTTAATATATGTAAAGAAATAAATTTAAAAATCTAATAGTAAGATAGTTACAAATGCAGGATTGATATTGTTCATGAATGTGATCCAGTTAACATGGTTTTTTACTATGTAGATGAGTAAAACAATGCAGTAACAATTGTGTCTAAAACTGTGATTTGGAAGGAGTTTTTGCTATATTGTATTCTTTGTTGGTAGGATAAAGGTGGAAAGATGGCAGCACTGGGATCTTCTCACATGTTCAGTGACCAGTATTTAGACAAAGAAGAAAATGGTAAGATCATGGTAAGTTGGAGTTTTTTGGGGGTTGTTTTATTTTTCTTTAATAACACCCTAGTGGATCTTCACAACATTTGCAAAGCACTCCAAGCTCAGCTACAATTTAGAGCAAGAGAGCTATGAAATTAATTCAGTTTGGAGATTCTAAGCCAATACTGACAGATATTCTTTGTTTTATTGCCTTTTTTTTTAATTCTTTCATGGCATGTTATTTAATAAATTTAATGTAAATGTTTAAGCATAGTATGAGATTACCTGGATTCTCCTGAAATTAATTAAGTTTTACCCTTCTCCAGGATGTGCTTTTCCAGTGGCTCACAACATCAGATATCCACTTAAATCAGATGGATATGGAGGACCCTGAGGTAAGAGAGATCCATCTCAAGGGGATAAAGAACAGTGTGATTGACAGCACCAGTTTTGGCACACCTTGTGTTTAGCACAGAGTGGGTTTGAATTTGAGTTTTAGGAATCTGTCCAACCTGCATGCAGGTGCTGATGGAATTCCTGTTAACAGGAAGATGTCTGCTGCTGTTGTTGCAGAACCTTTATTCATGGTCTAAGATTGAGTAGGCAGATGGCTTAGGTGCAAAAAATTAGGTATCACTCAGACTAAGATTGCTTTTCATTATCAGATAAAATCTGTGAAAGTCTCTTCCCAGTTTGTCCATGTTTGAGATGGACTGTGTAATGAATTTGCACTTCACTCTGAGCCCTCAGACAAGAGGAATGTGCAGGAAGGAAAGTAGATTTTCTGTATGTAAGTAGGGATCAATCTGTATGTCAGTTTTACTTGTTTTTTTTTAACTGATGGATACAAATGCTGCTTGTAATTGGAAATAACATCTATGATAACATTGTATGGTCTCTGTGCATAAAAGAACAACTGTTGACTGGTAAGCTGGCTCTTTAAAAAAAATAAGAGAAATCCAGTTAAAACTTCCATTTACAGCTAAGGAAAGAGTTGGCACAGTTCCTGATTTAGTGAGCTGCACTGCAAAGGGCCATACCTGGTAAAGAGTGAAATAATTATTTCTAAGTGAGATTTGAGGTGAGATATAAACTAGAAATAGATGACAGGAATGGGTTGGCCATTTTAAATGACAGGGGTGTGTGTCTGTGTTCAGATTTCAGACTACACTGTGCTCCCAGACACAGCCGCGCTCTCTGAGCAGCTGCGAGTCTGCCTGCAGGAAGGAGATGAGAACCCAAGAGACTTCACAAAGCTGTTTGATACATCCCTTTATCAGCTGGACACAACTACCCTCCCTTCAGTTATCAAGTCAGCAGCTGTAATTTTCTTATTACTTATTTATTTATTCCATTCTCTGTTCTGCATTTGCTGTTTGTGCTTGACTCTGTGTCCTTAAGAGCAGGAAGGACTGAGCTGTAGGCAGCATTTTGAATATGGATATACCAGGAGATGGATTTGTACAGTGTGACAATGATGTTTTCTCTTGCTTCTAATCTTAGCTATAGTTACATTTTTTTTTTTAAATAACTTTTGACTATCAGTTTCCTTACAAACGTTTTTGAAATCCCAGTTCTGCTTTTGTGCTGGATCACTTTTTCCTCATCCATGTTCATCCATCTAAAAGTCGATTGAGAAATTGAGCTGTGATTTTTTAAATCATCTTTTACTGGTCCGTAGTTCTCTGAGGTCCTTCTAAAGTGGACATCCTTTTTCTTTCATGCTGCAAAATACAAAACTTTGATGCTGGTGTGTTTATAAAAATCCATCTCTACAGCTTGAAAGTGGAAATGGAGCTGTATATTTTTTCCCCTCACACTTTGGATTTTTCTGTGCTGCAGAGCATATGAAGAACTGAATGTGAAACATGAACCCCTCCAACTCATTCAGCCAGAATTTGAGACTCCACTACCTGTCCTCCAGCCAGCTGTGAGTAATTTCCTTGCCTGTATAGTACAGGGAGAACCCTTCTTCATGAAAATTGGACATGATGATCTTGGAGGTCTTTTCCAACCTCAGTGAATCTCTGGTTCCTTTATTTCATGCAAAATCTCTGTGTATAATTTCCATGGTTCTGTTAAAAAGTAGTGAGAAATGCTGTAGTAATAATTAATCACTTGGGAGCTGAATACACGGCAGGGACCATCTTTTAGGAAAGAGCACTTGTTTACACTTCTAATTTTTATCCAAAAGGCTTCACAATATAGTGTGTGGTACCATTATATGGTATTTCAGAGAGCAGTGGTGGTGAGTACTGCACTGAGTGCTGCCAGGGAGGAGCCAGTCTGTCCTCCTGTGCTTCCATCTCCCACATCCTCGGGGGAAGCAGAAAGTGGAGCATTGGTCTTTTTACAGCAGGAGCTGATCAAACTTTTACCAGCAGAGGTTTGGGCTGACAGCAGCAACACGAGCTGTGGTGGCATCAAACTAATTTCAGAAAGCAGGGATCTCTGAGTGTCTGAATTTTGCCATCGTTGTTCCACCTTTCTTTACCCTGGCCAGTGAGAAAGCTGCAGGAGTGCAACTGAAAGTGGCGTCTCATGCACTGCTTTTTAAAAACCCAAGACCAACTTGTGACATAAATGGTGCCTGCATGAAACAGAAAGTACCCTGACCAGAACTGATGTGAATATGTTTTCAGGGTGAGCTGTTATGGCCAGTTTAGTTCCTCAGCTCTCAGCTGAGTCTCATGGAGCAAAACTGAAACTGCAAATAAAAATGTCTGGTTGTGATGCTGGGTGGTAATTCTGGCACACTTGCGACCAAACTCATTTGGAATGTTCAGTTATTTTTACAACATAAAAATGGAATTTTCAAATTGTGCCCCTTTTTTGGTGGGCGTTGGAGCTGCTTTTGACTTTGTAGAGGGTTTCTTCAAGTCCAGTAAGTCCAAAACTGTTGTTTTAGAGATCTCTGAAGTATAGAAAAATGTGTGGCAATCAACCATGCTGCTTTTTCTCTCCAAGGTTTTTCCACCTGCTTTCAGAGAATTGCCTCCACCGGCTCTGGAGCTCTTTGACTTGGATGAAACTTTTTCCTCTGAGAAAGCACGACTTGCAGAGATCACGAACAAATGTAAGTGGAGCAGATTGATTGTTTACACATTTATATAAAATGTTTGAGTTTTTAGAGGAAAATGATTATGTTTAATTTGAAAGCATGGACCTCATTTGGGAAAATCTACTGCTCTCATCCTGATCCAAGAAATTGAAAGGCTTTGGAAATTGATAGTGTGACTTTATGTACCGTGACATATTTTGTCTGTTTTTTGACATTTTATCATGCTTCTGCCTGCTGTTTCCTATATTGTGCATAAATTGCTTTGTGCGCTCTACTGATGAATTTCACATCTTTTCTATGCTTTGAAGTGAAAATGTTAAGATTATTCTAAAGACCTAAAGAAGATGAGAAGGTTCTGGCTGCAGGAGTCCACCATGGCTCATCCATTGAGCTTGGTTATAGGACTGAACCTCTCAGAATGCCAACAGCAAATGGAGATTCAGAGCAGGTTTTTGGCCAGCTGCTCCAGATGTGTGTGATACTCACCTGCATTCTTCCCTGGCTGCTTGTTTAGGCACTGATGATGATCTGGAGTTTTACGTGCGGAAATGCGGCGATATCTTGGGAGTGACGAGCGAACTCCCAAAGGAGAAGCAAGATGCCAAATACATCCTGGAGCACATCTTCTTCCAAGTGGTCGAGTTTAAGAAACTGAATCAGGTATTTTTGATAACAAATTACAAGTGAGTAGTTGATAGTAGCACGGAAGGTGGTGTGTCATTGTAGCAGCTGCACTTGTCACAGGCAAGAGGAACGGTGCTGCAAGAAATTAGTTGTGCAATAAATTAAACCAATGAAGTGTGATCCAGAATACTTATGACTGTTAATCTCTTTAAAACATGCAAGTGCTCAATTTATTAAGTCTCTCATTTATTTTAATTGGGAGATTAATACATGCAAGCGTAGTTTGTAATTGCAGCTAAGTCAGTTCATTCCTGGTGGCCGAGTGAAAGCAGCGTGTCCTCAGTAGTGTTCACAGCTCTGGCCACTGCTGCAGTGCAGAGGTGAAACCAGCATTGTTCCTCAGGAGCCATACTGAAATTATTCCTCATAGTAGATTTGATGCTTCCAAGTGTGCTTGGAGCACGTTGGCAGAGAAGCAGTTTGTGCTAACAAGAATTCCCTGTTTCACACATGTTCTAGCTAAGCCAAAAATCTTACAGTTCTATCCTGTTGTTAAAACTCTTTTTTCTATTTTTTTTTTCTTCCAGGAACATGATACTGACCCAAGTGAAGCTGGATTCCAGAACAGTACCTGAGACATGGCTTTCCTCAGTTTGAGATAGACCTGTTAGTGAAAATATATTTTTCCATTTTATAAAAGCCTCTCTTTTCAGTATATTGACTGGGACTGTCTCAGTAGTTCACTGAATGCTTGGATCATTTATATGTGGTAGTTCAGACAATTAATGCCTTCTGGAGAACTGCTTGTATTTCACAAGCACTTTCCAAAGAATTTGTTATTTTTCTACTTCTTTATTGAAACTGTAATTTTTTAATATATTAAAAACATAATATACCAAGAAAATGTGATTTGGGTCCTTCTTTCTGACTCCAGCATAAATTTTCTTGTAGTAAGTCTTTCTGTTGCTGTACATGAAGTCCTTAATTGCACTGTGAGAAGGATTGTTATTTTGATTTGTTAACGGAGGACAAAAATATAGAGCCATATTTTTAAAAGCAGCTGCTGAAAATACATTTATCATCCTGAGGCAGCCTCCTTTTGTCTCTCTGCCAAAGAGAACTAAGGAGAGGTGAGTTTGCTACTGTAGAAAGAAAATATTTCTTCCAAGAGAGGGGAGGATTTGAAATTAAGCAATAATGACATTGTTGCAGATCACTGCCTCACATCAGACTGGAACTGCCATTACTGGAATTTTAAACATGGAGGACAGTACATGGATGAAAACCTTAAGATTTAATGGATCATTATTAAGAAACTGTGATACTGCACAGAAACTCAGAGATATTTTTACTTCCAGTTTTTTGATATCTAGCCCACGCCCTGAGGTGGTGAGTTCAGTATGCACAGAAGTGGAAATTCAGGTTAAATCCATTTACCGTGAAATGTTGAAGCTCAATGCACAGCAAAAATAGAGTGAAGGAGATCAGTGGTGAGAAGAAAAGATTTGTCCACATCATCAACACCACATCTCTATTGAAAGGACATTTTTTTTTATATATTAACATGGTGAAATTGCATTATAAAGCTATTTTTGGCTGTCAATCTGACACTCAAATGGTTAAATGCTTCCCCCACTCAGGCCTTCCATGACTCCTGTGCTTTAGCTTGCTCTGCTGTGGTTTAACATCAAAGGTGCTTGTTGCAAAGAAAACTCTTCTTTTTTATCCCTCCAAAATACGATTTTATTTTATACTTCTTCATGCTTCACATGCCACCTTGGCACAAGTTTTTCTAAAGGAGGTGTCCCAAAACCCCTGCCAGGTTCTTGCCCAGCTGAGATGTCCTAATAGGATGTTAGCAGAAGTTGTATCTCTTCCTACACTGCAGACATTCCCTTCTCACAGCAGCACGTTGGAAATTCTTCATTTCTTCCTCTGTATTCCTTTAAGGCTGTGGTTGTGTTTGTCACCCAGAGCACTTTGTACATTCCAGCTGCAGATTTACACAACAAGTTTAATCTCTCCTGTGCAGTATCAATAGGAATCAGCCAGCCAGCACAGACTGCAACTGAACCAACCCCCGAGGTGCACCTCTTGCTAATTATAGCTCTGGTTTGTACACTTCTGGGGTGTTTATACTTCAAACTGTAAATACTTTCTCTTTCCCAGCCCTGTTTCAGAGTTGTTTTGTCACCTGTTCTCTGATGTTGTAACATGATTTAGAACAAAAGTCATGTGAGCAGCCAGGGGATACAAGCAGCTCCCTGTTTTCTGTGTGTCTGAGGCTGCTCTGACAGCTGAAGAACAAATTTTTCACTGAAAGGATGTTTTTCAACGAGTGTGGAATACATGGAGCTCGCATCTCTCTTTCTAAGCTGTTCCTTTAGCCCTCTGGAAGTATTTAAACTTACTCTGTAACTAGAAACACTTGAGTCATGGGAGTGTGATGCATGTAAAATTGATGGCAGACTGACGGAATTTTGAAGGAGTACAAGTAGGTGAGGTCTTTTCAAGAGGTGAGGGCAAGGCCAGTGGACAGGTTAGGCACATAGATGGAGAGGGAGTTGTATTAATTAAATTACTGCTATGATTCACAGAAGTTGGTTACAAGCAACTCTTATTCTGTTTTTGTCTGTGTCCTCTCAGCAACACGACTCATTGTCCCTTCATCTGTCCCTAAAAGAGGAGGGTGGAGTGTAAATTGGTTATTCAGCAAACCCCAAATGGCCCGAAAAGTGGTTTTAACAAGTCTTTCTCCCTTTCTTTCCTGTAAGCAGAGACAGAGGAAAATCAGGATTGTGTGAGTGGGGTGAGATCTAACAGGAGAGTGTGAAAATCTCTAAGAGGAGTGGGTGGGATGGTCTGGGCTCCTTTCCTTCTGTCATGAGCAGTGGTTACACATGACAGAAGAAGCCTTCCCAGCGTGGTGGCAGGTGCTGGATTCCTGCAGTGAGCCCCTGCCTCGGTGGGGCGGGTGACAGGCCGGGGTGCCCGGGGAGCCACTCCCCTCTCCCGGCTGTGCTTTCCCGGCGCTCCAGGAGAGGGATCCCCAGCCCCGGGGGCAGGGCCGGCCCCGCAGCCATGGCCCGGGGGCTGCAGCCGTGTCCCGGCTCCCGGCCAGGACCTGCCCCCTCTCCGCCGGGTAACGAGGGCAGGCAGGGCGGGGGCCGGGCTCGCCCACCTTGGATGATCCTGCCCCGGAGGGGCTGCACCGGGAGGTTGTAGCCGGAGCCAGCCCTGGGTGCTCAGGAGCTCAGCCTAGCAGGGAGGGCAGTGAGAGCCAGACATCAGCGCCAGAGAGTAATTTTTATCTTTATTGTGTTAATACAAAAGAGAGGGATAGGGAAGGAGGAGGAGCCAGCAAGGCTGCGGCTCTCCGGCTGCCATCACCAGCACAAGCATTCCCCACCGCTGGCCTCGTCTTGTGTGCTGCAGCGTGGATCCCTGCTCCTCGCAGGAGGGCCCAGGCACCCTGCAACATCACAGAGCATGGTGTGGAAACACAGGGACAGCGTCAGGATCGCTCGGCTGGGGCTCCAGAGGGGCAGACCTGTGGATCAGCGTGGGGTGCTTCTTGAAGGCACCAGGCCAAGCCAGAGGAATCACCACAGAGCTGTCCAGGGATGGCACATCTGGCTTGGAGCACCCCAGTATCCGTAACTCCTCGGCGCTTACATCAAGGGACGCGCTGGTGTCCAGAAAGGATTTTATTGCTGAGATCTCCCACCCGGGTGCTGGCACTTTGCCAAGGGCTGAGAGGTCTCCAGCGAGCTCAGAGCTCTTGAAGAGCAGGCTCTCTGATGGTTTGGAGTGTTTGTCTTTCTTGCAAGGTGTGGAGGTGTTCTGTGATGCCACATTCCCCAGGCAGCAGTCTCTACTGGGGTGCTCACAGGGCAGGCCAGACAGCTCCAGAGCAGCCTGGCCATGGTGGGCCTTGCAGAAGCAGACCAGGCTGAGGTCAGAGATACCCTGGGTCAGGCTGTGCCTCTCAAGCTTCCCACAGCTGCTCAGAGACTCTGCCTGCTTGACAACACACAGAGAGCTGCCGCTTGCTGTGTTATCCAAGTCCACGGGAAGCTCCCACATGTCTGGTCTGGAGGCACTGCTGGAGTCCATGTAATAACTCACAACAGGAGAGGAATGGCTCTGGCTGGAGGACCCGGCCAAAAACCCATTTTCTAGGATTTCCTTCCTGGTCAGGATGCTGGTGCTGTGCCGCTGGGTGGACAGCATGGTGCAGAATCCAACAGTCTGGCTTATGGAGAGAGATCAGGATGTGCCTGTCAGAATAAATATGTGAAATATTTCATTACTGTTCACTAACAAATTACAGACTTGGAACAGCAGGACCACTCTTGGTAAAATCCTGTCTCAGTCTTGTGAGGAGCTGAGCAGGATTCACGACAGGCAGGAGAGCATCCAGCCTGTCACTGTCTTTTTGAGCAGAACAGTTGCACCACAACCTGATTGTTACTCAGAGGTCATGGTGGAGCCTCCCTGGAGTTGTATTTATTTCATATCAGCCTGATATCACTACTCTCAGCTTTGTGCAGGGGATAAGGACATTTTAGCCTCACTCCTGAGGTCAGAGGGCCACTAATTCCAGCTACAGTTGAGGCCCTTTGAAAAGGAGGCACCAAAAGCAGGCTCTGACTAGGCCAGGAGAGGCTGAGGGACAGCTCTCGTTTTATTTTTAGTCCCACACATAGCAATCCTCACCACCAGCTCAGCCAGAAGCTAACTTCCAGTTACCTCCTGAGGGACTAGGGCAGGCCAGGGAAGGGGATAGCTACGCTTCAAACACCTCTTTACTCTGAATGCATGTTAAGCAGTGATAAATAGCTCCTGAATTTACTGTACAGGGGGTATATGGTCAGTCTAAAGGGAAAAAAGACTAAAAACCTTTTCTTTTAGTGTATGAGAACTCTTAGTGTATGAGAAATAAGAAATTAAGGAAGGAATAAGAGAACAGAGTAAATAGCACTACTTACCTTCAGCTTCTGTAAAGACCACTTGAAGTTCTTGACCCCTCACTGTTAGTTAGAGTGCTTTTGTAGTGCTGGTAATCAATTAACAGGCTGATTTCCTAATTAAACTAGTTTGGGAGAAGGAGGAGCTTCTGTTTGCCTCTTTTTAAGCACAAGGGCCCGGGTAGCGGGCCATGGCTGAGTGATAGAAATGCTGAGTTCTGGGTTATGCTTGTACTGTCAGCGAGTCTTAGTAATGTGAGACCTTTCTTACACTTTTGCCTTGTTTTTTTTTGTTTTTTTTTTTTTAGGAATATCTGTGTATAGACCTAGCATGGATGTTACAGGTAGTGTATGTTGAAATATTTGAACTGCACTCACAGGCACATAGTGGGATTGTTAGAATTGTCCTGGGCAGGGCCAGGAGTTGGCCTTTGATGATCTTTGGGTGTCCTTTACAACCTGGAATATTCTGTGATACTGTAACTTGTGGATGTGTGATTCTCATGCCCCTGCTCAGGGCTGCTGCTGTGGTTGGGGGAGGCTCAGGTCATTGTGTGGGTGGATGCAGGGGGTCCCGCGGCTGGAAATGGGGGGTCCCAGGTCAGCTTGGGAGTCATTGGGGGGTTCTTCTGGGTCGATGTGAGGGGTCTCAGTGGTTTCAGATCGGGGCGGGGGTGGATGTGGGGAGTTGTGGCAGTCCCGGGTTCATGTAGAGGTGGATACGGGGGTCCCGAGGATGGAAACGAGTCAGTGCAGGGGTGATGCCGGGGTGTCCTGGGTCAGGGTGGGCATCCCGGGGGTTTCAGGGTGGATGCGGTGATAGCAGCCTAGATTCAGGGGTCCCGGGTGGTTCTCGGGATGGATCCCGAGGGTGGGTGATTCGTCCGGGATGGATCCCGAGGGTTTGGGTCATTTGGGGTCCGTTCGGGATCCTGGCCGGTGCCGGGATGGATCCCGGAGGGTTTGGGGTCCGTTCGGGATCCTGGTCGGTGCCGGGATGGATCCCGCAGGGTTTGGGGTCTATTTGGGGTCCGTTCGGGATCCTGGCCGGTGCCGGGATGGATCCCGGAGGGTTTGGGGTCTATTTGGGGTCCGTTCGGGATCCTGGCGGTGCCGGGATGGATCCCGCAGGGTTTGGGGTCTATTTGGGGTCCGTTCGGGATCCTGGCCGGTGCCGGGATGGATCCCGGAGGGTTTGGGGTCTATTTGGGGTCCGTTCGGGATCCTGGCCGGTGCCGGGATGGATCCCGGAGGGTTTGGGGTCTATTTGGGGTCCGTTCGGGATCCTGGCCGGTGCCGGGATGGATCCCGCAGGGTTTGGGGTCTATTTGGGGTCCGTTCGGGATCCTGGCCGTGCCGGGATGGATCCCGGAGGGTTTGGGTATTTGGGGTCCGTTCGGGATCCTGGCCGTGCCGGGATGGATCCCGGAGGGTTTGGGTCATTTGGGGTCCGTTCGGGATCCTGGCCGGTGCCGGGATGGATCCCGGAGGGTTTGGGGTCTATTTGGGGTCCGTTCGGGATCCTGGCCGGTGCCGGGATGGATCCCGAGGGTTTGGGGTCATTTGGGTCTCGTTCGGATCCTGGCCGGTGCCGGGATGGATCCCGGAGGGTTTGGGGTCTATTTGGGGTCCGTTCGGGATCCTGGCCGGTGCCGGGGCCGGGCCGGCGGGCGCCCTCCCGCGCGCGCTCTTTGTGAGGCGGAGGGCGCGGTGCGCATGCGCGGCCCGGCCCCGCGCAGGCGGGGGCGCGTGGCGCGAGATAGGAAAGCGCCGCAGCGCCGCCGCTCCGCCGGCCCGGCCCGCCATGGCCGCCGCACGCGGGTGGTGCCCTGCCCTGCCCGGCCCGCCGCAACGCCGCGGGCTGCCCGAGACCGCTCGAGCCCCGCCGGCTCCTCCGGCCGGGCGGGCTGCGGGATGCGGGGCGGCGGTACCCGCGCTGCGGGATCCCCCGGCTCCGCCCGCCCCGGTCTGCCCGCTCGCAGCGCGGGGTGAGGGGGAGCCCTGCGGCTGCTGCCCCGCACCGCTCCCCGCGCCCCTCTGCCGGAGCTGGACCGGGGAAATGGGGCCGGTGCCCAGATGCAAAGTCCGTCCCGGGGGACAGAAGGGGTAGAAGTGGAAAAAAATGCTCTTCTCCTGTTCTGAGCAGTATTAAACCTGCCAGCAGGCGCGGGAGCCCAAAGCTGAGGGTCTCCTTTAAATGTGGGGTGTGTGGGTGCTGATGAGGTTTGGGCTCGGCGCTGGAAGAGAGATCTGGAGCTCTGCTCCGCACGGTGGAGGTTGCTCTTGAGTTCTGCTCTCTGTGGTGGAGGTTGCTTCCTCTCCTGTGTTTTTATCCTGCGGAAATTATAGTCTTCCTTTATCCCTCTCTAGTGAGGACCAGGATGAGCTGCATTACCAGGATACAGACTTGGACGTGCCGGAGCAGCGGGATGGCAGGTGCAAAGTCAAGTGGACACAAGAAGAGGTGAGTGAGAGCCTGAAATGTGCTGACAGAGATGCTTTGGGGTGCTGCCTCTGACATGGCACCCTGAGCTTGGGTGACTCCACCCCAGTGCTCTCCTGCCAGCCCCGAGCTCACCTGCTGCAGCCTTGCTGCTGGAGAGGACCGTGTGTCTCCTGTGCTGAGTGAGGCTCAGAAGGTCAGGGCAGTTTGAGGTGCAGCCTCAAGAGCAAGAGCTCCAGCCTTTTTAGCTTAATGAGTTCTGAGCAAAACACCACTGCCTGCAGCACTCCTGTGAGCGCAGAGGGGTCCCACAGGATGGCTGAGGCCTCCAACAAGCTGAAATGTGCAGTGGAAATCTCCTTTTTCTGGAGCAAAAGCAGGGATTATTGACGCTTGGGATCATGGCTTAGTCATCCTGGCTAGGAGCCTGAAATGAGCTGGGATATTCTCTTCCTTCCTCCCAGTTTCACTATTGGTTTTGTGCTGTGTGAAAGCCCCAAGCTGGGGTCAGAACACCAAGTAAGGTGGGCTTTGTGGAGAGATCAAAGCCTTGGGCAGGGAATAATTTAATTATTGAGCCAGCCAGAGCTCACAGACCCTTCTGACAACTTTCTGTGAACTGTAGGAGTTCACACACATGGGCCACAGAAGGGATCACAAAAGAGATGCTGTAGAGCCCTGTAGCACTGAAAGGCAGAAGAGCACCAGGCAGCGGTGATCCAGCTTTCCTGACCAGACAAAACCAGTGGCTGAGCTGGGAGATGGACTGTCTGGTCAGGGTGTACTGGGGCAGGAGAAGCAGGCCCTTGGCCACAGGGTTTGACTCAGACTGTGCTGGAACAGAGCTGAGCTCTTGTTCTGTGTTCTCTGTGTGAGCTTGTCCCAGCACAGAGCTCAGAACCAAACAGTTCCAGCTGGGCTCCACATGCTGGAGCACTGCTAAAGGCTGGTGTGAGCACCTTCCTCCCCGGAACACAGAATGCCAACAAAACCTTCTTGGCAGTCCAAAATACCTGTGATGCCATCAGCCCTGCGGTGTGTGTTGCCCCTGTGTATGTCAAAGTGCATGTCTTTATCTTTTGCAGGATGAGCAGCTGAAGATGTTAGTGAGCCATTATGGGCAGAATGACTGGAAGTTCCTGGCCAGCCACTTCCCTGTAAGTGACTCCGTGCCCAGCTGGACATCCTGCTGTTTGCATGTTGCTGCTTCTCCTTGTGCTGGTGCCGTGTGTCCCTGCAGTGGGATTCTGTTCTGATTCTGTTCTGACTTCACAGCTCCAGGCTGTGAAATGGGGCTGCTTCAGAGCAGGGAGACTCTCTTCTTGTACAGAGGGCTTTCCAGTGCCAGTCTGTTGGAGCTGGGGTGAGAAATTGAGGTTCCTGTCCCTGTGTCCGGTGCCCTGGGCCTCCATATGTATTGTGCACGTGCTTCTGCAGGTTTTCTGTGGGACAGTCTGTGTGTATGGGGACTGTTGTCACTTTTGGAGCTTTTTGTGCCTTTGGAGCCTCCAGTGTAACACCGGGCTGTCCCCACTCCTTTTCCCAGAACCGCAGTGACCAGCAGTGCCAGTACCGGTGGCTGAGAGTGCTGAACCCTGACCTGGTGAAGGGACCTTGGACCAAAGAGGAGGACCAGAAGGTGAGTCAGGCCTGAGAGGGTCAATGTTGGGCTGTGTGTCTGCAGAGAGGATGGCACGTCAGACCCATCCTCGGGGTTGTAAACTCTGTGTAATTTTTCTCCACGGTGGATACCCGTAAGACCAGCCCAAGCAGCCAGGACTGTGATGTGATCTAGGCCTCTCCAGGTAAACACCTTCTCCCTTTCACACAGTGCTGCAGCAGCAGGCTGCCGAGGGAGAGAGCTGAAAAGGGAATGAATTCATCTGCCTCCTGGCAGGTCTCCACCTGGCCTGGCCAGGCTGGATCGAAGGGAAAATAAAACTGGCATTTCCTGTGCCACAGTAGGCAGGCTGGAGTGGATGTCTGAGGTTGGCTGGGTGAATCATGACTTCTGTGAGCCTGTTTCTCTGCTGATTCCAGAGGGAGCTGAGAGGGGCCAGCTCACACAGACTCATCATCTTGATGTACTCTAGCGAAGTTGGAGAGAAATCCAACTTTTACCAAGGTTTTTCTGGTACAGAACACCCTAGTTTGGCAGATTCTCTGTAACACTCCTGCTCCCCTAGTTCTCTCTCTTTTGGCCCCATTACCTTATGTCAAGCCTGAGGAAGCTTCTCTTGATGTCGTTACAGCAGAGCAGTTGTTGAAGGGAAGCAATTCCCCTTCCCTTTTCATTGTCCTGTCTCTGCCAGCCTGCCCATCCTAGCCATGCTGGGCTCCCTCGTCATTGCTTTGGCCCAGCTCCTTGGCCTCAGTTTGGCATCTTTGGTCCATTTGTCTGTGCTTGGAAGGCAAGAATCTGCAGCAGGGACATTTATTATGTGAGCATCACCTTTCTACCTTCCCATTTCAGCTCAGCACAGCTGGCCAGGGTAGAAATGCTCTTCGAGAACTCCTTAGCCAGGATTTTGGTGGGCTGAACATGGCAGGATGTAGATTGTTTCATCCTGACTGTGCCCTGGGCATTGTAGGTGCCCATTTGTGCTGAGGCTCAGGCAGAAGGGCCTGGGTGAAGGGGAAGAGGCAAAGTGAAGGGGTTTTAAATGGATTTGGAGCTCTCCCTGTGTGTCCTGATGCTCTCAGGGTGTGGAGCTGCAGCCCTCCAGCCCTGGGTGTGCCACACTGTTCAAGAGAGCAGGGAAGAGCTGATGGGGGCTGCTGTCACACAGCCAGGCCCTTGGAAGCTGGGAGGGCACAGGAGCCTTGGAGCAGGTGGGACTTGGCCCTTGCTCAGAAGTGGGAATGTGTTTGTATATCTGGGCACCTGCCAGTCTCCACCCCATCTTCTGTGAGGGCTCATCTGTATTCACAGGTGCCCTGTGGCAAAATGTCTGCATGGAAATAGCCTCTTAGAGAAATTTGGCGGAATCATTGCTCTCATGAGGTTTGGAGCACCTGATTACCCTGCTGCATCCCTCCAGCTTTTCCTCCAAAGGAGCCTTTCTTTCTTTGCCCTTCCCTGGTCCCTGGAGAGGTGAAGAGCAAAGCCTGAAGAATACTGTACTGACCTTCCCCTCCTTTGTTCCACTTCCTCATTTGCCTCCCCCTCTCTCCAAAGGTAATTGAGCTGGTTAAAAAATATGGCACCAAGCAGTGGACCCTGATAGCCAAGCACCTGAAAGGGCGTTTGGGGAAGCAGTGCCGGGAGCGCTGGCACAACCACCTGAACCCCGAGGTGAAGAAGTCCTCGTGGACAGAGGAGGAGGATCGCATCATTTTCGAGGCCCACAAGGTCCTGGGGAATCGTTGGGCAGAGATTGCCAAGCTACTGCCTGGCAGGTAGGATTTGCTCTCTGCTGTCTTCCCTGCTGGGCAGGCCGTGTGGATCTGTGTGTTAGGCTCTCATGATGGGGCTCAGGAGGGTGTTTTAGCTGTGCTTTAAAGCTGCTCTGAGGGATGATTTGTTTCCCTCTGCTCTCTGCAGGACTGACAATGCTGTGAAGAACCACTGGAACTCCACCATCAAACGGAAAGTGGACACGGGGGGTTTCCTCAGTGAAAACAAGGAGTCCAAGGCGCTCTACGTGCTCGTGGAGGTGGATAACAAGGAGAGGCAGAGTCAGACGACAGCTGAGAGCCAGGTACTGCACCAGCACACTCACACCAGGCAGCTGGCTCAGTCCCTGCCCTGCCAATGCATTTTGGAGCTCTTCATCCACCCTTCTGCCTCACGCTGCCTTTGCCACAGCCTGTGTCTGCATAGACAGTCTGTGCCTTCCCCAGGCTCCCAGCTCTCTCCCTCCAGGAGGCAGAGGTGTGATGGGAGCCTGAGTGTGTTATCCAGGCAGAGCACAGCAGTCTGCTAGAGCTGTTACCTTGCCAATCCCACCATCAGGTCTGTTTTGGATGCCGAAGATTCTTTCAGCTTCCTTGTGCTGCTGCTGGTGGGAGAAGGAGGCTGCTCCAGGCAGTGTGTGTGTGGGAGCAGGGTGAAGAGATAGTGTGTTCCTTTTCTCTAAATAAGGAAGCAGGGCGTTACACCCAGAGATTTGTTTTCTTGAAGAAAGCGTGTAGTTTCTGAATGCAGGCTCTTGGAAAATACAAAGTGTAGAACTAATGCTACGTGCTCAGCCTGTGTTCAACTTTCTCCTGGGACATTGTTAAATGAAATCTTCAATTAAACAGTCCTGTGCTTGTTATGTTGGATAGATTCCTGCTCAATGCATGGGGCAGAGCAGTGATTGGCAGGTAGGAGAGGGGACAGAGTTAAATGTGTCCAGGTTCTCTCTGTCCCCAGGGCCTGACACTGTCCCCTTGCTTTCTGCTGACATGTGGACTTTCTTTGTTGCATGTCCCAAGAACGTCCTGCCCAACTGGCCGGTGGATATCTCTGAGATTAAGGAAGAGGATGTCAGTGATGAGGAGGTGACAGGTGTGCAGGAGCTGCCCTCGGAGCTGCCAGCTGCAGGGGTGGCAGAGCAGAACGTGGAGGGGACCCCAGATGATGCAGTGCCTGAGGATGCTGGTTCATTTATCGAGTCACCATACAAATGGGTCGTGGAAGCTACCAACTATCTTTACCCAAGCTGTGCCCCAGCCTTCAGTGAAGCTCTGGACATGATTGAATCAGTGAGTAACAGACATTGTTCCTCCAGTTATTGCAGGGAGACTGATCCTCACCCTTTTCCCTTGAGTGAACTTGCTGGATCCCCTTTCTATCACCCTGAGGAGAGCTGGGGCTGTCATGCCTTGCAGCTTCCCCCAGTTTCTCTTCCAGGACAGACTGGGAATAAGCCAAGCCCTTTGTACTGTTCTGGACAGACCCCTTCACACAGGCATAATGCCACCATTTGCTTTCAGTGGAGGTAGCTGCACTGAAGTTAGTTATTTTCAGCCAGTCAGGTGGTGCTGAGGTCCCCTGGGTGACAGAGGCACGCCAGGGTGGGAGGCTGGATGAAATCAACAGTGCACTTTGCTGCCATCAGAGGGAAGTGGCCTGTGCAGCCCCCAGCCTCCCTGAGGAGCTTATGATCCGTGAAGAAGCTGCTTTGCCCGTGTATAGGAAGAGTGTCTGTGCCTGAGGCTCTGCAGCACATCTGTGAGCCCTCAGGGGCTGCTTGTAGGGTGCTGGCTGTTGGTGGGGTGGAGCTGTGAAGCAGCAGCTCATTTCTGAGCTGCTCTGGTTGATTTTAATCTGCTTTCTCCGGTGCAGCTTCACCAGAGCCCTGAGCCCAGCTGTACCCAGCTGTGGGTTGTTTTTGGGTGACAGTACCTTGATTCAGTCCCTGTCCTCAGCTCTCTGCCTAGCTGCTCCTTTTGTCCCCTCTCTGAGGGGGCGCAGCTGTTTGTGCAGCTGTGCTGTGAACCGAACCAGGAAACCAACCTTGCATGAACAGCAAAACCTGCCCTGTGCCTAGGCAGCAGCTTTGAGCTGGGTCAGAGCCCTGCTCTGGCTCTGGCTGTGCCCGTGGCAGAGAAGAGAAAGGTTTGAGCTGTCCTGGCCAGGCTCATTCCAAAGTTTTGGTGCCACTTCACACCCTCCCCACTTTCTCCTCCCAATTCACCAGCCTGGCTGGTCAGCTTGCCCCCTGGGCTGCTGCTGACCCTTTCCCTGTGTGCAGGACCCCGATGGGTGGTGTGACCTGACCCAGTTTGACCTGCCCGAGGAGCCCTCGGCCGGCAGCAGCAGCGGCAGCACCAGCCCGGCCCAGCCAGCGCCCGGCGAGGCAGCTCCAGCCCTGCCCAGCGTCACCGAGTACCGCCTGGACGGCCACACCATCTCGGACCTGAGCAGGAGCAGCAAGGGGGAGCTCATCCCCATCTCCCCCCACGCCGAGGGCAGCTTTGGCACCCCGCCCTCGGTGCTCAAGAGGCAGAAGAAGAGGAAGATCTCCCTCTCGCCCGTCACGGAGAACGTCACCAGCACCAGCATGTCCTTCCTGGACTCGTGCAACAGCATGACGCCCAAGGGCACCCCTGTAAAGACACTGCCCTTCTCTCCATCTCAGGTATCTCCTTGCCCTGATGTCACACATTCCCATCAGCTCTGGCAGCTCTGTGCTCCTCTGCCTAGACTGAGGCAGTGCTGGTGTGCAGAGTGTGTTCCCGTGCTGAAAGGAGGCTCGGAGCTGGTGTGTGGCACTGCTGCCCTTCCTGTGGGAGCAGCAGCCTGTCTCCATCTGGGAGTGCTTGCAGGTTTAAGGAGGCTCAGGAATCCTGTGTAAGGGGCAGGGCAGGTACCCAGCATGGGGAAGGAGCCCCACTGCGTGCCAGGGTGTGTTGGAGAGCACACTGCTGCTGTCCCCAGGGCACTGCTGCCCCAGCTGTGGCAGCAGAGTAGCAGCAGTGAAAATTTGCTTCCCCTGGTTGTTTTTGCAGTTCAGTCACGCAGGCAGGCTGGGCAGCAAACACCTCATGCAGAGCTCTGTGCTGCTCTGCTTATGAAAATGCTGCTGGGCTTGTCTGTATTTCAAAAAGGATTCAGTTTTTCAGTTTTTGCCATGATTCCCACAATGCCCACACATGTGGTCTCCAACACACATCACCTTGGAGCACAGGGGTGCTCAGACCCATGAGTGTCTCATCTGGAAATGGTAGAGTTCTGTCTATAAATCAGAACAAAGACTGCTGCATTCTCCTGCACAGTTCCCACTGCAGCTCTGCTGTCCAGACCCTCCCGAACTGTGCCTTCCAGACCTTCATTTCTGCTGCTTCTGCAGCAGAAAACATGGGAGGACACCACAGGGCAGCCCAACATTGCAGGTTCAGGTGGACCTTGAATGCAAGACCAGCAAGTAACTGGGAAGCTGGAGTCCAAATGTGCAGCTCTCCAGGTGTAGAAGGCAGAGAGGTCTGGGGTGAATCTCAGAAGGCAAAGTGCCTGTCCTGCCTTGAGCTAAACTTTAGCCATCAGTGAATATCACCAGAGTTTTCTTCCAAGAAGTCTTTGAGTACAAACTGTTCCTTAAGGGGGTAAAGCTGTCACTTCCTGGCTGTTAGGAAGTAAAGTCCTAGCAGAGATGAGACAGTTTGTCTCACGGTTTAGACTGAAAACATCTCAGTGCAAGACCTGATCACTCATACACTTTGTGTTAAATGAACTTCCCTCGTGTTTGCCATCCTGAGGCTGGGATAGACTGGGTGAGCTGGGATTACCAGTGCAGGGAGAGACTCCTCTCCTACCCTGTGCTTGTATCAGCTCATCCCTTGTGGGAGGTGAATAATCTTTAGAGGCGTGAGGTGCCTCCTGACAACTTTTCACACAACTTGTGTGTGTCTGCACAGAACTGTGAGTCAGTCACCCTGCTTTAGGAGGATTGTTCCTACTTCAGTTTCCCCCCCATATTTAGGAAGAATTAATGGCTTGTGATGCAATGCCAGGCTACTTGAAAAATTGTGTTCAATTTCTCTTCCCTGTGCAGTTCTTGAACTTTTGGACCAAACAGGATACACTGGAACTGGAGAACCCTTCCCTGACCTCCACGCCCGTGTGCAGCCAGAAGGTGATTGTCACCACCCCACTGCACAGGGACAAGACCCCTCTGCTCCAGAAGAACTTAGCGTAAGTCCTTTCTCCTCCTTCTCCTTTTCCACCCAGGAGCCTAGTCCTGTTCAGACATATCTGCCAATACTTGTCATGGCATTACTGAGAGAGAGGATTTCTTTAAATCTCTGTTTTCCCAAAAAAAACAGCTCCTCCTTGAGCTGCAGGGAGCGAGTGTCCAGGCTGGCTGGGGGCACAGCCAGGTGACCTCTGTTGTACCCAGCTGCTGGGTGGGCTGTGTCCTTCTGTGGGTCACAGCCTGTCTGACCCCCTGCCTTCCCCACTCTGCTTCCAGGTTTGTCACACCAGACCAGACCTATGTGGTGGACAACACCCCTCACACCCCCACGCCTTTCAAAAACGCCCTGGAGAAATACGGACCAATTAGGCCTCTGGTAATTATGAACAAGGGCTGTGGCTGGAGGGGCTGATGAGTGCAAATGGGAGATTGGGGCAGGGCTGTGAGCAAACCCTTCTTTGTGCCAGAACAAAGGGTGGTGCCAGGCTGAGATGGGAGGGTGAAGGGGACATTGTCAGAGTGATCATTTCATTGTAAGTAGCTACAGGACTTTTAGCTCTTCTGTAAAGTAGCTAAAAATGCCAAAACCTGCCCTTGAATCGGGCTGCAGGGCTTGGCTACTGGTGACCTTGAGGAAAAGCATGGAAATAATCTGCCCAGGCCTCCCTGAGGAGCTGGGTCTCCCAAGCTTTGTGTGCACACTGTCCCCTGATGGCACACGTGGGGTGCAGCTGATAAGTCTCTCTACCTGGAGATCCCATAAATTTGTCAGGCTAGCAGAGGACTTGTCTTATCTTTTCCAGCTGGGAAACAAATAGGTTTTTGTGTTTGTCTTCCCACTGTGGTCTCTCCTGACCCCATTGTCCCTTCAGGGAAACACTTGTGAGCCTGCCCAGCATACAAATTTGACTTTCTTGTGCTCTCTCTGCCTTCCCACACCAGCCCCAGACTCCTCACCTGGAAGAAGACTTGAAAGAGGTGCTGCGAAGTGAAGCTGGCATTGAACTCATCATAGAGGATGATGTGAAGCCTGAGAAGCAGAAGAGGAAACAAGGGGTGAGCTGCCTTTGCACCCAGCACCAGCTGCTGAGCTGCCCTGTGCTCTTAAGGAGTTTTTTGCCTGGTTTTGTTCATTCTGCTATTAGTGCCAAAATGTTTTTAGCCCTGTGGCTGCTCTCTTTTAATCAGCAAGAGATGCCTTAGGTTAAAGCCTGATTAAAATACTGCCAGGAGTGCCCTGGTTTGTGTTGAGCCTGGGGCTTGCTGGCACACTTGGAGCACCTGGGGCAAGTTGGGCTCCCAGAAGGGTGTGGGCTGGTAGGAGAAGTCTCAGTTTCCTGGTGGCCTTCCCTACCCACTAAAAGCTTTTTCTTTTCTGAACTGGTGGCTCTGGGTGCCAGGTGGGGGGCGCTGGGAGCTGCCCTGGGGTGGGGAAGGCTGCACAAACCTTCCTGAGGTGCTGGTGCCATGCAGAACTGGGGTGCTGTGGGCTCACTGTGCCACCTGGGCCCTCAGGAGGGCACTTTCCTGGGTGGATTCATGCTGACCTTGGCTTTCCTGGGTGGATTCATGCTGACCTTGGCTTTCCTGGGTGGATTCATGCTAAATGGCTTTCCTGCATCCTCCAGCTGCGCAGGAGCCCCATCAAGAAGGTGCGGAAGTCCTTGGCCCTGGATATTGTGGATGAAGACATGACACAGAACCTGCCTGCCCTCCCCAAGACTGTGTGCTTCAAAAGAGCCCAGGTGAGGGGTTCTGTGCTCAGAGCAGGGGCAGAGCTGGCTCTGCTATGAAAAAACTCTGCAAAGCTACAGCAGCAGCAGCCTGGAGCTGCCTTTGAGCAGTCCATGTGAATGTGGACAAAGGGCTGGATTTCTTCTTTCTTTACACTCTTCTCCTGTTGCAGCCTGTGAATTTCCTGTCAAGGTCCCTGAACATCTCCTCCTCGAGCAGGAAGAATGACAGTGGTTTGCTCAACAGAGCCTTTGTGCAAGTGCAACCAGAGAAAATGTCCTACAGGAAGATGCCAAGCCATTTCAGACCCCCAGCCCCGGTAAGCCCTGCAGCCAGCGCTGTCCCAGGCAGGAGCTGAGCTGGCAGAGCATCTCCTATCCCTCATGAGGAGGGAGGGATGGAGCTCTGAACTCCTGCACAGGCATCACTGTGCTCTCAGCACTGTGAGGTTGGGAGATGCTGAGCCTGAGGTGGCATTTAGAGCTTCCTCAAAGCCCTGAGGTTGATCAGAGTGCTGCCCTGCTGAGCACGTTTGGCCCTGGATTCCTCATGGGAATTTGCATGAAGGAATCCATGAAGGAATTTGGATGGCTGATCTGGCAGTAAAGTAAACCTTCCTTTTTGCAGTGAGCCCTGCTTGGGTGGGGGAGCAGCCAGATCATCTTTTCTGTTTCTCAGGGCAACCCTGAAATGCTGTGTGAGGGTTAACCAGAAAGGTATTTCCCACCCCTGTTTTTTTAGGGTGTTTCTGGGTTGTGGGGAAGGCTCTGTGCCTCAGGCTGGCTTTACCCTGACCCAGTGACAGTGCAGAGCCCCAGCTCTGCTGAGGTTTGTGCTGTCAGAGCAGCTCTGTTTGTCAGGTCTGCATGGTTGGAGCTGGGCTGTACTGGAGCCACAAATCAATCAAATGCTCTCTGGGGCATGAACAGATCTCTTTAAAACCTTCCCCATTTGCAGACAAGGTGCATCCCTGCTTTGCTGGGCAGTGTAGCTCTGACATGGCAATTTGGACTATGATTTTGTAGGTGTTTGCTTGGGCTGAGTCACTGAAGGTCTCTGGTAGTTTCAATGAGGATGGAAACACGTGCTGTCCTTGTTGGGGGGTGAAACTGCAACTGGGGGCTCATGTGAGGGTGTTCCCCCACCCCAGGCAGAGCCCAGGTGCAGTGCTGACCTCAGGAAATACTGCAGAGAGGGGGGATCTGGCCCTGCTTTAAAGCTGGCTCATGAAAGCCCTTTCTTCTGATAAATAAATACTCCTCAGCTAGAGCCATTCCTTCCCCTTCCCAAAATAAACCCTGCTCAAACACTTCCATTTCTCCTTCTGTCTCCAGCAGGGTCACATTGCTCTGAGAGCTAATAGCTCCATAGAAATAAAGCTCTGGAAGTGACTGGAGGGGGACAGTGAGGCAGCTTTTGTGGTGACAGAGTGCAGGGGTGCAGTGAAACCCCAGTGCCCAGAGCCAGCAGGGCTGGCTGTGCTGCTGCTGGCCTTTGGGGATCCCTTGTGCTGCCCTGGTGGTGCTGGCAGGCAGATCTGGGGTAAGGAAGCTCCTCCAGCTCCAGGCTGAGCCTCTGTGGGCTCTCTGTGGCTGCATGGGATGTTCCAAACTCTGCAGCTCTGGTTCCAGGAATGCATGGAAATGGGAATTTCCAGTGCAGGGCACTGTCTGTCTCCTGGCTGCAGTTATCAGTGCATTCTCAGGAGCTTTCCTGGAGTGCAGGAGCACCTCATGAGTGCTCTTTCTGCATGCAGAGAAGCACCCCCGATTTTTGGCTCTTCTTTTGTGCTGTGCAGTTGAAACCAAAGGCACCAAATTGCTGTTAAGGATGGCATTTGATCAGAATAGATCTGGGGCTGAGCAGCTCCTGCAGGAATCAAACTGGCTGGCAATAAACTCCAAAGCTGTGCTTGAATTCCTTCTATCATTCTGTAATCCATTCAGGGCAGTGAGTTTTAATAGGTTTGTGCTTTGGGTTTTTTTTGTCTTGAGGCAAGTAAGGGAAAACCCTGAAAGAAGACATGGATTGTCTTGAAATGGAGCACTCACCTGAGAAAATGCTGGATTTACTCCCCAGAAATCACTACCTCAGCTCTGAGGAGTAACTGGTGGAGTGCAAGTTCCTCCTGGTTGTAAGACGGGTTCTGAAGTTTTATTTCCCTTGTTAGTTTTATTTTTTGCAGTCTTTTAGAACAGGATCTCAACAAGATGGATCTTAACTCTCTCTTAACACTTAACATCCTTTCTTTTTCCTCTGCAGATGACCAGGGCTTGGAAAGCAGTGGCCTGTGGTGGAACCCGAGACCAGCTCTTCATGCAGGAGAAAGCTCGACAGTTTTTGGGCACACTGAAACAGAGTCACACATCAAGGACCTTAATCTTATCATGAAGGATTGCTCTGCTACTTAATTTTATTTTTTAAACTTTTTTAAATGAGTGGAGGGGAAACCACAGGAAAAAAATATCTGCTGCCAAGCCTTAGTATGTGGGAGTGGATTTTTTTTTTCCTTCTGTTTCTGGGTAGATCTATATTGTAACAAATCAGGCTAACTGCTGGCTAGTGTGTGGAATGCAAGCTTTGGGATCATTATGGAAAGGCAAACGAGGGAGGCTTGGAGAGCTGACAGCAGGACCTCTCTCTGCAAGACCTGGACTCTGGAAAAGTAGAAGAGGCAGCCGTGTTCCACCTCGGAGCAGCAAGTGCTGGAGGCTGGCTTCACAGCAGCCCTGGATCCCTGCTCTGGTACCTCAGGGACGACTTTGTGCAGGTTCCTGCAAGCCTTGAGTGTCCCTCCTGGCTTTCCCCAGCGGGTGGAGTGTCCCCCTGGCTGGAGGGAGGTGTGGTGCTGTGGGGTGACCCATGCCCAGAGCCCCTTGCTTGCCATGGGGCTGCTCTGTACTGCCACAACCCCGAGTGGGAGCAGGGGGACATCTCCCCAGGACTGTGCTCCTTCCTCAAATAAATCATGGTGCTCACATCCCTTGGGCTCTGCCTCTGCCTCACAGCACTCAGGGAAGACAGCAAAATGCTGGGTTTTCTGTGGGATCTTTGCTCTCCCGTTCATTGTGTGGAGTTTTTGCTTTCCAGGTACTGTTTTTTTGTGTGGGATCTTTGCTCTCCTGGTGCTGTTCATTCTGTGGAGTTTTTGCTCTCCAGGGAAGTTGCTGAATTCCCATTAGCATGTCAGTATGGAGGAATAAGGGTGTTCCCCTCCACTCTTCATAGCTTCCTCAGCTGTTTAGAAATTTTATGGGAAGATGCCCTGGTGTGTTTGAGCTGGGGGTGGTTGGGATCCCTACAGAGCTGCGGGAGGAGATGAAGGCTGGGAAGAGCAGCAGGAGAGTGTGATGTAGCAGAGCCTTTCCATTCCCCTTCCTTGGGAGGATGAAGTTGCCTCGTGTAGCTGTCCCAGCGTGGGAACAGTAGCACTGTCCTGCTTGGAGACACCCAGGATGAAATTCGTGATCCTAGCAACGTATTAACTATTTAAAAATAACATATTAACATATAACATGTTGGAAAGGTGCTGGAAAATCCGAGGAGAGGCTCAGCAGAACAGGAAGAGGTTTTTGGGTGAGCTGTGACATGCTTTCCTCAGCCAAAGCCATGCTGGCAGATGTGCTCTGACTGGGGGTGTGCACACAGCAGAGATGTGATCACCCCAGGGTGGAAAACCAACGCAGGGCTGTACAAATCTCAGTTCAGGTTGTGGCTTAGGCTGGAAATTGAGTCAAAAAATCCTCACTGACAAACTTGTTAATAAAACCTGGGATCCTGGGAAATGAGGGAGGTTTAGGAACACAGCTCGTTTTTCATTTTTACAAGCTCGGGGCCAGAGCAAATCCATGAAGTAATTTTTATTTCTGTTTCTCAGCATCGCAGTGTTTGCTTTGGAAAGGCGACTGGGACCACTTGTCTGAAAGCCTGGCTTTAGCTGCTCCCATTTTGGTGTTATTTTAGGAGAAATTGTCACAAACCCATCCCTCTCTGTTTGGGCTCTGCTCCTCCTGCCCTGAGTGTGACAAACCCGAGCCTGGAACTGCAATTCCTGGAGCTGGCACGAGCTGGGAGCTTTGAGCAGGCAGGGCCTGCTGGAGGATAAATCAGAGTGTGAGCCTGGCACCTCTGCTTGAGAGCTGCCCCCAAATTGAAGGAGGATGAGACTGAGAGCATTAACTGCTGCCTGCCCTGATGCTGTAAATCCAGGCAGTGCAGAATGTTTGCTGAGAAGGATTGAGGGGCAGAAATACCAAGGAAAATGGGCAAGGTCTAGAGTAGTTAATGAGCAAAAAGGCAATTAGTTTTTAATTGGAAAATGGAGCTCATTCTGCTGTGGAGGCTGCCAGCCTGCCGTGATTGTTCTGAGGCCCTGGAATAGACATTGCTCTACAGGTGGGGTAAAAATATTTCACTTGCTTTGTTTTTCCTGTTAATTTGGATGCTCTGGTTTATTTCCAGTGAAAATCTCATGGAGGTTGAACTTCCTGCTGGCTGTGGAGTTCCTGGGATGGAGCTGGAGATCCTGATAGGGTCCACATCCCTGGCTGATGTCCCTTTGTCCCCTCTGCAGTAACACAGCCTTCTCAGGCTGCTCAACCTTCATTTGCAGAGGGAAATCTGGCTGTTTAATTTAGCTTTAAATGAAAAATCAGGATGAAAGTGTTCTAGGAGCATCGGCTGAGTGGGAGAGGAATCTCCTCCCATGGCCCAGCTTGCTGGAAAGCCACATTTACCCCCACTTGCTGCTTGATTTTAAAGTTTGCAGTTTGCTACTTTGCATTTTACAATGGCACAGATGACTGTTTTGAATCCTGACATGGTAAAAGGATTGTTTTTCACCAGGAGTGGGAAGGGAAGGGCATAGCTGGAGCTCCTGGGCCATGGCAGTGCCCTGACTGCTAACAGGACATTGCTCCCAGCTGGGACAAGCCCTAGAGAAGCTGGGAAGAGCAAAAATAACGGGGTAAGGAGATGAAAAAAGGAGACTTCCATGTTTTTTTTTTATTGGCAGTCTTACTTTGGGATGGATCCTGGTGGGGCTGAGCAGTGCTGAGCTCACACAGCTCTGTGGTGGGGCAGCTGTGTGTCCCTCCAAGGGCTGCAGCGATTTCACAGCCTTTCTATCTTATTTTCACAGCTCATTCTGCTCAAGCCTGTGCAAACAGCAGGCTGCTCACAGGGGGCTCTTTGGCTCCACACCTGCGGGGAGAGAGTCTGAAAGCAAACAGAGTAATTCCTGGTGTTTTGGGTATTTCTTGTGTCTGAAGGAAATACAGGAAAAAGACCTGGAAAAAAAGATGGGCTGAGCTGGGGACCAGGGTACAAGACCAGCCCTGGTACAGCAAGGCTTTGTGGGCATGGGATCCGTGGTTTTAGCTTTAAATGAAAAAAGCACCAGGGCTTTGGTGCTCCCCAGGTGTTGGTATCTGTGTCAGGAGATGCAATTCCTGCTGCAATTCAATTCCTGCTGCAAACCAGGCTTGCCCTGCTACCCTTTGATAATTCCTTAGTAACAGGTGTGATGGCACAGAATAAATTCTCCCTTATAGGATGATTGGTAGCTAAACATTACAGAATATTTATATGCTAAATATTGCATATAATATATAATATAATATAATATAATATATATATATTATATATAATTATTATTATATTATATTTATATAATTATATAATTTATTATGTATATATAAATATATATTCATATAATAACTTAATGTAATGTTTAATATAATTATAATATATAATAATATATTTATAATAATAATATAAATATATATAATTTTTATATATGCTAAATATTATATATTATATATTAATATATGATATCCTACATATTATCATGATTACCCCTCAGTGATGTTCCATGAGTTTTATCACAGCTCAGGGCAGGAAAGGACCCTGTGATGAGCACCAGGGGATGCTGAGTTTTGGATGGGATGTCCAGAGCTTCTGCTTTCCCAAAAAATGCTTTGATCCTGGGGATTGCTGACAGCAGCAAAGTGCCTCCCCTCCTGCCTTTGCTTATGGTATTTATTGAGTAGCTGCTCAGCAATAACCTTGTAAAATCTCCCATGTGCTTTTTTTGACACTCTAACCTGTGGGTTTAGAGGTTTGGGAAATTAAAAGGATGATTTTAGCTGGGCTGAGGATTAGCTTAGCAGCTTCTGGGCTTTGCAAGAGATGGAGACCACTTGTGCTAAGAGCTGGCTGCTGGAAAATAATTGTGCTTTGGAAACTTAAAATCCTGCCTGCCCTGTTTGTGGAGTGAGAAAACTGCAGTTCTTCATCTCTGCCTGAACAGAATAATAAAATATTAAAATATGGTACTAGGTCAGGGGAAAATGTTTTTGCTGTGGAAACCAAAGGGTTCAGGGTAAGGAAGTAAATGTTTTTTTTTTTTTTTATGGGGAAAATGTTAGGAATCAGAGGGAGTTAAAAACTGTGTGTTGAAAACACTAGCAAAACTTCCCAGGGGACAAGCACAGGCTCACCTCCCCTGGCCCTGGGAGCCTCTGACCTGTCCAGTGTAGCTGGCAGTGGCCAAAATCATCACCTGGGCTGGGTGTGACCTGGTGACCCGACAGCTCGTGAAAGGCAAGTCTGGTACTTTATAGCAGGTTTGTGTTTGTAAATGCATTAGGTTTGGTTTACCCAAGGTACTAAGTGTTGTAGGAAAAGAAATAGTGCATTCCTAATTCCCCTTTATTTATTTTCAAAATTTGTTCATTTGACTTTTACCAAACTCAACAGAGTTTTAGAAATCTCACCCGAAGCTTTGACTTTAAACAAAGCAGCCAGCCCAGGGGATGAAATGCTTTGCACAACAATGATGGCTTTAAAGATCTGTGATTTTTGGGGGTTTTTTTTTGGTGCCAATGTGCTGTGCCCAGCCCTGAGTTCAGTCAAGGGTCCTGGGCTGCTGGAAGTGCCTAAATGTGTCCATTGGGGAAGGGAGAGCCCAGTGCCTGGCTGGGAAAATAAAGCGAGTTATCTGTGATTGTACAGCAGGTAACAGGTGCCAAAATTGCTGTCAGATCTGCAGAAAAGGACCAGATAAGAAGGGAAAAAATAATAACTTTAGATTCAATTCTGCTGATGCACTCGTCTATTCCCAGGGTCAGTGTAAATCGAGGTTCAAATTAAGCCACAACAGCCCAGCTAATGTCTAAATCTGCCATTTCTCAGGCCCTGCAGAAGCAGACAAACACAAAATCAATATTTGCTTTAACTGTTGCTAAGTTTTCTTTACAGATTAATTTCTGCCTAATGATGCCTGTGGCTGCAGCTCTCCGGAGCTCTGCTCCACGGTGCCGGGGATGTGTGAGCCTGACCCTCCTGCCAACCCCACCCTGCTCTGCCTTCAGGAAGCACACAGCATCCTTCCAGAGCGAGGAAGGAAAGCTTTCCCCCTCTCTGGATGTCAGCCATCCTTTTTTCCCAAGGCTGCAGCCAGTGTTGATGCAGCTGGATTAACACCCAGCTCGCCATGCTGGACCGGGCTGAGCCAGGAGCCCGGTTTGTCCCGTGAATTTGAGTTTTTTCTGGTTTGAAGGATTATTCTCGGCTCCTGCCACTAAGGGGGAGTGTTGCCACGCCGTGGAGCAGCTGAATGAGCCCGAAGCTCCTTTCCCTGCTCCTGGAGTGGTGGCAAAGGCAAGAGCAAAGCCACAGCATCACCTGGGAAGGGCAAACTCGCTCCTGTTTCATATCAAAGCAGGGAGCTACACCAATTTCACACCCGCCTGGGACAATAAATGAAAATATCACCCTTCTCGTGTAACCACAGCTTTGACAGCGTGGGCTGTGGCACTGGCAGGTCCATGAGGTCCCAGGAGGATGGAAACTGGTGCAGAGTGGGGAGGGCACGATGGGGATACAGGTGGGGGAACGGCTCATGGCACTCTGGTGGAATGAGCTTCCCTGCTGCAGGAGGGGGTGGATCGAGGAGAAAAGAAATGCCCCAAAAGTGCCTGTGGGAAGGTCCATCCCTGCATGAAGAGAGTTAAAAATGGGGTTTAGAGGCTCCTTGGGGGCAGGGCAGTTCAGCAGCTCTGCTTTTGGCAGCTTTCATGTGCTCTGATGCTTGTGCCATCACTTACGAGCTCAGGCTGACCCCAGGGTCATTTCCCCACCCTCTGAGGGACGCAAAATGTGCAGCTCAGACCTTCCCCTCCCCAAACCCCATTCCCTCTGCCTATGAACTGCAGATAACCCCCTTCATATCCTTTTTTTTTACCTCTCCCTGCACAGGGTTTTGGGATCCACAGATGCCAAACACTCTTGTTTATGGCTTGCTGGGGTTAGAATTGTGAGTTTTCTTTAAAAAATATGTTCTCTTTTCAGTCTCTTATTTCACTTCAAATGTCATCCCTTTTCTCTTCTTCTTTCAGGGCCACCCAGGGATTTTATTCACAGCACTGGAATGAGCTGCAAAAGGGATAAAGATCATTCATGGGAACCTTGAAAGAATTGTCGGAGCTCTATGAAACCAAGATTAAAAATAAAACAGGGAGGTGAAGCACAGGCTCCAGCATGAGCTTCTTATAAATACTTGTCCATGAAATCAAGAGCTCTTCGCAGCGTGCTGGATCAGTCTCAGGAGTGGGGAAAAAGGAGCACAGCCCGAGGGCAGGGAAGCACAGCAGGAAGGAGAACCTGCCAGCTCTGGTGAAACACATTTGTGCTGCTTCCTCCCCGGGTGAAGGGCCAGGTGAGCTCTGCAGTGCTGGGCTCAGTGAAACTTCAACTCTGGGAGAAGGAGAGGGGAGGAGGAGCTGTAATCCTGCCTGCAGGCACAGCTTGTGGTGCTTTTGGGGCTGCTGGTGTAAAAGGAAGGGCTGATCATCCTCAGATCATGTCCAGAGTGGTGTTTATGGCTCTTATTTCACCCCATCACATCGACGATATTCTTACAAAGCCCTTTCCTCCAGCCTGGTGTTGCAGATATTCTCCAGGTCAAACCCAGCCAGATCCCCACCTGTGCATCCCAAACTGTGGAATTGTGGTGTTGTGCAGGCTGTCTGTGCCCAGGCAGAGGCTGTGACCCAGGGAGGATGGCTGTTGAGCTGGCTGTTAGCTCTCTGGGTGCTCTGTCTGCTGTCCCCACACATCGTGCCCCAGTTTGGGGTCACACTGGGTATTTTTGTCAGAAAAGCCACTCTGAAGTGTAACATGTTTGTGTCTGTCCTCCTGTCGCCTTCTCGGGGTTAGTGACCTCGAGAGGTGTCTTTTAAGATAAAGGGGAGGGAGGTGAGCATTTTTTCTGTCTGATAAAAGGCCATGCTGTGTCTGTCTTGGGTGTTTTGAGCATTCTGTGTCTGGCTGGGGACCTGCTGAGTTTCCTTTCTTATCAGGACAAGACACATTGAAATGCAAAACCTTCCCCATCTCTCTCATATTATTTTTTGAAGCTCCCTGTTGGGGATTTTACTGGTGCCCATCTGACTCTGGCCTGGCTGTTTTCCTCTCCTGCCCCTGTGGCTGCTGGGCCAAGGATGATTCCAGGACATCAGCCTGACTTTGGGGGATGGAGAAGGAGCCAGGTCAGGGTGGGAAGCTGGTGAGAGCACAGTGGGTGATGCAGTAAGGACAAAGGGCTCCTGCTTTCCACTGGGCAGGGAGACAAAGCTGCTGTTTCTAAAGGATAAGACCTCCTCCTGAAAAAAAAGAAATTTAAAAAAAAAAGCCATTTGAGGTATTGCTGATAAGCAATCAACCAAATTCCTCCTTTCTGAGTCCCCATCTCGGCAAGAGATCATTCAGCTATTCAGCTAAGGCTTAGCACACGGGGCTTTTGAAAACATCTTGCTGCAAGTGCTCGGGAAATGGTTTCATTTAAATCCATAATAGCTCTGTTAGGAAATGTGCCCCAGGCATCCTAGCAGCCCGTGAGTGCCTGGTGCTTTTGGGGTGCCCAGCACCCAAGGTGTAAATTATGGGAATCCAGCACAGCACCAGCCTGCCTGGGCTCGTAGGTGGCTCAGGCCACTGGCCAAGGAGTGGGCTCCCAGCCAGGGCTGGGGTTGTGTACAGAGCCTGGTGCCCACCCAGAGCAGCTGAGTGCCCACCCAGAGCAGCTGAGTGCCCCCCAGTCCTCTGCTGCTGCTGCCAGTCGTTTGCTCATCTCGCGTCCCTGTTGGGAAGTGGGAGAGGCAAAGTGAAATGGGAAGGCACCAGTGCATCTTTTTCTCAGGAAAAAGAGGATTTCTGGCAACACACCCTTGAGGAAACAGCTGGGTGCCCTCAGCTGTGACACCCAGATGGGTCTGTGGCAGGAGGAGTCAGAAATTGCTGCTTCTGCAGAGCTTTTGGTGGCGGTGCTGAGGTTAAAGAGGGAGCTCTGTGGGACCCTCTGCTGCTGCGCCCGTCCATTCCTCTCATCAAATATGGATCTGGGAGATCTGCAAAGCTCTGCTGCCGTTCCTGAAGTGCTTTTCCATCACGTACTGCTTGCTGCTGCCCCCACGCTCTTGTGAATAATCATAAGTTTCTTCTATAATTGTTTTTATTGCACACTCGCTATGATGGCACTGTCCTGCACTGGGGAGCTCCAAGCTGCAATTCTGCTCTGGGTGAGCAGCTCATTCCTGGGGTGCTGGTGGGGTGATATAGGGGAGGGAAATCCTTCCACAGCCTTTCTGCCAGGTTTCCCCCTGCCCGAGATGGCATCACAGCAAGTAGCACAAAAATTAATAACATGATCATCTTCCTTATGTGCTTTGGTAAGCAAGCTAATTAATAATGAAGGGTCAACAGTTTTTAGGATTTTAGGATTAGCAGCAGGTTTAGAGGAGGATCATGTCTGAGCTGCAGCATGCAGATATAGGCAGGTGTGTGGCAGTAAATGATGCATGACCCACATATTAAAGTAGTTTTTTGTCTTTAAAAAAAAAAAGTTTATGGACTTAATCCTCTTCTCCCACCACCTGCCCTAGTTTATTCAATCCCTCTTATTTAGGACGAAAATAAGACTTTAGCATTATCAGGTAACTGATGGCTTTGGGGTGAGGTGGCCCAGCCCCCAAAGCCTCATGTTATTTTTTATTTATGAATTGCCTGCCTTGTGTGCTGCAGGGGTGAATTACAGCTGAAATGCTGGGGGCATCTGTCCCAGCAGACAGACAAAGGGTGATCCCTGCTCCTCTCACCTCAGCTTTCCTCTCGCTCTGAGGAAGCAGCCCCAGGGCTGGGAGTGATGCCTGACAAGGGGTGAGTTTAGGGGAGCCCTGTGAGGAGTGCCAGGAGTGAGTGTGGCAGTGAGTGTGGGCTCCCTGCCCTCCTGGAGCCCACCTTCCTGCCAGGACCCACCGGTCACAGAGCCCAATAACAGCAGGGTCATCAGCCCACAAACTGCTAATTAAAATCTGAGTGCAGTGCAGTGAGAAGGGGCTGGTGTGACAGACCTGGCCCTGCTCTGTTGGCACAGCTGATGAGACAGGAGATGCTCTGTGCTGCACACAGGGAATCCTGAGAGCCCCCACTTGTGCAGGCTCCCAGCCCTAGTGCTCTCTGTGTGTCCTGCTTCTCCCTGGTTCATTGCAGTGGGGCTGGGGGTAAGGGCTTGGTTCAATTTATACTGAAATGGCATCTAAAAGTGCAGATTGGGGTGGTTAGGGCTGAGTGGGATGAGCCATCTGCTTTGGGGACAGTGGGGATGGGATGACCCCTCCCTGCTGTGAGATGAGGCTCTGCTCAGCCCCACCTGCCCTGGAGGGGAGGGGGCTTTGGGGTGACCCCTGTTTGCCAAAGGGATTTGAGATAGCGGCAGAAATGCAGCCTCGGGTGATTTGGGGAATAGCCAGACCCTGGCAGACCCTTCTCTCCTTCCATGGGGCCTCATCAGGTCCAACATCTGCTCAAGGTGGCCAAACCCACCACAGGCAGTGCTTGTTCCATGCTGCACACAAATCAGGGTGAGCTACAACAGGTAATTCCTCTGACAGTGGCCATGGAAAGTCAAACAGGACATCTGTCCTTGTGTAACTGGACAGGAATTACGAGTGGGGAAAACCCTGGAGAGCAAATTTGATTTTCTGGAAAACATCACCTCCAGGCACTGAGATGCACCAGGTTGCTGGGCTTGAAGGGAGCAGCAGTTGCCTTTCATATCCCTCTTTGCTGAGAAAAGCAGCACTGGCGTGTGGGCAGAGATGCTTCACTTTGTTTTTATTTGCTGAAGAAGGGATCTTCCAGCAGCTGCATGCTTAATGGCTTTTTAGGGCCATCCATTAAGCTGACAAGTGGACCAGCAAACCCAGAGCAATGATTCTACCTGCTCGGCTCAATGTCTCTTTTTACCCCAATAAACCTTCCCCCTCCTTCCAGCTCTGCTGATGAATCTGCCCTGAGTTTCAGGGAAGGGTATCTCCACAACAATGAATCCACGGCCAAAGATTTGTGAGCAGCCAGCCAAACAATCGCAGACACAGAGACAGGAGAGAGAACATCGTTCCCGAAAGCACTGCATTATTGATTAGGCATTTGTGATCCATAAAACACAGTAAAACCGTGGGGCTGGCTGCAGAATGAATTCTACCCAAAAAAAAGGTCGTCTTTTACTGTCTCTGGTCCTCAAGGACGAAGGTAAAGTAAGTTTAGCACCAAGCAGGAATTCATTTGTATAATAATGGTTTTTGATGACTCTCAAAGGTTATTTTATGATTAGCCATCTAATTATAAAATGGCCAACAATTTCATCTTATCCGAATCTGCATCAGCTAAATTATGAAATGCCCTTGTTTTATGCAAATTCTGGAAATATTGCTTCCTTAACCTCCCAACCCTGCTGTCTGTCACTGCCTGTGCAGAGCATAAATCTCGGGGCAGTGCCAGAGCTGGATTCAGCTGCAAATAAACCAGGGGGGATTGATTCCATGGGAATTCCAGCAGTGCTGATGGAGGGTGGGGATGCAGCACGGGCAGATGGAGGTGTCTGATCCCTGGCTTGTCCTGCCTGGGGAGCTGCTGGAGCTGGCACAGGGAGGTGGGAAGGTTCATCCCTCACCTGAGGGGCTGCAGATGGGAGATGTCCTTGCTCTCAGGCTCTGCACTCTCCATCCTTCCCTGCCCTTCCAACCACAGAATGGTTAAAGATCCGTCTGTTCCAGCCCCGGTGCCATGGGCAGGGACACCTCTCTTAGCCCAGGTAGCTCAGTCCCCGTCCTTTCCATTTCCAGGGATGAGGCAGGCACAGTTTCTCTGCTGAGAACAACCCCTGATTTCTCTCTGCTTGAATTTCTCTTGGTCACTTGGGGTCAGGAATGTTTTCCTCTTGGGTCTGAGGAGCACTGCTGAAAGGTCCTACAGTAATGGGCCATGAATACAAATTCCTGCTGTTCTTGCTCTCTCAGAGCGCTGCAGGGAGCCAGGGCAGGGGAAACTGAGGCACAGGTTTGCTGTCCTTCCAGGTGGGCACATCTGAGCCTAGGATGGAGATGGGCAGGGGAATGTCCTGAGCTGCTCTAGAAACACTCTGTGTGTGCATTTCATGGCTTCTTTGCTTGGAAGAAATGCTGACTTCTCATTCTTAAACTGCATGAAGAAGGAATGATTTAAAAACAAAAGAAAAAGGCTTTCCCATTTCATAAATGACAGGGAAAATGAATTTGTTGTTTCAGACAATCAGTTACAATTCTCAAAACCAGAACATTTTAGTTACTCCTGGAGAGGACTCTTCTTCCAAAGAGTTCAACTTTTATCACAGCATCGGAGAGGGAAATAGTGAAATAAAACAGTCTGAGCCTGGTGATTATTGCAGAGAAGGGCAGAAAAACCCCATGGGTTTTCTAATCATCAAATCAGGTGTTTGGGTTTGGTTTTTTTTTGTTGTTTTGTTGGTTTTTTTTTGCCACTATTCAGGTTCCTGTTAAAACCAGCCTTTAATGATGGGCTTGTGCCTGTGTCCGTGGGACCAGCCAGGCCTGGGTGAGCTCTGAGGAGGAGATGGTGAGAGCAGAGGAACTTCAGCAGGAATTAGGAGCTTGTCTGGCAAACCCTGAGGGTTTTGAAAGACTTTGGTGTGATCCCTGTGAGATCAGCTCATGATCCTGGTGGGGATCTGCCACAGTAGGGGTGGGACATCTCTGTGCTGGAGGCAGGGAGAGCAGCAAAAGAGGAGAAAAAACATTAAAAAAACATCAGGAGAGGGGGAGGAAGAGAGGATTGTGAAGATTAGGTCCAATTAGTTATGTGCACTTTAAACATCAGATCCTATTAAACACTCCCTGTTTAAACCCCGGCCCCATTTTATGGCTGCAGCTTCCAAAGTCCCGTTAAGTGGAGCTGCTTTGAAAGCCTCAGACACACCATAACGGAGATCAGGCCCATGAAATGAATTCAGTTTGAAGATGAGCTCGGGTTGCACACGGGCAGTTCAAAGCTGGCCCCTAATGAAGCGGAGATGGTGGGGAAATGGGGGATGGGGGGATAGGGACCTGTGGGGCAGTTCCCTGCAGCTCCTCCCTGCATTACCCCAAATTCAGCAGGAAATCACCCCAAATGCAATCCTCTGGGCTTGAGGCTTTGGGGGTGATGCTCCCTGGAACAACAGGGAATATTGCCTCAGGAGCTTGAGAAACCAGGGAGTAAAAGGGTGCCCTGTGCCCCCCTCAGTTCTCTCTGGGTTTGAGATGTGTGGGGCTGTAACATCTGAACCTTTGGACCCAGAGAGGATTGCGGGCTGTACTGCAGGGGCTGTGGGTCTGTGCAGGGGGAGAGGAAGTCCTGGATAACCCCAAAGGCTTTGGGTGTCCCACAGCCCGGGGATCACAGGGAAATAGGGGCGCTGACCTGTGTTTGGGGCTGAAAGAGCTGTGCATGGCTGGGCTGGGGGCTGCGGTTTGGGTGTCTGAGGGCTCTGCTCAGGCACCCCACAGTGGGATTCCTGTAGGGTTTCACAGTTCCTCTGGACCCCTCGTGTGGGCGCTCACCCTATTAACAGGAATGGCTCAGAAATATATCTCAGCAGTGAGAGGATGGGGACAGAGGGGCACCCAGAAGCTTCAGAAACCTCAGATCACTTTTAATTACTGCTGGGTGCTTTTATCTTTGGTAGAGAAAAAAAGGATTTTGCCATTTGGACTTTAGCATATGAAGTATTAAATATATATATTTAATTTTTGTATTAAATATTATGTAGCAGCACAGTATTAATATTAAAACTTTAATACAATGTAAATGTCAGAGTGAGTTGTAGTGATAAAACCTGAATGAAATATATTTATAATATATTTATCTCTCTGTTTCACTTGCAATAGCAAAAGATTTTTAAGTCAAAACAGACTTTTTTTTTTTTTTTCACTTTCCAGCAGCAGCGCTGCTTCTTTGTTCTACAAGAAACCATTCCATTAGAGGCTGTTTTGATTTCTTTTATCACTTCTAATCTCATGACTGGAAGACCCAGGGCTTTAATGAGTGCTGAGGCTAAGACCTGAAGTGATAGATGGGAGTGCTGTCAGCTCTCATCCTTATCTCGTCCTTATCTTCCCTCTGCTGTTTGTTCCTGTGGTTCCCAGGATGGAGATCCGTGTACCTGGCCCTGGCTGATGCTGCTGTGACACGGGAGGGGACCCACCAGGGGTGGGGAGAGTGGCCACTACCTTGGGCAGAACAAAGGAGCAGCTGCTGTCCCTGGGAGCCGTGCGGGGCTCAGGGGGCACAAACACACAACAGGGCTCGTTCAAAATCTCTGGCAAGGAGGGGTGCTCGGAATCCTGTCAGGTGTGTGTGGTCTGAGGGGATGGAGCTGTCCCTGTCACACTAAGGGATGGAGCTGTCCCCAAGCACGAGGGGAGGCACAAGGGGACGTTCAGGGTCCTTCATGAACATGGTAAGACCACAGTGGGCTACAGAGGCCTCCCTGCCAGCCTGGCCCCTCTCCTCGTGCTGTTTGGAGCTCTCTCAGCTCCTCAGCAGCAGAGCAGTGCAAGATTCCCCGTTCATCTTGCAGCTCTTCTCCTGCCAGGAAGGGTGAACCTTTAATCCTCCAGGACATGAGTGGGGAAAAACTGTAAAGGAATTCCTGGGAGGCTGCGGGGAAAGGTTGAGGAACTGGGGGCTCCCTGCCCTGCCCTGCTGGCTGTCCTGGCACTGCCTGGGTGAGCTGAGCTGCTGAAGTGCTCTGGGGATGCCTGAGCTGGCTCTGAGTGGGACCGTGGTTCCCAAACCCCTGAATCCTCTGCCCTGATAACCAGAGACTCTGGAACTGCTGCCACGAAGACCAGCTGGCTGTCCCTGTCCCCATCCTCCTGTGTTTTTGCTGCTCCAGCTGGATGACCCAGAGGACCCCAGTGCCACCAGGACAGCCCTGGAGCCGTAGCTGTGACGTGGGGCACCACGCAGGTGGATCTTGGGGAGCGATGTGTCCGTGCACGAGGATTCCTCCTCCTTTATCCTTTTATCTCCACCCTTTTCTGAAGGAGCAGCAGATGAAAGAGCCCACCACTCACATCAAACCCCCATCAAGAGCATTAAAGGAAATGTTTTTGGCTTTATGGCTCTCTTTGAAGAAACCAGTGGCAAAATTAGTGGGGAAGGCATGAAAGACACCCCAGCTGGGTTAGCGGTGTTGCAAGCATCAGAAATTTGTTCTCTGCAGTAATTAAGATGCAGGTATTTGAAAGGGTGCACGAGGGCACATCATTAAGGTGCACTTTAGCTCAGCTCTCAGCTTCTGCTGCGCCCCAGGGATAGCTGCAAACTGTCCCAAATTGCCTCTTCCACTCAAAACAAGTTCCAGCCTTTCGGGAACAAAGGTAGAGATGCAGAAACACTCCCAAACTTGCCTCTGGATAAACCTTCTGTTTTAAACTCCTTCTCCTTATTGAACACAATAAATCAGATGTGATGGTTTCAGCAGACAGGTGAGATAGAGAAGAGGGGTGAGGTCTGGAGGGGCTGGGAGTGGGTCCAGGGTGGGGTGGTGGGTGCAGGAGGGGAGGATTTACTGGGTGCTTTCCACCATCTAGGAAATTGCTTTCCCTGTCTCAGTGGATTTGGGACAGTGTTTAATAACGGGGCAGATGGCACATCCCGATTGTGAATATCTCAACCAGGGAGATGTGGCCATTTCCTCTTTTCCCAGGCGTGAGCTGCGAAGCGCAGGCCGTGTGTCAAGATGCAGGAAGGTTAATAAAACCAAATCAAAAATGAATTTCCTTCAGCAGAGATGGCCACAGATGATGTGCCAGAGATCCCCTCAGCTGCTCCCTGATCTGGTGGCCATGAGGTGCCTTTGTAGCAAACACCAGTGCCTGTCACCTCCTGTGCACCCACCATGAAGGAACCAGGGATTTCTGGAGCTGCACAATTGTTCCTATTGATCCCTCCTCGTGGGCATATGGACAATCCCTCTGCAGAGAGAATGTGTGGGCAGCTTTGGGATGAAGCGGTGGAAGGGGTTTTTGCTGTAGGGTGTCTTTAATGCCAGATTTCCCACCCTACTGAGGGAAATGAAAGATGTGTGCACATTCTTTGTGGAGTAATTTCACGTCCACTGAACGCTTTTTCTAGATGTTATGTGCTCCACTCTTCCTGCTGGAGACTTGACCTTGAATGAGGGCCCTGTGGTCTGGTGGCCATGCAAAGCCTCCAGAGGGCTTTGGAGCATCTGATGCTGGTTATTTCCAATTTTCCAAATTGTTTTTCCCTTCTACTCAGTGTCAGATCCTGTGTGTCTGTTTGGGAGGCTCCTGATACAGCGATAGGTGGTGGAAAAGACACTGTAGAGGAGTCCTGTGGGACATGGATGCAGGCTGGGGAGAGATATGGGACTCTGGGGACAGAAGCAGGGCCCTGGAGCACTCAGCACTTTGTTTCTACAGCATCTCTTTGCTGTAAAAGTGGAGAGCAGCGAATGTGAGGCTGAAATGTGCTGCTGTGCCTGAGGAGCTTTTGTTCACCGCTCTGGCTCCCTGTGTGGTGGAAGGAAGTATTCCTTATGGGCAGGGGGGTGCTGGTGTGGCACCCACAGATGTGGGGATTGGCACACAGGGGTGCATTTCATCCTTTCTGAGAGGAATATCAGAATCCAAGGGATTGTTGGAGCGGTTTTTGCCGTAGGGTGTCTTTAATGCCAGATTTCCCACCCTACTGAGGGAAATGAAGATGTGTGCACATTCTTTGTGGAGTATTTCACGTCCATGAACGCTTTTTCTAGATGTTATGTGCTCCACTCTTCCTGCTGGAGACTTGACCTTGAATGAGGGCCCTGTGGTCTGGTGGCCATGCAAAACTCCAGAGGGCTTTGGAGCATCTGATGCTGGTTATTTCCAATTTTCCAAATGTTTTTCCCTTCTACTCAGTGTCAGATCCTGTGTGTCTGTTTGGGAGGCTCCTGATACAGCGATAGGTGGTGGAAAAGACACTGTAGAGGAGTCCTGTGGGACATGGATGCAGGCTGGGGAGAGATATGGGACTCTGGGGACAGAAGCAGGGCCCTGGAGCACTCAGCACTTTGTTTCTACAGCATCTCTTTGCTGTAAAAGTGGAGAGCAGCGAATGTGAGGCTGAAATGTGCTGCTGTGCCTGAGGAGCTTTTGTTCACCGCTCTGGCTCCCTGTGTGGTGGAAGGAAGTATTCCTTATGGGCAGGGGGGTGCTGGTGTGGCACCCACAGATGTGGGGATTGGCACACAGGGGTGCATTTCATCCTTTCTGAGAGGAATATCAGAATCCAAGGGATTGTTGGAGCCTGGTTTTTACAGGTGGAAGGGGAGCATTGTGCTTTTTACCATCTGCCACAGAGGGGCTGAGACTTAATTGAACCCAGAGGCTCAATCTGGTTTTAAGAAGCTGGGAAGAGCTGGGGAGGAGAGCAGGGATGGATGGATGGGATGGGATGGGATGGATGGATGTGGATGGGATGGGATGGATGGGATGGATGGGATGGGATGGGATGGGATGGGATGCTAACACACTGTGCTGTGTTAGCAGTGGCCATGTGTCCCTCCCTGCAGGCTGTGGTGCTCCCTGTGAGCTGCACAGGCACTGATGTGACTGTTGTGACACTTGGCACTGATGTGACACAGAGAGTGAAGCTTTTGGGACAGCACTGGTAGCCAAAGTGTCCCCCTGGGGCTGTCCTGTGCCTGCACCATGGGTTCTTGCTCTCCCAGCTCTTCACATGGGTATTTTAAATACATCAGTGCTGCAAAATGTGGTCCCTGGGGACAGCATCCAGGGTCACTCGCCATGTCCTGGGTTGGTGGGAGACTGATTTCCTTGTTCTGCTCCATTCTGGGGTTTGTTCCTCACAGAGCTGCCCCACAGCTGTGGTGGGGGATATACCCCAAGCACCCACCACAAAGGACAGAGAGTTAAAAGAATGATTTAATTACCTATTTCTGTCTTCTGACTGCTGCAGTTATTTTTGGGCCCCATCTCTTTCCCACATGACTTGTTTTACCACTTGAGGCAACTGGATTGATAAAAACCCCTCTGCAAGGTTGTTTAAACCCAGCATTAAATGGAATGAGAAGTGTTGGAGAGCAGCAGTCATTGATTTTCAGGATCTCCTCTTTTTTGGGGAGAGGAGCCTGCCCTGCTGTGCTGTGAACCTGCAGTGCTGGGCTGGGCTGGTGTGGGTGCAGCTCCTCACCAGAGCACGTTCCTGCTGGGAAAACAGCACCTTCTGTAGAGCTGGAGACCAAAGAGTGTTCTGATGGACAAGAAGCTCTATGAGGAGCCTCTGGGATGTGCTGGAACATCGGAGATGAGGAGTACAGAGATGAGGAGTACAGAGATGAGGAGTACAGAGATGGGGAGTACAGAGATGGGGAGTACAGAGATGGGGAGTACAGAGATGAGGAGTACAAGATGGGAGTACAGAGATGAGGAGTACAGAGATGAGGAGTACAGAGATGGGGAGTACAGAGATGGGGAGTACAGAGATGGAGTACAGAGATGAGTCGAGATGGAGTACAGAGATGGAGTACAGAGATGGGAGTACAGAGATGAGTACAGAGATGAGTACAGAGATGGGGAGTACAGAGATGAGGAGTACAGAGATGAGGAGTACAGAGATGGGAGTACAGAGATGGAGTACAGAGATGGGAGTACAGAGATGGGGAGTACAGAGATGAGGAGTACAGAGATGAGGAGTACAGAGATGAGGAGTACAGAGATGAGGAGTACAGAGATGAGGAGTACAGAGATGGGGAGTACAGAGATGAGGAGTACAGAGATGAGGAGTACAGAGATGGGGAGTACAGAGATGGGGAGTACAGAGATGAGGAGTACAGAGATGGGGAGTACAGAGATGGGAGTACAGAGATGGGAGTACAGAGATGGGAGTACAGAGTACAGAGATGAGGAGTACAGAGAGAGGAGTACACACCAGGCTGCCCAAAGCTCTGGGACAGGACCAGCTGCTGTGCAGGATGTTCTTGCTGCATCAAGAAAAGGATGGGGGAAACAGTGGCTGTTGAGAAGAGGGAATTCTCTCTGTGCTCAGACAACCCTGGGACTGTGCCCTGGAGGAGAAACCCCTGCAACCCACAGAACATCTTTTCCCTTGCTCTGCAGGTGGCCGTGGCTCCCCTCACCATCAATCCGAGCCTCCCATCAGCCCGAGCCCTGCACCACTGAGACTTCACAGATAATTTGCAGCAGCATCTTCTGGAGGTTAATGACACCTTGTGGGAAGTGGTCACTTTTAAACTCACTACGGTCTGATTTCACTTGATATCCTCTGCACAAAATCAGCCCTCAGTTGCTTGTTGCAACAGCATCTGGCTTCCCCCCTGCTATTAACTCCTTTTTTTTTTTTCTCTATTTTGGGTTTTTTTTCCCCTTCCTAGTAATGGTGCTGGGTTGCTGGGGGGAAACCATCTGCGTGACTGGGGAGATTTAGAGAGTGGGTAACAGAAGGGATGTTATCAGAGCCTGGTACTTGTGGTAATCCAAAGCTGATTACAGCTGGGCTGCTGCAGCAGGAAATTGGGGACATATTGGACACCGACACTTCCCAGCAGCACCGAGCTGTCTGTGGCTGCTGGGGAGGGAGTGGGACAAACTGTGATCCTTTTCCTCTGAGATTATGGCTGGGGAGACAGGAGATAGAGTGAAAAAGGGAGGTGGGGAGCTCTAAAGCACTGCACTCCCTGGGCATGTGGATGTGAGGATGAACACGGACACAGCCAGCTCATTCCCCTGCTGAGACCAAACCCCATCTAGAGCTGCTCCCTGTGCCCAAGGGTCACTCACAAACAGCGTTCCCAAGCCACCAAATCCATGTCCCCCGTCCTGGCCGCTGCTGTGCTCCCCTGGTGAGTGATGCACATCCATCACTGCTCCCTCTGGGGCTGCGATTCATCCCTGCCCGGCCACGGGGGCATCTCTCACTCCTGCTGTGCTCCGTTAACAATTATCCAGGATTTGATCACCTCCAGCCCCATAAACACGTGCTGAGAGGAGCTGCACTCGTGCTGTGCCCGGCAGAGGGGTTTGGGTCAGCCCTGAGGCCGCTGGGATGGGCAGGGACAGAGGGATGCTCTGTGCTCATGGGGCAGGTGCTTGGGGAGGGCAGCAAACCACTGTGCCCGACCCCAAACCACTGTGCCCGACCCCAAACCACTGTACCCGACCCCAAACCACTGTGCCCGACCCCAAACCACTGTACACAACCCCAAACCACTGTGCCCGACCCCAAACCACTGTGCCCGACCCCAAACCACTGTGCCCGACCCCAAACCACTGTACCCGACCCCAAACCACTGTCCCGACCCCAAACCACTGTGCCACCCCAAACCACTGTCCGACCCCAAACCACTGTGCCCGACCCCAAACCACTGTGCCCGACCCCAAACCACTGTGCCCAACCCCAAACCACTGTACCCGACCCCAAACCACTGTACCCGACCCCAAACCACTGTACCAAACCCCAAACCACTGTACCCGACCCCAAACCACTGTCCCGACCCCAAACCACTGTGCCCGACCCCAAACCACTGTGCCCGACCCCAAACCACTGTACCAAACCCCAAACCACTGTACCCGACCCCAAACCACTGTGCCCGACCCCAAACCACTGTCCCCAACCCCAAACCACTGTGTCCGACCCCAAACCACTGTGCCCGA
>CM019231.1:4159703-4190318 GCA_009741485.1 Malurus cyaneus samueli | reverse complement strand
CTGGTTTTTACAGGTGGAAGGGGAGCATTGTGCTTTTTACCATCTGCCACAGAGGGGCTGAGACTTAATTGAACCCAGAGGCTCAATCTGGTTTTAAGAAGCTGGGAAGAGCTGGGGAGGAGAGCAGGGATGGATGGATGGGATGGGATGGGATGGGATGGATGGGATGGGATGGATGGGATGGGATGGATGGGATGGATGGGATGGGATGGGATGCTAACACACTGTGCTGTGTTAGCAGTGGCCATGTGTCCCTCCCTGCAGGCTGTGGTGCTCCCTGTGAGCTGCACAGGCACTGATGTGACTGTTGTGACACTTGGCACTGATGTGACACAGAGAGTGAAGCTTTTGGGACAGCACTGGTAGCCAAAGTGTCCCCCTGGGGCTGTCCTGCCTGCACATGGGTTCTGCTCTCCCAGCTCTTCACATGGGTATTTTAATACATCAGTGCTGCAAAATGTGGTCCCTGGGGACAGCATCCAGGGTCACTCGCCATGTCCTGGGTTGGTGGGAGACTGATTTCCTTGTTCTGCTCCATTCTGGGGTTTGTTCCTCACAGAGCTGCCCCACAGCTGGGGGGGGTACCCCAAGCACCCACCACAAAGGACAGAGAGTTAAAAGAATGATTTAATTACCTATTTCTGTCTTCTGACTGCTGCAGTTATTTTTGGGCCCCATCTCTTTCCCACATGACTTGTTTTACCACTTGAGGCAACTGGATTGATAAAAACCCCTCTGCAAGGTTGTTTAAACCCAGCATTAAATGGAATGAGAAGTGTTGGAGAGCAGCAGTCATTGATTTTCAGGATCTCCTCTTTTTTGGGGAGAGGAGCCTGCCCTGCTGTGCTGTGAACCTGCAGTGCTGGGCTGGGCTGGTGTGGGTGCAGCTCCTCACCAGAGCACGTTCCTGCTGGGAAAACAGCACCTTCTGTAGAGCTGGAGACCAAAGAGTGTTCTGATGGACAAGAAGCTCTATGAGGAGCCTCTGGGATGTGCTGGAACATCGGAGATGAGGAGTACAGAGATGAGGAGTACGAGATGAGGAGTACAGAGATGGGGAGTACAGAGATGGGGAGTACAGAGATGGGGAGTACAGAGATGGAGTACAGAGATGGGAGTACAGAGATGAGGAGTACAGAGATGAGGAGTACAGAGATGGGGAGTACAGAGATGGGGAGTACAGAGATGGGAGTACAGGATGGAGTACAGAGATGAGGAGTACAGAGATGAGGAGTACAGAGATGGGGAGTACAGAGATGAGGAGTACGAGATGAGGAGTACAGAGATGGGAGTACAGAGATGAGGAGTACAGAGATGAGGAGTACAGAGATGGGAGTACAGAGATGAGGAGTACAGAGATGGGAGTACAGAGATGGGAGTACAGAGATGAGGAGTACAGAGATGAGGAGTACAGAGATGAGGAGTACGAGATGAGGAGTACAGAGATGAGGAGTACAGAGATGGGGAGTACAGAGATGAGGAGTACAGAGATGGGAGTACAGAGATGGGGAGTACAGAGATGGGGAGTACAGAGATGGAGTACAGAGATGGGAGTACAGAGATGGGGAGTACAGAGATGGGGAGTACAGAGATGGAGTACAGAGATGGGGAGTACAGAGATGAGGAGTACAGAGATGAGGAGTACACACCAGGCTGCCCAAAGCTCTGGGACAGGACCAGCTGCTGTGCAGGATGTTCTTGCTGCATCAAGAAAAGGATGGGGGAAACAGTGGCTGTTGAGAAGAGGGAATTCTCTCTGTGCTCAGACAACCCTGGGACTGTGCCCTGGAGGAGAAACCCCTGCAACCCACAGAACATCTTTTCCCTTGCTCTGCAGGTGGCCGTGGCTCCCCTCACCATCAATCCGAGCCTCCCATCAGCCCGAGCCCTGCACCACTGAGACTTCACAGATAATTTGCAGCAGCATCTTCTGGAGGTTAATGACACCTTGTGGGAAGTGGTCACTTTTAAACTCACTACGGTCTGATTTCACTTGATATCCTCTGCACAAAATCAGCCCTCAGTTGCTTGTTGCAACCATCTTGCTTCCCCCCTGCTATTAACTCCTTTTTTTTTTTTCTCTATTTTGGGTTTTTTTTCCCCTTCCTAGTAATTGGTGCTGGGTTGCTGGGGGGAAACCATCTGCGTGACTGGGGAGATTTAGAGAGTGGGTAACAGAAGGGATGTTATCAGAGCCTGGTACTTGTGGTAATCCAAAGCTGATTACAGCTGGGCTGCTGCAGCAGGAAATTGGGGACATATTGGACACCGACACTTCCCAGCAGCACCGAGCTGTCTGTGGCTGCTGGGGAGGGAGTGGGACAAACTGTGATCCTTTTCTCTGAGATTATGGCTGGGGAGACAGGAGATAGAGTGAAAAAGGGAGGTGGGGAGCTCTAAAGCACTGCACTCCCTGGGCATGTGGATGTGAGGATGAACACGGACACAGCCAGCTCATTCCCCTGCTGAGACCAAACCCCATCTAGAGCTGCTCCCTGTGCCCAAGGGTCACTCACAAACAGCGTTCCCAAGCCACCAAATCCATGTCCCCCGTCCTGGCCGCTGCTGTGCTCCCCTGGTGAGTGATGCACATCCATCACTGCTCCCTCTGGGGCTGCGATTCATCCCTGCCCGGCCACGGGGGCATCTCTCACTCCTGCTGTGCTCCGTTAACAATTATCCAGGATTTGATCACCTCCAGCCCCATAAACACGTGCTGAGAGGAGCTGCACTCGTGCTGTGCCCGGCAGAGGGGTTTGGGTCAGCCCTGAGGCCGCTGGGATGGGCAGGGACAGAGGGATGCTCTGTGCTCATGGGGAGGTGCTTGGGGAGGGCAGCAAACCACTGTGCCCGCCCCAACAAATATATATACTAATCCCCAAACCACTGTCTCTGACCCCAACGCACAGTCTGCCCACAAAGGATGCTGCACTCCAGCCTGGCATGGTGAACAGCGCAGGCTCAGGGTGAAGATGAGAATTTGGGCGCTCCCAAGGTGAATGACTCTGTGACAGAAGGCTTCCCAGGCCATCCAAGCTGGCTCCTGCCCCTGCACGGAAGGGAAAGTGCAACATAGGATCTTTTACAGGATTTTGGGGACTCACAGTGTGGCTCTGCCCTCTCTGCTGGGAGGGGACAGTCCTGTGCCCAGGGGGCTGCAGCAGATCTCAGCTAAAGGGGGCTGCTGGTGCTTTTGGGAGCAGGGAAAAGGTTTATGGGGTGCATGTACTGCCCTGTGCTGACATGGAGGATGTCTCATGGGAAAGGGCCAGCATGAAAGTGAGATGTAAAAGAGGATGGAGACCCCTGAGATGCTCCTACTCAGCTCTTTTTTGGTGTTTATTTGATTAATTCCCCCTCGAGCACTGTGCACCCCTCGGGGCTGGCTGTGTGGGGTCTTTGGCAGCGCTGTGGGATCTGCACGAGGCCACGCTCAGGCTGCCCTGGATCAAACCATGCTATCGATTACCACTTGCATTCCTGCTGCTTTATTTACTTGCTCAGTAATAATTTGCTTAATAAAACCCTGCTGTAGCGATTAGAGGGTCCCCAACCCTTTTGATTTCCGATCTCATTCCCAGCCCCAAAGACAGTGGTGCTCCTGCACTTCCCCTGGGACACAGCCTAGGGTTTGTAATGCATCATTTGGGGTTGTATGGGCTGACCCATTGCTCTTCATGGGTAAATAGCAGTCGACAGGCACCACCTTGGGATGTTTAGGTGATTTGGGGAAACCTTGTCCTGGGAAACCTTCACTGCAAAGCCCAGGGGAGAAAAGGAGCAGCAATTCCTGAAGCTCTGACAGAGATCATGGGAATGAAAACTCAGCAAAGCCCACGATGCCTTTGTGATGGGTCTTAATAGCCCATTTCTCACCTGAGCACCACCTGATTTATGCAGCAACGCTCCACGGTGGGGGAAGCATCATCCTTCTCATTAGTGCAGCGCCCAGCGTGGCAGGGCCCTGGCTGTGGGCAAGCCAGCAGCAGAAATATGAAATAATATCAATAAAAGGGAGCAAAAGTGGAGCTTGGCAGATGCAGACACGCTGGGGGGTGTCAGGAAATGCCAACACTGCGTGAGGGCTCCAGTGCGAGATTAGAAAGTGTTTGGAAATTGTCCCCCTGAGTCTTCAGCCAGGAATGGGCAGTGTGCAAATACAGAGAGTTAATCATGGAAAAATAGGACAGGGTTTCCAGGGACAGCAGGCAATTTTATTCTTTCATTATGCAGGCTCCTTGCTCTTAAATTTGTTAGGGAGAAATTTTTATTATTTTGGGGGAAAAAAATGAACAAAAGGGAATGGAAAGGTTTGCACAGGGGAGATGCTTTTGGAGATGCTGGGGGATGGAAGCAGGGACCACCTTGGTTGTGCCAAAAACTTCTTTGGGCTGGATGATGGCAAGGATTTGGCTCCAGTTAGAGCTGGGACAAGCACTGTCCTTATCTACAGACCAGCCATAAACCCTGGAATGTCTGCAGCCATTTCGGGGGATGCCAGGCTGAGGGGCCAGCTGTGTGCTGTGGGCAGGTTTGGCACACTGAAATAAGGTGCCCAAAAAGCGTGTGAGCACGAGGCAGGGCAGCACAGGCGGATCCACCCCCAGTCTGATCCCACGGCGGCGATGATGTGGCACTTGCTCATCTCTCATTTTCTCATTTGATTTTTTTTTTTTTCCTGAACTTTCCATCAGTAAAAAAAAAATTAAAAATGTTCCTGTTTGGTTGTTCCAGTCTAATTCGGGATGAAAACGAAGCGCTGAACTGTTCCCGTGGCCCGCGGCGGTGTTTAGCAGCTCTATTAATACGGCTCCACGCATATTAATAGCGGCTGCCTGCGAGCGGCGAGCACGTTCGGCTGTGCCGCCGTCCCGGCGGGGTGTGACTGCCCCCGGAGCCGCTCCGGGGTGTGGGATGCACGCTGGGATGATGGGGATGCAGAGCTGGGATGGTATGGGATGCAGCGCTGGGATGATTGGGATACAGCGCTGGGATGGTGTGGGATGCAGTGCTGGGATGATGTGGATACAGCAGTGGGATGATGTGGATACAGCAGTGGGATGATGTGGGATGCAGCACTGGGATGATTGGGATGCAGCACTGCTCGCTCTCCAGGGCTGCTGGCTGCGCTGTGACCTCCTCTTAGTGAACACCTCAGGACCTCAGGTCTCCGGGAGGAGCATCCCCTCCGATGTCGCTTCCCAACATTCCGGGCCACAAGGTCCCCAAACACCGGGAGAACCTTGCGGTTCGGTGTTTTGGGGCGTTTCGGACTGGTTTGCCGCCTCTAGATGGCACTGACCCAACGCGCATGGCTCAGCAGCGGCGTCTGAATTACATCTTTTTTCCCTCCCTTAGGTTATTTTTGTTTTAGAATCCTGTAATAATGGATGTTCGGTTTCGGCAACGAGGTGCTGATTACAGGAATAATCGATGCCATTGAGGGGAAAGAGCCTGTCCGTGCCAGCTCCTTCCCTGCTCTCGCTGGCAGAGCCGGGCTCAGTCCCGGTGCCCCCGGAGCGAGCGGAGCAGGGACTCCAGGGCAGAAGGGACATTCAGCTCCACAGAGTGGGGGAAACGCTCTCCTGGATGCCCTGTCCCTTCCCCAAAAACCCGTCACACGGCCGTGGGAAGGCAGCAGCACGGTGTGCGGCCAGGCGGGTCCTTGGCTCCACCAGCCATCCCCCGCTCTGCTCTGTTATCCCTAGTAACAGCTTTGCTCTCGAAATCCCATTTTATGCTGATTTCCACATCCCTTGAGTCAGGCAGCGAGAATCTGCCTTAAACCCTGGAGCAACATGAGATCTGTGGAGCTCGAGGATGCTCCGTGGACCAAAGGCGTGATGAGAGGAGAGGGAAAATTCCCAACCCTGCTTGGCTTGCCGTGGAGGATAAAAAGGATTCCACTGTGGGAATGGGGTGCAAATGGTGTTTGGTCCCTGAGCAGCCCCAGCCTGTCTTCTCCTGGGGTGTTGATGTCCCCAGGACCCTCCTCATCCCCCTGCAGGGATGGGAATGTGCATTTCCTACCTTGGGGCTCAGCACTGGGGATGATTTTAAAACAAGACCCAGATTATGGGATGCTCTGGGGGTTTCAGCAGCTGGTGGCTACCAGAAAGGAGGGTATGGCTGCAATGCCCACAGCCTGGTGGCACTGGTCGGGTCTGTCCATGGAGCAGGAGGGTCTCAGGCCCTCTCTGCCTCCCTTCCCTGCGGGACTGACCACGGCTCCAGCCAGGATTGATCACTTATCTGATGGGAAATAAAGCTCCCAGCACCACCAGGCTGGAAGATTCCTTGTGCTCCCTCCCAGGAAATAATCAGAATTTTCCATCGTGTTTGCCTGAGCTCGTGGATAATAATGAGAGAAAGGGAGAGCAGGGATGGGGCTGCTCAGGACCAGCACCTTGGGATGAAGCAGCTCTCCAAATCGTCTGTCTGGGATCCTGTGGGGGTAAGGGAGGGTTAACGGCCTGACCCACAATATTCACCTGCAGATATTTGAAAATGGATGTGTTTTCCTGCTGTACTTGCTGGGCAGCTTGAAAGAGGGTATTGTGTATTTATTTCTCTGTATATATTTGTATTTCTTAATATATCTGACAGAAGCTGCCTAAAGGACACTATGGCATTATTTCAGCTTTATTTAAAGGACAAGCCAGGGGAGATTTCTGGAAAATTTGGGCTATTCCCCACGCAGCGAGGGAGGGGAATACCAAATTCCCTCCTTTCCAGCACAAATTAGCAAATGCATATTGCCTGAGCAGGAGGGAATACAATATGATCAGAAAATTTGTATAAGGCAGGAGGCAGCTCTCCTCCCAGGGACTGCTGCACTGGCTGCCCTGATTTCTCAGAGATGCCTGTGTTGCTGTGCCTGGCTCCTGGCTGCCATGTGTCCCCAAAGCAGCTTTCCCAGCACACCTGGCAAACAGGAGCAGAAAGCACGCAGCATTTTTCCAACTAAAACTCCATCAGGAAGCACAGGACATCATTCCTGACCCCAGGAAGAGCCAGGAGGCATCCTGCAACGAGATGTTCTCCTGGGGATGCTCTCAGACCCATTCCCAGGCTGTAGAGCTAACAAACCCCAGTGCAGCAAACCCAGAGCTGGCTCCGTGCTTCACTCCGTAATTCCACACTTCCCCACCCGTTCCAGCCTGCCCACATCCCGGGATGCCATCACAGCCCCTCTTCCCTGGACACTTGGCATGCTCTGGCAGTGCAGACACCCTCAGGAGCCTGGGGGTGGGCAGGCTGTGTGTGTGGGGGTACTGCCTCCCCAAATCCCCGCTCAGCATCCTCCAGCTCCCCGGAGCCGCACCGGGCGGGCACATGCTGCAAGGCCGTTCTTGGGCTCTATCAAAGCACAGCAACCACAGGGATGAAACTTGATTAGCTGGGGCTGTGATCAATAATTAATGCTGGTTATTTATTATTTGTTAAGGGCCGGCACTGTGCTCGCTTCTGAGTCCCCCCAGCGGATCTCCAGCCTCGCTCGGTGTCCCCGGGTTGCATTTTTATGCTGCTCAAGGGTCACAAAAGATTTCAAAGAAAGAATATTTACAAAAATGCAGTCCTTTGTGAGGAGAGAACAGAAGCATCCCACCACTGCAGAGTTTGCTGTAACTGGGGAGAAAATTTTATCTTCTTTTTCCCCCTGGTTGGGTTTCAGGGCAGTTCTCAGGCAGCTCAGGATGGAATAACCCACAGGTCAGGAGTCATTGCAGGGGTAGTGCAGGTTCATCTCTGCTGCAGGTGCAGCCAGGGCTGTGCCAAGTGCACTAGAGCAAAGAGAATGAGAGGTAATGCAGCTGGATTTGAATTATTCAGTGGGCTGGGTCATGGGCAGACGATGCCACTTGTGGTACCACTGAAGGAGTGCTGGTGCCTGAGGGCGGCCATCCATCCCAGGGCAGAGCGTGGGGAGGGTCCTTGGCTTTCCTGGAGCTTTCCTGGAGCAGTGTGGTCGCCCTGAGCAGCTTGCAGGGAGTGTGGGCAGGAGGAGAGGTGGTTCTCTCTCTCAGGAGAGAGGGGGCTATGACTTGAATTTGTACAACAAGGGGTTAAACGAGGAGACGGCACCGTGAAGGGATGGAGAGAGGTGTGGTGGGGCAGCAGGACCAACCAGAGGTTTAGAAGTTGAAGGGAATGCGATGATTTGGACCCTCTGCAAACCAGCTCTGGGTGGGCAGGGCACTCTGCCTGCCCCCTGTGTCCTCCCCAGACCAGGGTGCTGCTCCCTGTCCCCATCCTGGGGTGCCCTCGAGGGGTGACCTCGCTGTGCTGGTGCCATCACCTTCCTCCTCAGCCGTGGAGTGGAAACAGCCCTGGGGCTTTTCAAGAGGAAAAGGAAAAACTGCTGAAATTTGTGAGAACACAAGTGCTTTTTCAGGAGTGCATAGACCCTTCCCTAGAGGTTCCTTTTGGGATCCAGGGCCCTAGGACTATGAACCACATTTATTGACCCCTTCCCAGAGATTCTTCAGTGCCCTGGGGGATGAGAGCTTGCTGTGGGTAAGGGAGACAGGGAAGAGCCTGTGGGGAGTGTGGGCTGGTGGATCCCACCTGTCCTACTCAAAGGCAGTGGCTCGTATTTTATTTTAATGAACTTACCAGCCTTTTAAAGCTAATTACATTTCTTGCTCTAGTGCTCCAAGAGATTAGAGAAACTCTTCTGATTTCTGACTGAGGTGTAACTCCAGGGGAATCCCCCAGACAATGCAAGGCTGGTGCCTCCCTGTGTGTGATCTGCAGGGCAGGGTCACCCCCAGAGCCCCCAGCTCTCAGTGCAGGGTGTGCAGGGGTTGTGTGGGTGAAGGCTGCACGCCCCAGAGCCCCCATCCCTTTGCTGTAGCCTGGCTGCTCCATGACTGCCCCATAAACCCCTCCCATCCCAATGTCTCACAGATTTGGCCCTGAATTCTCTCTGGGTCTCTTGGTGGTGCCTTTGGTGAGTGGAGCATGGACTGGGTGTGATGGATGGGACCACGCGGTTCAGAACAAATGCACATCAGTTCCCACTGTTATTTGTTGCTGTCTGGTGGCAACAAATCACATTTTTAAGCAAACTCCAAACACTCAATGGCCCTGTTGTTATCTTGCTGGTCTCAGTGACTTGGACAAATCACTTAAGCTTTGTGCTTTGGTTTATTATTATTTTTTTTTTTCTAGAAACCTTTGTTAGCATCGTGTCCCAGCCTTGTGTCACATGAAGCACAGCGTGGCTGTTAATCTCTTCTTGCTCTAGACAGAGAATTTGGCATGCACAGAGCTTTATGGAAACACCCTCTAGTGAATCCCTGTTTTGATGCAACAAGGAAGGGAATGAAGGGTTAATGAACTCTCCTCAGAGAGATTAGTCTGGAATATTTAAGGCTTCTTTAGTCCCAACATTTATTAAACACTCCTTTTTTTTGTTGTTTTATTGTTGTAATGCTCCATTCAAAGGAATCCCTCCTGGAGAATACTTTCAATTTAGTCTCCAGCACAGAAATAAACTGGTTTATCTTAGATCTTTTAATATCATACTCAGGGCTTTTAATAAATGTGAGTTTCATCAGTGCTTTTTTTTTAATTTTTTTTTTAAACTGGTGGGATAATTTAATATTAACACATCACACCTTATCACCCAATAACACTTAGTTCCTGTAATCTTATGACAGGCTAATTTCTGCAGTAACATCCCCTGTGTCAAATCTGCTCCGTTCCATTACTACCCCGGCTGCTCGTGGAGCCCGGGTTGGTAATGAATATTCTGGCTTCTAAGCTTTTATCTAAGGATTATGAAATGAATTTGGAGTTTAGCTTGAGGGAGTTACAGCTTCATTTTGCCTCGTGGAGCTCCCTGGTATCGTTAGAATAAATCGTAGGGGTTTTCATGCTAAAAATGTAAGATGGAGAATCAAAAAAGAAAAGAAAAAAATGCTCAAAAATCCCCTGGATGGGCTGGGGTGTTACGTGCAGGATTTGAGAAAAAGGGTTAATTGAAAAGGGAGTTGGGGAGATGGGAGAAGCGATGGCTGGCTCTGGGGAAGGGGGAGAGGAGTGTTGCTGTGGGAGTGTGGGAGATGGGAGCTGGGGAAGCAGAGGGGCACTCCTCACTGCTTGAGGGGGATCATCAGCCAGGGCAGCAGTGCTGGGAGATGGGAGATAGGAGATGGAGCTGGGGAAGCAGAGGGGCAATCCTCACTGTTTGAGGGGGATCATCAGCAGGGCAGCAGTTGGGAGATGGGAGATAGGAGATGGAGCTGGGGAAGCAGAGGGGCAATCCTCACTGTTTGAGGGGGATCATCAGCCAGGGCAGCAGTGCTGGGAGATGGGAGATAGGAGATGGAGCTGGGGAAGCAGAGGGGCAATCCTCACTGTTTGAGGGGATCATCAGCCAGGGCAGCAGTGCTGGGAGATGGGAGATAGGAGATGGAGCTGGGGAAGCAGAGGGGCAATCCTCACTGTTTGAGGGGGATCATCAGCCAAGGCAGCAGTGCTGGGAGATGGGAGATGGGAGTGGAAGAGTGGGAGATGGGAGATGGGAGACGGGAGATGGGAGATGGGAGATGGGAGATGGGGAAGCAGGGATGACTCTCCTGTTTAGGGGATCATCAGCTGAGGTACAGTGCTGAGATGGGAGATGGGAGATGGGGAAGCAGTGGGGTGACCCTCACTGTTTGAGGGGGATCATCAGTCAGGGCAGCAGTTTTGGGAGATGGGAGATAGGAGATGGAGCTGGGGAAGCAGAGGGGCAATCCTCACTGTTTGAAGAAGATTATCAGCCAAGGCAGCAGTTCTGGGAGATGGGATATGGGAGATGATGGGATATAGGGAAGCAGTGGCATGACTCTCACTGTTTGAGGCGGATCATCAGCTGAGGTAGCAGTGCTGGGAGATGGGAGATGATGGGAGATGGGAGATGGGGAAGCAGTGGCATGACTCTCACTGTTTGAGGTGGATCAGCCAGGGCAGCAGTGCTGGGAGATGGGAGATGATGGAGATGGGGAAGCAGTGGGGTGATCCTCACTGTTTTAGGTGGATCAGCCAGGGCAGCAGTGCTAGGGTCCCATGAGCCCCATCCCGCTGCACCACGAGGGGCTGGGGTCTCTCCCCTCCTGCCTTCCCCATGTGTGACACAAACAGCCTTCACTTAATTTAATCCGTGCGGCTCACGAGGCTGAGGATGAGGTGAGCTCATTTGGAATAATTATGGGATGTGTCAGGAATGTGAAATCCCAGGCAGCGCAACTGTCCTGGAGCCATCACACCTCCGACAGCCTGTCGGCTGTTGATGCTGTGAGGATGGGAAATGCACCTGCTTCCTCAAGCAGAAAATAGACTGTTAAAAAAAAAAAAAATCGGTGAAGCTAAACTGCGATCGTGTTTTTTTTTATGTTCAGCATATGCTCTGTGCCCCCTCTGTGGTTTTCCGCCTGGCTCTGGTGTGGTGCTGGATGATCCAGGCCATAGGTGCAGGCCATCTTGATCCTCAGGATTTCAGTTTCTCTATTTTCCATGTCTCTGTTCTGTGATCCTTCAGTGTTTAACTCCAGACTCCACAGACAGTGCTGAGCTCCTGCTCTCCCATTTTTACACAAACAATTCCTCTGCAGCCCCAACTCAAGGACACCTCCCTTTGCCAGGCCCCAAGAGATGGAACAACAGAGAATTGGGGGAGCCAAGTTGGAGTTTTTGACTGCATTGGCTGCAGCTGCAATTGGAGGATTCAGCAAATCCCGATGTGCAAATGGACAAAAGTGAGAAAGGGTGAAAAAGCCGTGAGCCATTGTCCATTGTGGGTGCAGCCCCTGGCTGGGCTGGGACTGCCCTGAATGGCCCTGAGGCCCTGCAATACAGAACTGCTGTGGATTCTCTGAATTTTGTCTGTCTCTGGTTTAGTAACCCTGGTTAAGGCATCATGGCAGGCTAGAGAATGGGGTCTGGGTACCGAGGGGCTGCTCTGAGCTCCCGTGTGTCCCACTGACCACAGCTCTGACCACACGCTCCTGGTGGAGAGATGGGAGCTCTTCCTCATGTGTAAAACCCTTCCTGGGGTGGGAGGGAGGTGGAATATTGTGGGCTGTGCACCCAGGTCAGGGACTGGGACATCTCTGACTGTCTCCATCCCCTCCTGCCTGCCCTGAGCAGCCCAGAGCCTGTTTGTGGCAAACTGCAGTTATTCCACACTGTACAGAGCAGGATAGGGCAAAACCCATGGAATGGAATGACAGAACGTGGCTGCTGCAAGCAGAGGTAAGTGCCTGTTCCATTTTCCCTGATTTCTGTCTGGATCATTCCATCTCTCAGTTGAAAATCCCATCCTCCCAGCAATCTCCCATCCCTGCCTTCCATCCTCTGGAACACCAGACAAACCCAGGACCTTCAAGCACTGCCATTCAAAGCTTTGGAGCAGAGCTCTCCAGCCTCTCTGCCAGAGGTGCCACCAGTAAGGAAACAACCAGAGGCACTGGGATGGCTGTGCCAGCCAGGAGAGGGTTCCAGGGATGTGCCCACTATGGATCACAGTCAGGAAAAGGGAGGGACCCGGCTCAGCCCTGCCCACCCACCTGGCCCAGTGCCAAAATTCACCCGCTGCCACCTCTCCCTTCCTCCATGAGCACCCAGTAATAAATTGGACAAAAAAATAATTAACTTGCCGTAAATTGGGTATTAGCATATGAATTAGAGTTTAACATATGAAAGGGCTTTTGATGCCGCATAAAATTAATATGGAGAATGACCGTGACGGAATAACAAATTACACTTTAGGAGCCGGTTCCTCTGAGCCTGGCTGACAATGTGACAGTGACACAGAGGTGCTGGGGAGGGGGACAGGCTGGCAGTGGGGGCATTGTCTCTGACCCTCCAGTATTTGGAGCAGCACAAGCCTCAGGGGTGCCTCTGCCCTGTTATGTTGGGGGAGAGGAAATTAAGGCAGGTAAAATATCCCATTTGTGTTCTGGCACTTCCTTCTCATTTATTTGGGTAAGTGGTGGTATATTTTTTGTTGCTTTACTGGTGGTTAACCTAGATTTTTTTTTTTTTCCATGTGAGTTTTAAATATCATGGCCAGGCTGCCCTTCAGCTGGGTTGTTAAATTATCCAGGACAGAGTGGTTTTAAAACAAAGGTAAAGTCATGTTGTGATATTGTTAAAAATTGATCTGAAAAGAAATTACTATTCACAGGCAAAAGTTTTCTAGGACAGAGATAAGCTGGTAAAGACTGAGGAGGAAAAAGAAAACCAAGCTTTAATTAGAATATGGAAGGTATGAACACAGTTAAAGATAATTTGGGGAACCCCAGCTCCAGGAGCTCATCACTCTGGTGATGTTGAGCTGCCATGTGGCCTCTGTGCATGCTGCTAAACCAACCCAACTCCAAACCAAAGTCTTGTCTCAAATTGCCTTTATATTTAAAGTCAACACGGTTTTTACCTTTTATTTGGAGCAAGAGAGCTGAGCTGATGAAGAGCAGCTCACTGAATTTCTGTGATGTGTTTGCATGCCTTCAGGCACCACCCAGGGCAGGAGGTCTTGGAAAACATGGGTTGGAAAGATTGAATATTTGACAGAGAACATGTTAGATGAGATGCTAGCAAGAAGTTTTTTACTGTGAGGGTGAGGAGGCCCTGGCACAGGGTGCCCAGAGAAGCTGTGGCTGCCCCTGGATCCCTGGCAGTGCCCAAGGCCAGGCTGGACGGGGCTGGGAGCAGCCTGGGACAGTGGAAGGTGTCCCTGCCATGGCAGGGGTGGGATGGGATGAGCTTTAAGGTTCCTTCTGATCCAGGCTGTTTTTTGATCATATGATATTTAACTTTTCCAGGGAAAGTCTTGCATTTCATAACCCCTGGCAGGTTCTCTGCCATCTCCCCCTGCCTCACAGAGCACTGTGGATGGCACTGTCCCTGCAGTCCAGCAGACATCAGCCTCTTGCCAGCCCTGGCTGTGCAGCTGTGTCGTGCAAAGCCCTCCATGCTGCCCTGGGGCTGCTCCAGATCATGAGATGTCACAGGATTACAGAATGGTTTGGGTTCAAAGGGTTTAAATTCTGAAAAGCCATCTAATTCCAGCTCCCTGCTGTGGGCAGGGACACATTCCACTAGACCAGGCTGCTCAGGGCCTGGCCTTGAGCACTTCCAGGGATGAGGAGTCCACAGCCTCTCTGGGCAACCTGTTCCATGGCTCCATCCATGGCTGTCCCTTTTCTGTGGTTTTGGTGTGTTTTTTTTTTTCCTTTTTATTCTGTGAGCAGAATCCCTGTGGGCTGTACATGTGCCTGAGCCAGTAACATAATTACACCTTCCCAGCTGCGGCCTGTAAATGCTCTTGCCATAAGTGCCAATTAAAATAAATGCAGATTATTGGGAACTTAGAGGATAAACAAATCCCTTTTTTGTCTAAATACCAGCCTGGGTTCTGGGGTCGTTGGGGTGTTTTGCATTAGTGTCTGCTTTCACTCTGGCAGGGAAAGGACCTCAGCCTTTTTGCTGGAGCAGGAAGCTGTCACAGCCCAGAGGGATTTTTGAGATGGGTTCTGCATCCAGGAGGTGTTTCTGCCCTGAGCAAGGAGCTTTTTTGGTCAGAGGGTAGAGGGCTGCCTGCTCTGATGGGTCAGCAAACTAACAAGAATGTGAGGAACTTGCTCTGAATTCCCAGCCAGGCAGAGCAAGCCAAACAGACACAACCAGCTCTGCCCCGAGGGTTAACTACCTGCTGCTGAAATGCTAATTGCAGGGAATTGTGTCCATCAATTATGGCAAACAGCGTTTGCTTCCTGGGAGGGTGACAGCAGAGGGAGGGAGAAGCCCTGATCATCCAAACGAGCTTTTTGCTAATCACCTCTGATGGGAGGGCTCCAGAGACTGCTGATGAGTGGGACAGGAGCTTCTGTCACCAGCTGTACCCATAGCTCCTCAGGAATCCAGAGCACCCCTTTGCTCCTCTCTGGCTCATCCTCACAGTCCTTGGCTGGCCCTGAAGGTTTGAGCTGTTCTTGGCCATCACAAGCTGTGTTTCTTGGGTATTTTTTTGTGCCCACCATGGAAATCACCATCACTTGTGTCCCTCAATGCCTCTCTGAGGGTCTGTGTTTGCAGTGGAGCCATGCCCTGCCTGTGCTGAGGTGGGATCATCCAGCAGGCTGGGTTAAAGCTTCCCTTTCCTCCCTCCAGGCAGCTATTTTAATTGCAATACTATAATACTGGTAATAAAAAGAGGGATTTCACACTCTCTCCGGCTTTAGAAATCTATTGTTCAGCCTGTTTACCTCCCTTTTTGTTCTGAGAAATGCTTAATTGTCTCCTTGGACAAGGCTGTCCTTTAAATTATACTAAATTGGTGATAATTTATGTAGCATTTTTTTCTTCACACAATAGCAATTTGCTCTTTAGTGATCCTCTTTCCAGACTTTGCTTTTGGGGTTGCTCAGCTCTGGAGGGACCAGGGCAGCCCCAGAGCTGCAGTTCTGTACCCTGAGGTGGCTCTTGGCACCTGATCTCCACCATCCCTTTGTTGCTCTCTTGTGCCTCTGAATCCCTGGCAAGTCTGGAAGAATTTCTGCTGCTGGCATCTGCAGTTTATTGGCCAGGAAAAAAAGGAGCAGGTATCTCTCACAACTTATCTTTTTATTATATATTTTTTCCATCTTCCTGAGCTCATAATTTGCCCACCATAGTTACCAAAGCACTGCATGAGGTTCTGTGTCTCTGAGACCATCTTGGTTTAGATAGTTTTAAACAGTGGAACTATGTTCTCTTTCAGACTTTCAAACCATTCTTCTGGTTTATATAATGGTTTAAACCATTCTTCTGACTTATTTCATGGATATGTTGGGTAAAAGATAAAGAAAAGGTTAAAGATAACAAAAATTTTGTTCAAAAGGGATGGTTCAAGAGTCATCTGAGGAAAAGCTGAGGGAATTGGAGAGGCTCAGCCTGAAGAAAAGAAGGCTCAGGAGGAGCCTCATTGCCCTCTACAATTTCCTGACAGGAGGTGGGGCCAGGTGGGGGTCAGGCTCTGTTCTCAGGATGAGAGGAAACAGCCTCCAGTTGTTCCAGGGGTGATTTAGGTTGGAGATTGGGTACAATCTCCTCACTGAAAAGGTTGTCAGGGTCAGGCTGCCCAGGGAAGCATTGCAGAGACCATCCCTGGAGGGGTTTTAAAGCTGTGGCTGTCCTCTTGGTGTGATGCTGATGAATTGGGGGGTTCTGCAGATGCAGCCACCCCCTGCTTCAGCTCCAAGGTGAAGCTGCTCTATCTTTTTTTCCCCATTTTATTTCTTTTTCCCTTGTTTCTGGAGGCAGCCTGGGCACTGTCATGGGCCTTGAGGCTCTGTCACTTCCAAGCCTGTCTCCCATGATGGCATTTCCCTCCAGCCATTCCTACCTGGCTCCCTCCTGTCCAGCTGTGGCCCCTCTCCCTCCTGTCCCCGCAGTGCTGTATGGACCAAAGCTGGCTGGAGCACAAGTCTGCTTTAATCAAGGAGCCTTATCCATTCCTGGAGATGGGCACATCCTGGGGAGATGGCAGGAATCAGGAATTCCACATCAGAATAGATGGCAGGAATCAGGAATCCAACAGGATTATGGGAGATGGCAGGAATCAGGAATTCCACATCAGGAATTAGGGGAGATGGCAGGAATCAGGAATTCACATCAGAGTTGGGGATGGCAGGATCAGAATTAGGGGACATGGCAGGAATCAGGAATTCCACATCAGGAATTAGGGGACATGGAGGGAATCAGAAATTTCACATCAGGAATTAGGGGAGATGGAAGGAATCAGGAATTTCACATCAGGAATTCCACATGAGGAATTAGGAGATACGGCAGGAATCAGAAATTCCACAATAGGAATTAGTGGAGATGGCAGGAATCAGGAATTCCACAATAGGAATTAGTTCAGCTCTGCTGCTCTGGGTGTCGGGCACAGGGGGCTGCCTCCTGCCTGCCCTGCCCTGGAGGTCTCCAGCCGCCCTCCTCCTGCCTTTGGGGACAGAGAGCTCTGCTTGGAGGCACCTGGAGTGTGCCCAGCCCTCCTTCCAGGTGAGCAGCCTGTCCTCAACTCCTTCCCTTGAAATGTTGTCCTTGGCTGGTGGCTCTTTCCCTTTCGTCTCAGGGTGCCCCAAGGTGTTTTGGGACAAATGTCCTGTTCAGGGTGACCCTGCTCTCTGCAGCGCTGTCAGCTCGGGGTTCACTGGGCTGGAGGAGGCTTGTGAGGGTTTCCATAAATCCACATGTCACTGGTGCCAGCAGAGCCCAGCGTCTGTGCCAGCTGTGCCACATCTGTGTGATGCCAAAACCTCGCTGCTGTTAGGAAAATTAATCCACAAGCACCAGAGGTTTATGTCCAAAAAGGAGACAGAGGAGTCCCACAACTTTATTCATGAATAAAGGGGGAGAGCCACGGGCATTCCCATGGGGTCTCTCAAATTCATAGAGGACGCAGCCTCTTTTATCCCAATTTCCCGGCCACATTCCTCTCTCTTTCCCCATTGCTGAGGTGCTTGAAGAGGTCAGGCTCCCCAAACGCCTGATGAAACCCCCCTTCTATCATACATTGCCCCCTATCAATATACATCTCTGTGTCTCTGCTCAGGTAGTCTATTAACAGACTGGGGTAAGCCAATCACTAGAATTCCTATGGAAATCCTTCCTATTGTTTCTTTCTATCTCCCAATATCAGCCTTATCTCACCCCAGAGTCAGAGTCTTTTGTAAAGACACTCCTTTCTCATTCCTTTCACTGGGAATGGGATGTAGCACTCATCGCTGCTGGGGCAGGACTCGTCCTGCATCGCTGAGGTGATTGATGACATTTTTGGGTGCCTGGGAGCCCGGGTGGCCAGAGGGGAGTGCGGGAGGGAAAGGAGGGCAGGATCACACCGCTGCCCGCAGCAGCGCTCGCTCAGCGCCGACCTTTTGTACAGCTCATTAACAAAACACCGGCGAGAAGGAGGGCACAGCCATTACACAGCAATTTATATGTAAATGCCCGAAGTACCAAAAAAAGAGCAACCCCACCGGCGTTCATTAGGAAAAAAAATTATTGAATTTTCTTTTGTATGTGTCTGGGTTTGTTGGGGTTTTTTTTGTTGGTTGTTTTTTTTTTTTTTTTTTTTTTTTTTTTTTTTTGTTGTTTGTTTTGTTTTTAGGGTTTTTGTTGTGGTTTTTGGTGTTGGTTCTTTGTTTCTTTTTTTTTTTTTTCTTTTTTTTTTTTGGTCTTTTTTGTTTGGTTTTTGTTTTTTTTTTTTAATTTATTTTTTTGTTTTTCATTTTGGCAAGACTGTCAAACTTCCTGTTTGGATTCCCAGTTCTCCAATTGCATCTTTGCTGCATCCAGGCACAGGTTAGGGCTGGGTTTCCCCTGTCTAGGGAGTGACACAGGGAGGTTTTGAGCTCTGGGATCCCCCATAACCCTTGGGGACAGGAATGTGACACTTGTGACACCCAGGTGAGTAACTTTGCCCTCCTCACACCAACCTGGGAGACCAAGGTGTCCCCACAGCCTACACCACAGGCCTGACCTCCCCCTGCAATACCAGACACTTTGTCCCAGAGGGATTTGCCAAGGAAAGTGAGTTTACCTTTAGCCAAACCCTGAAATCTCTCTGCTGAGAGGTTTTACCTCTCTCTTTTAGCAACAGAAACAAGGTAAAACACGTGTATAATTCTTACCCAAACCATTATCTGCGATGAGCCCCGAGCAGAACAGCTGGTGCTGCTGGGAAGTGCGTGGTGGTGTTTTTGCACATCTGAAGAGAGAGCTGATGTTCAAGCTCAGACTGTGAACAGGTGAGTTTGGGGGGTCCCTGGATCCTGCTGAAGGGCTGCAAATGCCTTGTTTGTGTCGTGAGCCTGGATATAGTTTGATTTGAGGCAGAAAAGCTCAGCAAACACTATTACCAGACATGAATACGAAGTGGAAGAGGTGCCTGCAGTGAAAGTGCCACCAGCAATCACGTCAGGATTCCAGTCCCTTCTCCCAGCATCCCTCCATCCTGGCTGCTTCACAAAGCTGCCTGAGCCAGTGAAGAGCCTCCCTGCAGCAGCTCTGCACCCTCAGCAGCACCAGAGAGGTGTTCACAATGTGTGACCCTGCAGTGGAGGCACACAGAGATGTTTTGGCTTTGCTCATGCCCCTCCCAGGCCATCCCCAGTGCAGTCCCTGGGTTTTGGGGGCTTCCAGTTGGCTGCTGCTGTGTTTGTGGGGTAACAACACTACCCTGTGCTCAACATTATCAAAATGAATGTAAATACAAGCCCCACCCCAGTGACATAATGATGGTGTTGCTGGATTTGAGCTCAAACACATTTTTATCCTGCCTCTCCACACACAGCCTCTGAAGATTTCAGAGGCACAAAACATTTCTGAGGTTTCTCTCTGCAGCTGTGCAAGGGAATGCTGTTGGAATGGGAGAGAGGGAAAAATGGAGAATCAGCAGTGGTACAGCATCCCTATCAAATATGCAGGAACCGTGTCCTGGCAGGGACGTGTTCATTTCCTCTCAAACCATTGCCAGTGCATCAAACACAAGAGCTCGCTCTGGGCTGCTCGTGCCCATGGCCAGACACCCCAAGCAGGTGCAGGGAGAAGAATTATCCTTGGCCTCACCCCTTCCTCTCCTCCAAGTGCCAATTTACATTAGATTAATCCTCAGCCTCTCAGTGGGACAAAGAAACACCATCCCTTTCTCCTGTGCCTCACCCAGGAGCTGAGTTGCTGGCAGCTGCTGCAGAGGATGGGTTTGCAGTGAGGATGGGTTTTGTTTGGGGGTTGTTTGCTGCAGCAAACCCCAAGATTTTGGCTGTGTGTGCAGACAGGGTGTGGTGACACCCAGCATCACCGTCACAGCAAACCATCACCACGGCTCCAGGGCTGGGTTTGGAGCTCCTTCTCTGACCTGAGCGTGCTGAGAGCTACAGCAAAGTAGAACCACTGGCAGGAGCTTCAATTACAGCTCCATCTGCTGTGGAAAGTGATGATGGGTGAGTTAAAAAATGTTCAAAATTGCTGTCCAGGCATGCAGAGATGGGCAGGACCATGGACTGCCATAGCCCCAGTGTGAGCAGGACAGAGAGCAGTGCCCAGATCTGGGCTGGTAATGAGAGATTTAATGAGGAACACATCAGCTGGCAGCTGTTGGCTGCCTGAAGGGACAGGAAACCTCACCCTGGTGCTCACATCCTGCATTTTGCTGCTTCCTCAGGTGCTTTGGTACCTGCATTTGGGGGTGGAGGAATGCTTACCACCTCCAGCAAGAATTGCTCTAGATGCTTTGTTGATCCAAAAGGACTAACTGGGTGGGCTGGAGCCTTAATCAGTAAATTTATGATTGGGCTAATGGAGAAAAAGACCCAGCTTCCCATGACTTGGGCAACCCGTTCCTTGTGTGTTTGTGGTAACCCCGAGAAACTGGCTGAAAAAAAAATCACCAGAGCTCAAAGAATCCATCCCAGCAAGGATGCTCAGGGTAAAAGACTAAAATAAGGGTGAAAGATTCAAATGATGTTACTTAATCGTGTCACACAAGAAAATGATAAAGATAATGAAACACAGATATGACATGGTGAATTCGTACCTGAATATCAGACCCTGCCTTTATTATATCCCTAATATATCTCCATTGAAGCCAGATAAACATGATTATAACATTTCATCTTCATCCCGAGGAGGTAAAAATAATGCCTGTGGGCACAATGGTGCTCCTGCTGCTTTTCCTGGGTTGTTAGTCCTGGGAAGCACTGCTCATCCCTGCTGGCCACGTGCTTCCCTCCCTGGAACTTTCACTGCATTCAGGCAAAGCTCAGTTCACCCCAGCTGCCAGGATGTTCATTTGATCCCAAATCCTGCTCCTGTCCTGCTCCCTGTCCCTGCTCCTGTTTGGTCTGGTGGTGTGTGGTGACCTCTGGCTCTGTCCCCCCGTTCATCCCTGTGGTGAAAGGGCTGAGCAGGATCCCAGGGGCCACCAAGTTCCAGAAGGGAGAGAGAGGCTCCAGTATGTGCTTTTGCCTGCTCATTTCCTGAAGATCTGCAGCAGGACTTGTCTCCTGCACAGAACCTCCCGGGCATAACAATTAATCAGTTGCGGCTGTTATCTACCTGGGAATTAGCTCATTTCCTGAGGATTAACCTAATTGTCTAATTATTCATCATATTGTCTCTCCTCCAGCTCCTCATTCATTGTTTGGTTGTTTTAGTTGTAAAATATCTTTAGTCTCTATTATTTGAAGGCATTAAGAGATTTACTTTGTGGTTTTATTTATTTATTTTTTAGTGCATTTCTAGTCTGAAAAGTCCTTCCTGAGCTAAACCTTTCCTGACAGAAAGGACAGGGAGGTCTGGCTCTTCTGGTGGGCCATTCCCCTGTGCCTACATGAAAGAACTTAAATCCTTTTTGTCCTTGTGTTCACCTGGCCTGACTGACTTCAATGTCACCCACAGAAAGGATGTGGCTCTGGAGAAGCTGCTCCATGAGACAACTCCTTGGCAGGAGTTTTAGGGTTAGGGCATAAGTGTGATTTTCTCCATCAATGGTGTTTAACTCTTTGGGTTTGTCCTTGCCTCCAAAAACCCCACCTGGACCTGGCAGGATCTGCTCCTGCCTCGAGGAAGGGGCTGTGTCACCACCTTGGTTTTTGTGCACAGGGCACACACTTGTCACCCCTAAAAGAGCCCCAAACCAAAAGGAAATCACCTCTAGAACAGCCTTTTGTGGCTGTGAAGTTTGGAAGTGCAGGGCTGGATTCTCCATCCCCTATTCCAGCTGCCTTTGCAGAGGAATTTAGTTGAGCTTTCGAAGAAGGGGACAAATTGCCCCATCCTCTGCAGGACCCTCATGCCCTGAGCTTTTCAGCTGGTGTAAATTCAACCAGTGAGCCCAGTGAGCCCTTCCAGCTGGTGTAAATTCAACCAGTGAGCCCTTCCCACTGGTGTAAGCTCCACCTGGTTTTTCCATCCTACAGAGAGCCAGTCTAAAGTTTGACTTGGGGCTGAAACCCCCTTGGATGTGTCCAGAGTTAAAAGTAAGATAAAATATACATTCCTTGGTGAAAAAGGAGTGCTTCCTCTTTTCTTTCCACTTTGGTACCTGAGCAGGAGCCAATGTCAGGGGGAGAGTCTGGGAAAGCTCTGCTGTCACTCAGGCAGAAAACAGTGGAATCCCTGCTGACAATAATCCTCTATTGATTTTTGCCTTGTTTTCACAATCATTAGAGAATTTTCACTAAGCAGAATGAAAAAAATCTTCTGATTCCCCAGAGGGTTCTCATGTTCTCTCAAGGAAATAACAACAAATGAACAAAAAAAAAAAAGACAAAAAAACAACAAAGCAGAAAAATTAAACCCATGAGTAAACCATAAATAATGGTGCAGAGCTGGCTGAGAGCTCTTTGATGTTCAAATGCACCAGTTACATGGTTTGGTCCTTCTCCTTACAATTTTCCTGTACTTTCCTAACTCTTCATAAGCAGATTTTCAGTACCAGGCATTGCTTTTCCATGGTCCATCAGCATTTCCAGCACAGAGGAGCACGGGCTGGGCTGGGCATGGGTGGGTTTGGGGGATTGTTCCTCTGGGGGAAGGCTGCTCATTCCTCTGGATCTTTCTGGTAAGATCTAAGCTGTGTTTTGAGGAATTCCCAAAATCCACGTGTGTGTTTGTGCTCCTTGTGTGTGTCTGTGCCTGGCCTGGTGTCAGGGCTGGTGGAGGCTGATTGTGCCTGTGTTTTGGTTGTCTCTGAGGGGTTTTTGTGGTTTGGAGAGGACTTTGAAGAGTCCCCTGTGGCACAGGGAAGGGCTGTGTGTGTTCATAGAATGGTTTGGGTTGGAATGAACTTTAAAATCCATCTGACCCTACCCCCTGCCATGGCAGGGACACCTTCCACTGTCCCAGGCTGCTCCCAGCCCCGTCCAGCCTGGCCTTGGGCACTGCCAGGGATCCAGGGGCAGCCACAGCTTCTCTGGGCACCCTGTGCCAGGGCCTCACATCCCTCTCCATGTGCTGCCCACACGTGTGAGGCTTGGGGACAGGGTCTGCACACCTCACCCCAGCCCTGTGCTTGGAACAGGCGCCAATTCCGAGAGCTGCCAGCACTGTCCTGCTGCTCAGAGCTGCCTGCTGGCTCACACAGATGAAAAGATTATGACATTCGAAAGAAATAATTTATAAACAGCAGATGTTCCATAAAGTGTGATTAAAAAAAACCCACCAACAACACAACAGCCAGAACATCAGCCCACCCAGTGAGTGCCATCCTGCTGGGGATGCCAGGGGAGGTCAGCTCTGGAGCAGTCCTGAGGCACCTGAGATGCTGAATGCCTGATAAGGAATGTTGGAGTGATTCAAAGAGGGCATCTGAGGGACATCAGACTGGTGCATTTTTGATAAGAAACAGGCAAGAGGAATGATATGAAACAGGGAGGTGTAAAGTGGGGAATGGAGAGGGAAGAGAGAAAAACAATGATGAAGGTGCAGCAGAGCTGAGCCATGGTGTGAAGAGCTGTGAGAGTGAGTTCTGAGCCCTTTGAGCAGCAGCAGCAGCAGCACTGTGAACCTGTCCCTGCCCTCCTGAGCTGGGCAGGAGGAGAGCAGGACTGCTGCTGGGGCCCTGACACTGCCATGGACCCCTTTCCCAAGAGCTTTGCTGTTACAACTGTAAAAAATCCATTTCAACATCAAAGTCTGTTTTAATTTGAGCTTTCAGTCACTTTGATTTAATTCCTTCTGCATCTGCTAAATAATGACACGAATACTTTCAGGAAATGCCCTTCAGTGTTCTCTGGTGTGTTTTTGCACTGTAATCAACTCTCCTCTTCCTCCTCAAGACCTTTTGACCCCTGCAGGTCCTGTCTGGGCAGCAGCCAGGAGGGGAACACACACATCTCCCTCCTTGTGTTCCAGCAGATCAGGCAGCTGGGCAGAGCTGAGAACTGGTCCAGCTGTGGCTCCTGGGACACATCTGCTGCTGCAGCTCAGCATCTTCCCCAGTCCCACCCCTCCACCAGGGCACCTGCTGGGGCAGCTCCTTCCTTACAGCCTTCCCTCCATCATCCCACACATCTTCTGCACTTCTCCAGTCCCTGAACCTCCTGCAGCCCAGCCTTGGTGGCCACCAGCCTCCCTGGCAGGATTACAGCTCTCCCTGGGGCATTGCAGGGATGTAACTCTCTGAAGGACTTGGCCAATCCTTTCCCAGCTGGAAATCATTCTGGTTTCTCCAGAAACTCTTTGGCAGAGATCCACATCTCCGGACCAGCGTTTGGTCCTGGGGTAGCAGTGTTGTGGTTTCCCACCCACATCCGTGAGTGTGTGCTGATCCTTCTGGGTGAAGGTGTGGATCAAACAGCTGAATGTCTGCTATTGCCACCTGAAAACTCCTGGGAAATGTGCAGAAATGTGGAGTGAAGGGGGTTTCAGGAAGGATCCAGCCAGTGTATCCTCAGGAAAGCTGGATCAGGCAGCCCTGGCTGGCAGGAACCTATCCCCATTGTGTGAGCAGCCAAATATGGGTGCCAGCCAGAACCCTCAACTGGGCTCTCAATCCCTCAGTGGCCAAAGGTAGAAATTCCATGGGTTCCATTTTTGTGATTCCATGCCCTGGACACTGCGCTGAGTGCCAGAGGAGAAGGCTCACAGACCACTGTCGGTGTGCACAGCACATCAAATCCAGGAAACACAGCCCTCTGCAGCCCTCAGTTATTTGTTAAAGGCTTCTGATAACTGCAGCTTCCTCTAATTTGTCTCCTTTGTGTGTTCTCCCTGTTTGTCTGGGAGCTGGGGAATCCTGGACCTGGAGACCTGGTGCTGGATGTGTGGTGGTANGAATGATGCCTGATGATTTTTACTTTTCCTTTTTACATTGTACCCTCTATGCATCCCCCTGTACCCCTTAGCATTCATTCTTGTAATTCTGGAGCCTGATATTCCAGCTTAGTTTAGGAGTTCTGCTGGGCAGAGAGACCAAACATCCTGAGGAAGGGCTCAGTGTGCCCTGTGCTGTCTTAAACCCGAGCTCCAGCCTTGGGTGAAGCCTTCTGTCCAGAACATCCTGTGTAAACTGGACTCTGGCCTCATCTGGGGGGAGATTCATTAGAATAGGGGGACATTACTGCATTTGTGAAGTTTCTTATTGGGGAATCCTAGATAGATATGCTAATTCCTGATATCTATAAAACTTGTACCCGTGCTGTACACGGGTGTGCATTCTGCCATCAAGTTGTGCACCTGGGATCCCAAATACCAAGGTAAAACCCTTTTTATCCCCTTAATCGTGTCTGTGTCAGTATTAAAAACTGGCCTTTCAAGGCAACACCAGAGCTCCACAAAACCAGCTGAAACCAGGGTGGGCTTCCTGGAACAAGGGGGCCACTCTGATTTAATGATATCTCGGTCTCCCTGGAGACCATCACATGCAGAAAAACTTCAGAAAAAGATCATGAGGGACCCCAGAAATCTTTCTAATTGTCCATCTTGGCATGCCCCAGGCCCTAGGCAGAGCAGGTTGTTCCTTCTTTCCCAGAAAAACAGAGGGTTCATCCAGCCCTGTTCCCATCTCATTCCCTGCTCCAGGGCTGGGGGTTCACATTCACATTCACCATCTCTCATTTGCTCCCATTTCCATGGATGAGCTGCTCTCCACAGGCTGTCCTTGGAGAGGAGCTGTGCACCAGACAGAGCTCACCCAGACAGGATTGGTGCTGGCCCCTGGACCTGCATCATCCCAGAGCTCTCACTGGGTCCTGAGGGATGTGAATTCCTTTGGGATCAGGAGGAGGATCAGTGTGATCTGCCCCAGTTCTGTCTGGCTGAGCACACGAGAGGCCCATGTGAGGCTGAGCTGCTGCAGGAGCTGCACCAGCCACCCCAAAAGCGACCTTGTCCCACAAGCCTCCTCTCCATGAGAGCTGTCCTGTGGCCAAATGAAAATCTGAATTTTTTTCTGAATAGAGGGCTCGAAAAGGTCAGCCCTCCTTGGGCTTTGCCATCAATAAAGCTTAATTTGGGGACAGTGATTACCTGCCAGAGCAAAGGTCTGTCTGCCCCATCTCCAAAAGCAGCCAAGGGAATGGGAGAATTCAGGGAAAACAGCAGCTGCACCTCCCCAGCCCACAGCCCCTGCCCCTGCCTGCAGCTCAGGTGCTTTCTTGAGGGGCTGTGGTTATTAATGTTGATGGACTTTTTTCCCCATGAATTTGTCTAATTGCTTTTTGCATTTCTGGATATCCATTAGCTGCTCTCAGCCAAGGAAAGGTTAATGAATTAGAGCCCTTAAAAGCACCCAAAGGGTTTTAGAGGGAGCAATTCTCTCAGCACAAATCCTCACATTTTCATGCTATCATTAAGAGCTGCAGGATCATTTTGAGGGTGGTTGGGGCAAATCTGACAACCCCAACCCTATTCCCTTTCTGACCCATTTCCCAGACCAGAGAAACTGGGGTGATTTATCTGGCTCTACCTGACCTCTTCCTTAAATAAATATTGGAATAACATGCAGGAGACTGCTCTGGCGGGGTGCTCAGTCCCCTCAGCTCTCCCTGCCCTGGCAGCGCTTTGTTTGAATTTGGGGGTGAGAACAAGGGGCTCAGGCTGTGGGGGAATGAATGACTGTGGGCACTGGGGCACCGCTCCTGCTGCTCTCCTGGGGATGGACCATGGCCCAAAGGACAGTTCAGGCTGCAGGGAATGGCTGTGGGCACTGGGGCACCGCTCCTGCTGCTCTCCCGGGGATGGACCATGGCCTGAAGGACAGTTCAGGCTGCTCGGACACATTTGGGACAGGCTCAGTGTGCAGGAAGGGCCGGCCATGGTGTCTGGGTGGGCATTTGGGGTCCTGCAGCTCAGCCCCTGTCTCCTGCTCCGGGCATGGCTCTCCTCCATCCTCAGCCCCTTGCTGCTCTCACTGCTGTTATCAGCTGAAATCAGCTTTAATTGCTCCTGTCCCACGCTGGCCCGATGATCAGTTATCAAATCTGCCATCACAGTGGCTGCCTGCTGCCCTGACTGAGCTGGGAGGCTGCTCTAGCCAGCCTGGACAGGGTCTGGGCTTGGGGAGGAGGAGGGAAATGGAGCTTTGATGGGCAGGGCTGGGCTGTTTGTGCTCCAGCCCACGGGGATGAGTGTGCAGCAGCTCTGTAAGGAGGATCTGGGACTTTGGGGACGGTGCTGATGTCCTTCCCTGGGATGCTGAGCTGCTTTGTGGTGGAAGTGCTGTGGTTTTTATGGGGCTGAGCAGGGCTCGTACCCAGCCTTGAGGGCTGTGTTAATGCCAGGGCAAGCTCCTCTCTGCAGAGGGCACAGCCTGGCAGATTCCTCTGGAGCTGCCCTGAGCTCTCGAGGATGGTGGAGAGCTGGAGGAGTGACTGACACAAAAGGGAAAGGTTAAAATTCGCCAGTGCACGGCAGTGACAGCAGGAATGCTCAGCAGGAACTTTTCTGAGGATGAGATCCCCGCAGCCTCCATGGCTCCTCCTGTGCAGGGGATATTGTCCTCCTGTGCCCTGCCAGCAGCTGCAGAAACAACTGCACAAGCGAGTGAGAGGAGCTGGGAGAGCAGCAATGGACTAAGCAGAGCTCCTCTGCCTCAGCTCAGCAGCTGCTTCATCCCAAGTGCATCTGTCTGCAATTGTTTCCATGCAAAGTATTTGTTTTTAACACACTTTTCCAATAGTTTCTCTCCAGCCTTTTGCCAAATACTCAGTGGTTTTACCTCTCTGGGAAAGGACAGGTGGAAATCCTTGTTATGAACACATATTATGTGTTGGTTTTTGTGGACATTAAAATAATACTATGTATACTATGTTACTTTTTTATAGAAATAATTTAATTATATAAACACAATAATAAAATAATTACTAGTATTTTATTTATCCTTTATAACTCAAATACAGTTACAATAAACTAATGTTGTTATTTAAGAGTACTTGTATTAACTTACAATAACTAAAGTGTATAACTTGTGACTTAAACATTTTTTATAAAATATTTTTTCATTTTATAATAAAAACACCATATACTTTTGCTTTCTGTCCCCTATTTTCATTTATTAAACTTTTAAGTTTTAACAAAAAAGTAAACTTCATTTTTCACATCCTCCTGCTTTCTCTTTCTCTAGAGTGCTGATTTTGTGGAGATTATCCAGGTTTCTGCAGTCAGAAATGGTTGTCAGGCTGAACCATTCACAGGTGGCAAACGTGCTGTGGGTCAGCTCCAGGAGCTGGGAGCTACCATGAAAGGTTCCTCTCATCTAAAATCCACACACAAGCTCATGAAGGCTTCATCCACGAGTTTATTGAGTGCAGGGGAAAGCTTTTTAGCATCCTTTTGTGCTGGGAAAGGAGTTTCATCACGCAGAGCTCAGGAGGTGGTAGTTCTATGAAGTTTTTGGGGCTCAGGGCAGTTTTGCACTGTGACCTCAGGCTTTCCACTTCCCATCCGCTGTGAGAGCCCTGTGCTCTAAGAGAGAGCTGCTGCTGATGCCTTATCAATCAGGCTGATCTGAAACAGAGGCCAGACAAATTTAAGAGAATGAGAACAGACAACTTTAATCCAGGCCTAACAGGCCCCCTGGTACATTAAGGGCAGACAAAGACTCGTCCTGAGGCTGCACCCAAAATGGACACCGAGTCACGAGATCTTCACCTTTTATAAGTTCTGCCTTTAACAGTATTGGGTCTTAATTCTCCAATGATCTTTACAGGTAATGATGTCACCACCCCAAAGCTTGCTCCCCCCATTCTCTGTTGTTTCCATATTTTGGGGCTCTGAGGCAGCGAGGTTCCTTGGATTCAGCTCAGAGAGGAATTGTTTTGTCCAAAGATGGGAGAACAGGAGCTTTAGTGCTGTACTAGAGAAGTACAAGAATACAGATGCATGAAAATAGAGAAACTAAAAATCCTAAGGCATTACTGCTTGCTCAGGGCTGTGTGAGTGAGCTCCAAGGTGGCCACAGATTGATCTGGGGTAGGGCTGGAGGGTCGGTTCTGCCCCAGCTAACCGGACAGAAGCAGGGCCACCTCCCAAACCAAACCTGGAGCCCTCCCAAACTGCAGGTGCTCACCACAAACTGCTCCGGGTATGGAAAGAGTTCTGGTGATCCAAATCTCTTTGGGGTTCTGTCTCTGAGCTGGAGGAGCATCTGTGCCCCCACTGATGGGATGGCAACGTTCCTTTCCACCCACACAAAACTCTAATTTGTTGTATTTTGAAAAGTGCTAGAGCAGTTTAAAATAGATGGTAAAAAAAAAGAAAGTGTAAAAAAAAAAAAACCCAAAAAAACAGTCTGAAGAGTTTCTGCATAGTTTGGGCTATTTTTAACCACAATTTGATAAATGAATGTAGGTCAAAAAATGGGGGAGAGAGTTCGCACTTTTTCTTTTGTGCAGAATTTTAGGGAATTTTGGGAAAACTGGAGCAGCTCAGGAAGGGGCTAAGTAGGTGCTGAGCACAAAGTGTTTCTGCCTGAAGAGCAGCCTCCTCTCATGGTGGGTAGCGAGAAGGAAATTTTTATTTCCTCCAAAATATTCCCCACTTTGGAGCATTTACATTAAATATCTCAATCGCTGATTCCACCACAGCTCTGGAGCTGCAGTGGTGCAAGAGCATTTCCTCAGTTCTGAAACTCCAGTTTTGTGATTATCTGGATGTGGTGAGAGCAGAGACTTAATTTTATTTTTTTTAATGCACCAGAGCTGTGAGATGACTCCTGGATGTGTGTGTGTGCAGGAGAAACACCTGGGTGACACAGAAACAAAATCTGTTTTGTTCTCCTGTGAAATGTCTCTGCTGTGTGGGTGTGTGTGGGAAGGGATGGGGGAGAGGATCAAGGTGGGTGGGAAGGTGAAATGCTTTGAAATGGGACCCAGACTTGACCTAGTGCCATTTTTAGCCTCTTTGGCTTTGAGGAGGTTTTGCCCCAGGTTTTCTTGATGTCGGGATCCTTTGAGGGAGAAGAGGAAGCTGAAGGAGGGAATTAAGGGAAGCAGTTGTACGAGGGATGTGTGTTTGCACAGAGATCTGAGTACCAAGAAGGACAATCACATCCTTGAAAATCCTGCTCAGAACGCTCCTGGGAACCCTTCAGGGGCAGGGCAGTGCTCTGGGCTGGCTGGGACCCCGTGGGGACGAGCTGGGGATGCTGCAGTGCCCGGCAGGGATGCTCCATGCTCTGCTCCCCTCCCCATCTCCTGCTTTGCCCCAATCGACAAAGAAAAATCTGCCAGAATAAGTTCCTTGTTGCAGTGCTCCATTACCTGCAGGACACTTGCTCGCTGCTCTGCTGGCTCTCAGGCATATCCAAATGTAATTAATGTGTTCTAAATTAATCTTCAGCACGCAGGGGAGCGAAAAGACACAACCTTCCCTGACTTTCTGCCAGTGCCCCGTTCTCCTAATGATGCTGTGGAGCAGTGGGAGTGCAAGAAGGAGCTTTTAACACCCACGTGCTGTGTTGTGAAGGTGTGCTGGCAGCTCTGTGCAGGGCAGGATGACTCTGCACTGCTGAGGGGTTGTCAGGGTGAGCAGGGATGGTTGGCACCTAACAGACTCCCTGATTTCCTCAGATGGAATGGCACTGCTGGGGCTGAAGAAATTCAACTGTCCCCCTCCCTCCTTTGCTGGCATCTCTCTCTC
>CM019231.1:4126371-4159678 GCA_009741485.1 Malurus cyaneus samueli | reverse complement strand
CAAATTATAAAAATATAAAATAAATAAAAATTATAACACTATATGGAGACACACACATGTATAAGTTGAAAATCTTTCTGTAAGGTGGTTTTTTTCACATTCTTCATTTTATTTTACAAATCTGTGGCTGTGAGGATTTTGGTTTTTGAGCTCAGGGTGATAACCAAGGAGGTTTTTCCAGGCTAAAGGCACTGCAGGGAAAATGCTTTCTCAACAAAACCAAGGCCAGCCCCTGTCACCTCTGAAAAGTGGGAGCTGAAACCCTGCTGAATTCAGGGCAGGTTCTTTTTCAATAAACAAAAGGGCAGCAGTGCTGGGAGATGGGAGATGATGGAGATAGGGAAGCAGTGGGGTGATCCTCACTATTTGAGAGGGATCATCAGCCAGGGCAGCAGTGCTGGGAGATGGGAGATGATGGGATTAGGGAAGCAGTGGGGGATCCTCACTGTTTTAGGTTGGATCAGCCAGGGCCAGCAGTTGCTGGAGATGGAGATGATGGAGATGGGGAAGCAGTGGGGTGATCCTCACTGTTTGAGGTGGATCAGCCAGGGCAGCAGTGCTGGGAGATGGGAGATGATGGAGATGGGGAAGCAGTGGGGTGATCCTCACTGTTTTAGGTGGATCAGCCAGGGCAGCAGTGCTAGGGTCCCATGAGCCCCATCCCGCTGCACCACGAGGGGCTGGGGTCTCTCCCCTCCTGCCTTCCCCATGTGTGACACAAACAGCCTTCACTTAATTTAATCCGTGCGGCTCACGAGGCTGAGGATGAGGTGAGCTCATTTGGAATAATTATGGGATGTGTCAGGAATGTGAAATCCCAGGCAGGGCAACTGTCCTGGAGCCATCACACCTCCGACAGCCTGTCGGCTGTTGATGCTGTGAGGATGGGAAATGCACCTGCTTCTCAAGCAGAAAATACTGGTTAAAAAAAAAAAAAAAAATCGGTGAAGGCTAAACTGCGATCGTGTTTTTTTTTATGTTCAGCATATGCTTTGTGCCCCCTCTGTGGTTTTTCTGCCTGGCTCTGGTGTGGTGCTGGATGATCCAGGCCATAGGTGCAGGCCATGGCTGATCCCTCAGGATTTCAGTTTCTCTATTTTTTCCCCCCATTTTTGGGTTTTTTCTCTTTTTGTTTACCCCTGTGATCCTTCAGTGTTTAACTCCAGACTCCACAGACAGTGCTGAGCTCCTGTTCTCCCATTTTACAGACAAAACAATTCCTCTGCGCCACAATCCAAGGACACTCCTCGTGCTCAGGCCCCAAAATGGAAACAACAGAAATTGGGGAGCAAGTTTGGGTGTGAGTGACTGCATTCTGCAAGCATGCATTGGAGGATTCAGAAACCCATGTGTAAAGGACAAACTAGTAGAAAGGGTGAAAATCCGTGACCTGTGTCCATTTTGGGTGCAGCCCCTGGCTGGGCTGGGACTGCCTTCAATGGCCCTCAAGGCCCTGAAATAACAGAACTGCTGTGGATTCTCTCAATTCTGTCCAATCTCTGTTTTTAGTTAGTCTGGTTAAGGCATCATGGCAGGCTGGGGAATGGGGTCTGGGTACCGAGGGGCTGCTCTGAGCTCCTGTGTGTCCCACTGACCACAGCTCTGACCACACGCTCCTGGTGGAGAGATGGGAGCTCTTCCTCATGTGTAAAACCCTTCCTGGGATGGGAGGGAGGTGGAATATTGTGGGCTGTGCACCCAGGTCAGGGACTGGGACATCTCTGACTGTCCCCATCTCCTCCTGCCTGCCCTGAGCAGCCCAGAGCCTGTTTGTGGCAAACTGCAGTTATTCCACACTGTACAGAGCAGGATAGGGCAAAACCCATGGAATGGAATGACAGAACGTGGCTGCTGCAAGCAGAGGTAAGTGCCTGTTCCATTTTCCCTGATTTCTGCCTGGATCATTCCATCTCTCATTTGCAAATCCCATCCTCCCAGCAATCCCCCATCCCTGCCTTCCATCCTCTGGAATACCAGACAAACCCAGGACCTTCAAGCACTGCCATTCAAAGCTTTGGAGCAGAGCTCTCCAGCCTCTCTGCCAGGGGTGCCACCAGTAAGGAAACAACCAGAGGCACTGGGATGGCTGTGCCAGCCAGGAGAGGGTTCCAGGGATGTGCCCACTATGGATCACAGTCAGGAAAAGGGAGGGACCCGGCTCAGCCCTGCCCACCCACCTGGCCCAGTGCCAAAATTCACCCGCTGCCACCTCTCCCTTCCTCCATGAGCACCCAGTAATAAATTGGACAAAAAAATAATTAACTTGCCGTAAATTGGGTATTAGCATATGAATTAGAGTTTAACATATGAAAGGGCTTTTGATGCCGCATAAAATTAATATGGAGAATGACCGTGACGGAATAACAAATTACACTTTAGGAGCCTGTTCCTCTGAGCCTGGCTGACAATGTGACAGTGACACAGAGGTGCTGGGGAGGGGACAGGCTGGCAGTGGGGGCATTGTCTCTGACCCTCCAGTATTTGGAGCAGCACAAGCCTCAGGGGTGCCTCTGCCCTGTTATGTTGGGGGAGAGGAAATTAAGGCAGGTAAAATATCCCATTTGTGTTCTGGCACTTCCTTCTCATTTATTTGGGTAAGTGGTGGTATATTTTTTGTTGCTTTACTGGTGGTTAACCTAATTTTTTTTTTCCATGTGAGTTTTAAATATCATGGCCAGGCTGCCCTTCAGCTGGGTTGTTAAATTATCCAGGACAGAGTGGTTTTAAAACAAAGGTAAAGTCATGTTGTGATATTGTTAAAAATTGATCTGAAAAGAAATTACTATTCACAGGCAAAAGTTTTCTAGGACAGAGATAAGCTGGTAAAGACTGAGGAGGAAAAAGAAAACCAAGCTTTAATTAGAATATGGAAGGTATGAACACAGTTAAAGATAATTTGGGGAACCCCAGCTCCAGGAGCTCATCACTCTGGTGATGTTGACCTGCCATGTGGCCTCTGTGCATGCTGCTAAACCAACCCAACTCCAAACCAAAGTCTTGTTTCAAATTGCCTTTATGTTTAAAGTCAACATGGTTTTTACCTTTTATTTGGAGCAAGAGAGCTGAGCTGATGAAGAGCAGCTCACTGAATTTCTGTGATGTGTTTGCATGCCTTCAGGCACCACCCAGGGCAGGAGGTCTTGGAAAACATGGGTTGGAAAGATTGAATATTTGACAGAGAACATGTTAGATGAGATGCTAGACAAGGGTTTTTTTTACTGTGAGGGTGAGGAGGGGCCCTTGGCACAGGGTGCCCAGAGAAGCTTGTGGCTGCCCCTGGATCCCTGGCAGTGCCCAAGGCCAGGCTGGACAGGGCTGGGAGCAGCCTGGGACAGTTGGAAGGTGTCCCTGCCATGGCAGGGTGGACTGGATGAGCTTAAGGTTCCTTCTGATCCAGGCTGTTTTTTGATCATATGATATTTAACTTTTCCAGGGAAAGTCTTGCATTTCATAACCCCTGGCAGGTTCTCTGCCATCTCCCCCTGCCTCACAGAGCACTGTGGATGGCACTGTCCCTGCAGTCCAGCAGACATCAGCCTCTTGCCAGCCCTGGCTGTGCAGCTGTGTCGTGCAAAGCCCTCCATGCTGCCCTGGGGCTGCTCCAGATCATGAGATGTCACAGGATTACAGAATGGTTTGGGTTCAAAGGGTTTAAATTCTGAAAAGCCATCTAATTCCGCTCCCTCCCTGGGCATGGACACATTCCACTAGACCAGGCTGCCAGGGCCTGGCCTTGAGCCCACTTCCAGGGATGAAGGAGTCCACAGCCTCTCTGGGCAACCTGTTCCATGGCTCCATCCATGGCTGTCCCTTTTCTGTGGTTTTGGTGTGGTTTTTTTTTCCTTTTTATTCTGTGAGCAGAATCCCTGTGGGCTGTACATGTGCCTGAGCCAGTAACATAATTACACCTTCCCAGCTGCGGCCTGTAAATGCTCTTGCCATAAGTGCCAATTAAAATAAATGCAGATTATTGGGAACTTAGAGGATAAACAAATCCCTTTTTTGTCTAAATACCAGCCTGGGTTCTGGGGTCGTTGGGGTGTTTTGCATTAGTGTCTGCTTTCACTCTGGCAGGGAAAGGACCTCAGCCTTTTTGCTGGAGCAGGAAGCTGTCACAGCCCAGAGGGATTTTTGAGATGGGTTCTGCATCCAGGAGGTGTTTCTGCCCTGAGCAAGGAGCTTTTTTGGTCAGAGGGTAGAGGGCTGCCTGCTCTGATGGGTCAGCAAACTAACAAGAATGTGAGGAACTTGCTCTGAATTCCCAGCCAGGCAGAGCAAGCCAAACAGACACAACCAGCTCTGCCCCGAGGGTTAACTACCTGCTGCTGAAATGCTAATTGCAGGGAATTGTGTCCATCAATTATGGCAAACAGCGTTTGCTTCCTGGGAGGGTGACAGCAGAGGGAGGGAGAAGCCCTGATCATCCAAACGAGCTTTTTGCTAATCACCTCTGATGGGAGGGCTCCAGAGACTGCTGATGAGTGGGACAGGAGCTTCTGTCACCAGCTGTACCCATAGCTCCTCAGGAATCCAGAGCACCCCTTTGCTCCTCTCTGGCTCATCCTCACAGTCCTTGGCTGGCCCTGAAGGTTTGAGCTGTTCTTGGCCATCACAAGCTGTGTTTCTTGGGTATTTTTTTGTGCCCACCATGGAAATCACCATCACTTGTGTCCCTCAATGCCTTTCTGAGGGTCTGTGTTTGACAGGGAGCCATGCCCTGCCTGTGCTGAGCGTGGGATCATTAACAGCCAGGCTGGGATAAAGCTTCCCTTTCCTCCCTCAGGACAGATCCTACTTTTAATTGCAATACTATAATACTTGTAATAAAAAGAGGGAATTTCAGCAGAACTCTTCCGGCTTTAGAAATCTATTGTTCAGCCTGTTTAACGGCTCCCTTTTATGTTCTGAGAAGATGCTGTACATGTGTCTCCATTGGAGCGAAGGTGTCCTTTATAATTATACTAAATTGGTGATAATTTATGTAGCATTTTATATTTCATTACAGACAATACGCAATTTGCTCTTTAGGTGATCCTCTTGGCCAGACTTTTGCTTTGGGTTGCTACAGGTACTCATTGGAGGGAGCAGGGCAGCCCCAGAAGCTGCGCGTCTGTACGCCTGAGGTGGCTCTTGGCACCTGTCTACCACCATCCTGTGCCTCTTGTGCATCTCTGGATCCCTGGAGGGCTGGAAGAATTTCTGCTGCTGGTATCTGCATTTTAGATTGGCTGCAGGAAAAAAAGGAGCAGGTATGATCATCCCAACTTATCTTTTTATTATATATTTATTTCCATTCCTGAGCCATAATTTTGCCACCATAGTTACCAGACGCACTGAAGAGGTTCTGTGTCTCTGAGACCATCTGGTTTAGATAGTTTTAAACAGGTGGAACTAGTCTCTTTCAGACTTTCAAACCATTCTTCTGGTTTATATATATGGTTTAAACCATTCTTTTGCTGACTTATTTCAATGGATATAGTTGGGTAAAAGATAAAGAAAAGAGTTAAAGAATAACTAAAATTTTGTTCAAAGGAGTGGTCTCAAGAGTCATCTGAGGAAAAAGTGAGGGAATTGGAGAGGCTCAGCCTGAGAAAAGGAGGCTCGAAGGAGCCTCATTGCCCTCTACAATTTCCTGACAGGAGGGTGGGGCAGGTGGGGGGTCAGGCTATGTTTCTAGAGGATGAGAGGAAACAAGCCTCCATGTGTTCCAGGGGTGAATTTAGGTTGGAGATTGGGTACAAATCTCCTCACTGAAAAGGTGTGTCAGGGTCAGGCTGCCCAGGGAAGCATGCAGAGACCATCCCTGCGAGGGCTCCGCTTACCTTAAAGCTTGTGGCTGTCCTGCTTGGTGTATGCTGATCGAATTGTGGGGGTTCTGCAGATGCAGCACCCCCTGCTTCAGCTCCAGGTGAAGCTGTCTATCTTTTTTTCCCCCATTGATTATTTCATTTTGTCCTTGTTTCTGGAGGCGCCTGGGCACTGTCAATGGCTTGAGGTCTGTCATAATCCAAGCCTGTCTCCCATGATGGCTTTCCCTCCAGCATTCCTACCTGGCTCCTCTACTGTCCAGATCTGTGCCCCTCTCACCTCCTGTCCCCCGCAGTGCTGTATGGACAAAAGCACGGCTGCAGCACAAGTCTGCCTTTAATCAAAGAGAGCCTTAATCATTTGTGGAGACTGGGCACATCCTGGGGAGAATGGCAGTAGAATACAGGAATTCCAACATCAGGAATTAGGGAGATGGCAGGAATCAGGAATTTCTAGCATCAAGGAATTAGGGAGAGTGGACCAGGAATCAGAATTCCCATCAGGAATTAGGTACAGGAATCAAAGGATCACAGGAAATTAGGGAGAGATGTGCAGGATACGGATTAGGGAAGAGTGTCCGCTTCAACATCAGGAATTAGTGGGAGATTGGCGAAGGAATCAGGAATTCCACATCAGGAATTAGTGAGAGGAATCAGGCATTACAGGAATCCTAGGAATTCGGGATCACGAATCATTGCGAAAGTTAGTGCGGTCGAGTCTACTATGAGGATTGTTCAGCTCTCGCTGTCTGTACGGCACAGGGGGCTGCCTCCTTCCTGCCCTGGCCCGGGGGGCTCAGGCTCCTCCGTGCTGCTTGGGGACATGAAGCCTGCTTGGAGGCACCTGGAGTGTGCCCAGCCCTCCTTCCAGGTGAGCAGCCTGTCCTCAACTCCTTCCCTTGAAATTGTTGTCCTTCGGCTGGTGGCTCTTTCCCTTTCGTCTACAGGGTGTTCCAGGTTGTTTTGGGACAAATGTCCTGTTCAAGGTGGACCTGCCTCTCTGCAGCGCTGTCAGCTCGGGGTTCACTGGGCTGGAAGAAGCTTGTGAGGGTTTCATTAATATCACATCATGTCTGGTGGCCAGCCAAGAGCCAGGCGTTGTGCAGCTGTGCCACATTGCTGTGATGCAAAACTTCGCTGCTGTTAGAAAAATTAATCCAAAGCCCAGAGTTTATGTCCAATAAAGGAGACAGAGGAGTCCCACAACTTGTATTCATGAAAAAGGGATTGAGGTCTTCAGGGCATTTCCCATGGGTCACTTCACAATTCATAGAGGCAAGCCTCTTTTATCCAATTTCCGCGCACATTGCCTCTCTCTTTTCCCATTGTGAGGTGCTTGAAGAGGCTTCAGGCTCCCACAAAACGCCTGATGAAAACCTGCCCTCTATCATCATTGCCCCCTTCAATATATCTCGATGTCTACTGCTCTAGTAGTTCTATTAACAGACTGGATGAAGCCAATCCATAGAATTCACCGATGCAAGATCTTTCCTATGATATTCTTTCTATCTCCTAATATCGCACTTATCTCACCTGCAGAGTCAGAGTCTTTTGTAAAGACACTCCTCTTTGGCTCGATTTCCTTTCGACTGGAATGGGACACGGTTGGACACTCATCGCTGGCTGGGGCAGGACTCGTCCATGCATCGCTGAAGTGATTGATGGCCATTTTGGTGCACTGGGAGCCCGGGTGCCAGCAGGGGAGTGCGGGGGAAAGGAGGCAGGTCACGACCGCTGCCCGCAAGCAGCGCTGCTCAGCGCCGACCTTTTGTACAAGCTCATTAACAAAACCGGCGAGAAGGAGGGCCAAGCCATTCACAGCAATTTATATGTAAATGCCCCGAAGTTACCAAAAAGAAGAGAACCCCACCGGCGTTCATTAGGAAAAAAAAAGATTTTTGAGATTTTCTTGTATTGTGTCTGGTTTGTTGTGGTTTTTTTTGGTTTTTTGTTGTTTTTTTTTTTTTTTTTTTTTTTGTTTTTTTTTTTTTGTTTTTTTGTTTGTTTTTTAGGGGTTTGTTTTGTTTGGGTTGGTTTTGGGTGTTGGGTTTCTTTTGTTCTTTTTTTTTTCTTTTTTGGTGGTCTTTTTTTTTGTTTGTTTTTTTTTATCTTATTTTTTTGTTTTTCATTTTGGCAAGCTTACTGTCAACTTCCTGTTTTGATTCCGGTTCTCCAATATTGCATCTTTGCTGCATCCAGGCACTAGGTTAGGGCTGGGTTTTTCCGGCTGTCTGGGAGTGACGAACAGGGAGGTTTTGAATGCTCTGGGACCCCCATAACCCTTGGGAGACAGGATGTGACACTTTGTGAACCCAGGTGAGTAACTTTCTCTACGCGGTGAAATTGGTCATGACCCGGCTGACAGGTGGATGCAGTTACCAACCTGGGAGACCAATGGTGTCCCACAGCTCTACACCATCAGGCCTGACCTCCCCCTGCATAACCACAGACACTTTGTCCCAGAGGGATTCCAAGGAAAGTGAGTTTACCTTAAGCTAAACCCTGAAATCTCTCTGCTGAGAGGTTTACCTCTCTTCCTTTTAGCAACAGAAACAAGGTAAACACAGTGTATAAAATTCTTACCCAAACCATTATCTGCGATGAGCCCCGAGCAGAACAGCTGGTGCTGCGGGAGAGTGCGTGGTGGTGTTTTTTGCACATCTGAATGAAGACTGAGCCTCTCGTCATGGCTCTCTTGTCAAGGCTCAGACTGTGAACAGGTGAGTTTGGGGGGTCCCTGGATCCTGCTGAAGGGGCTGCAAATGCCTTGTTTGTGTCGTGAGCCTGGATTAGTTTGATTTGAGGCGAAAAGCTGCAGCAAACTACTATTCCAGACAGAAGTAGAAGTGGAAAAGGTGCTGCAGTGAAAGTGCCACCAGCAATGCACGTCAGGAAGTTCCAGTCCGCTTCTCACAGAGCATCCCTCCATCCTGGCTGCTCACAAAGCTGCCTGAGCCAGTGAAGAGCCTCCCTTGCAGCAGCTCTGCACCCTCAGCGCACCAGAGAGGTGTTCACATGTGGTGGACACCTGCAGTGGAGGCACATCAGAGCATGTTTTTGGGCTTTGACTCAATGCTCCCTCCCAGTGCATCCCCATCAGTCTGAGTTTTGGGGGCTTCCCAGCTTGGCTGCTGCTGTGTTTTGTGGGGGTAACAAACTACCCTGTGCTCACATTATCAAATGAATGTAGAATAACAAGCCCCACCCCAGTGACATATGATGGTTTGCTGGATTGAGCTCAAAGCACATTTGTTATCCTGCCTCTCAACACAGCCTCTGAGAGATTTCAGAGGCATCAAAACAATTCTGAGGCTTCTCTCTGCAGCTGTGGGCAAGGGAAGCTGGTTGGAATGGGAAGAGGGAAAAAGGAGAATCAGCAGTGGTACGATCCCTAATTCAAATGATGCAGGAACCGTGTACTGGCAGGGACGTGTCATTACCTCTTCAAACCATTGCCAGTGCATCAAACACAAGAGCTACTCTGGGCTGCTCGCTGCCCATGGCCAGACACCCCATCGGTGCGGGAGAAGAATTATCCTGGCCTCACCCCTTCCTCTCCTCCAATGCCATTTAATTTTTTTATAACATTAGATTAATCCTCAGCTTCTCAGTGGGACAAAGAACAACCATCCTTTCTCCTGTGCCTCACCCAGGAGCTGAGTTGCTGGCAGCTGCTGCAGAGGATGGTTTGCAGTGAGGATGGGTTTTGTTTGGGGGTGTTTGCTGCAGCAAACCCCAAGATTTTGGCTGTGTGTGCAGACAGGGTGTGGTGACACCCAGCATCACCGTCACAGCAAACCATACCACGGCTCCAGGCTGGGTTTGGAGCTCCTTCTCTGACCTGAGCGTGCTGAGAGCTACAGCAAAGTAGAACCACTGGCAGGAGCTTCAATTACAGCTCCATCTGCTGGGAAAGTGATATGGGGAGTTAAAAAAGTTCAAAATTGCTGTCCAGGCATGCAGAGATGGGCAGGACCATGGACTGCCATAGCCCCATGTGAGCAGGACAGAGAGCAATGCCCAGATCTGGGCTGTATGACGAGATTTAATGAGGAACACATCAGCTGGCAGCTGTTGGCATGCCTGAAGGGACAGGAAACCTCACCCTGGTGCTCACATCCTGCATTTTGCTGCTTCCTCAGGTGCTTTGGTACCTCATTTGGGGGTGGAGGAATGCTTACCACTCCAAGAATTGCTCTAGATGCTTTGTTGATCCAAAAGGACTAACTGGGTGGGCTGGGCCTAATCAGTAAATTTATGATTGGGCTAATGGAGAAAAAGACCCAGCTTCCCATGACTTGGGCAACCCTTCCTTGTGTGTTTGTGGTAACCCCAGAAACTGAGTGAAAAAAAAATCACCAGAGCTCAAAGAATCCATCCAGCAAGGATCTCAGGGTAAAAGACTAAAATAAGGGTGAAAGATTCAAATGATGTTACTTATCAGTGTCACACAAGAAAATGATAAAGATAAGAAACACAGATTGACATGGTAATTGTATCCTGAATATCAGACCCTGCTTTATTATATCCCTAATATATCTCCATTGAAGCCAGATAAACATGATTATAACATTTCATCTTCATCCTCGAGGAGGTAAAAATAATGCCTGTGGGCACAATGGTGCTCCTGCTGCTTTTCCTGGTTGTTAGTCCTGAAGCACTGCTCATCCCTGCTGGCCACGTGCTTCCCTCCCTGGAACTTTCACTGCATTCAGCCAAAGCTCATTCACCCAGCTGCCAGGATGTTCATTTGATCCCAAATCCTGCTCCTGTCCTGCTCCCTGTCCCTGCCTCCTGTTTGGTCTGTGGTGTGTGGTGACCTCTGGCTCTGTCCCCCCGTTCATCCCTGTGGTGAAAGGGCTGAGCAGATCCCAGGGGCCACCAAGTTCCAGAGAGGGAAGAGAGGTCCTCCAGTATGTGCTTTTGCCTGCTCATTTCCTGAAGATCTGCAGCAGGACTTGTCTCCTGCACAGAACCTCCCAGGGCATAACAATTAATCAGTTGCGGCTGTTATCTACCTGGGAATTAGCTCATTTCCTGAGGATTAACCTAATTGTCTAATTATTCATCATATTGTCTCTCCTCCAGCTCCTCATTCATTGTTTGGTTGTTTTAGTTGTAAAATATCTTTAGTCTCTATTATTTGAAGGCATTAAGAGATTTACTTTGTGGTTTTATTTATTTATTTTTAGTGCATTTCTAGTCTGAAAAGCCTTCCTGAGCTAAACCTTTCCTGACAGAAAGGACAGGAGGTCTGGCTCTTCTGGTGGCCATTCCCCTGTGCCTACATGAAAGAACTTAAATCCTTTTTGTCCTTGTGTTCACCTGGCCTGACTGACTTCAATGTCACCCACAGAAGATGTGCTCTGGAGAAGCTGCTCCATGAGACAACTCCTTGCAGGAGTTTTAGGGTTAGGGCATAAGTGTGATTTTCTCCATCAATTGGTTTTAACTCTTTGGGTTTGTCCTTGCCTCCAAAAACCCCACCTGGACCTGGCAGGATCTGCTCCTGCCTCGAGGAAGGGGCTGGATCACCACCTTGGTTTTTGTGACACACTTGTACCCCTAAAAGAGCCCCAAACCAAAGGAAATCACCTCTAGAACAGCCTTTTGTGGCTGTGAAGTTTGGAAGTGCAGGGCTGATTCTCCATCCCCTATTCCAGCTGCCTTTGCAGAGGAATTTAGTTGAGCTTTCGAAGAAGGGGACAAATTGCCCCATCCTCTCAGGACCCTCATGCCCTGAGCTTTTCAGCTGGTGTAAATTCAACCAGTGAGCCCTTCCAGCTGGTGTAAATTCAACCAGTGAGCCCTTCCCCTGGTGTAAGCTCCACTGGTTTTTCCATCCTACAGAGAGCAGTCTAAAGTTGACTTGGGGCTGAAACCCCTTGGATGTGTCCAGAGTTAAAAGTAAGATAAAATATACATTCCTTGGTGAAAAAGGAGTGCTTCCTCTTTTCTTTCCACTTTGGTACCTGAGCAGGAGCCAATGTCAGGGGAGAGTCTGGAAGCTCTGCTGTCACTCAGGCAGAAAACAGTGGAATCCCTGCTGACAATAATCCTCTATTGATTTTGCCTTGTTTTCACAATCATTAGAGAATTTTCACTAAGCAGAATGAAAAAATCTTCTGATTCCCAGAGGGTTCTCATGTTCTCTCAAGGAAATAACAACAAATGAACAAAAAAAAAAAAAAAAACAACCAAAGCAGAAAATTAAACCCATGAGTAAACCATAAATAATGTGCAGAGCTGGCTGAGAGCTCTTTGATGTTCAAATGCACCAGTTACATGGTTTGGTCCTTCTCCTTACAATTTTCCTGTACTTTCCTAACTCTTCATAAGCAGATTTTCAATACCAGGCATTGCTTTTCCATGGTCCATCAGCATTTCCAGCACAGAGGAGCACGGCTGGGCGGCATGGTGGGTTTGGGGGATTGTTCCTCTGGGGAAGGCTGCTCATTCCTCTGGATCTTTCTGGTAAGATCTAAGCTGTGTTTTGAGGAATTCCCAAAATCCACGTGTGTGTTTGTGCTCCTTGTGTGTGTCTGTGCCTGGCCTGGTGTCAGGGCTGGTGAGGCTGATTGTGCCTGTGTTTTGGTTGTCTCTGAGGGGTTTTTTTGGTTTGGAGAGGACTTTGAAGAGTCCCTGTGCACAGGAAGGGTGGTGTGTTCATAGAATGGTTTGGGTTGGAATGAACTTTAAAATCCATCTGACCCTACCCCCTGCATGCAGGGACACCTTCCACTGTCCCAGGCTGCTCCACCCGTCCAGCCTGGCCTTGGCACTGCCAGGGATCAAGGGAGCCACAGCTTCTCTGGGCACCCTGTGCCAGGGCTCACATCCCTCTCCATGTGCTGCCCACACGTGTGAGCTTGGGGACAGGGTCTGCACACCTCACCCCAGCCCTGTGCTTGAACAGGCGCCAATTCCGAGAGCTGCCAGCACTGTCCTGCTGCTCAGAGCTGCCTGCTGGCTCACACAGATGAAAAGATTATGACATTCGAAAGAAATAATTTATAAACAGCAGATGTTCCATAAAGTGTGATTAAAAAAAACCCACCAACAAACACACAGCCAGAACATCAGCCCACCCAGTGAGTGCCATCCTGCTGGGGATGCCAGGGGAGGTCAGCTCTGGAGCAGTCCTGAGGCACCTGAGATGCTGAATGCCTGATAAGGAATGTTGGAGTGATTCAAAGAGGGCATCTGAGGGACATCAGACTGGTGCATTTTTGATAAGAAACAGGCAAGAGGATGATATGAAACAGGGAGGTGTAAAGTGGGGAATGGAGAGGGAAGAGAGAAAAACAATGATGAAGGTGCAGCAGAGCTGAGCCATGTGAAGAGCTGTGAGAGTGAGTCTGAGCCCTTTGGCAGCAGCAGCAGCAGCAGCACAGCACTGGAACCTGTCCCTGCCCTCCTGAGCTGGGCAGGAGAGAGCAGGACTGCTGCTGGGCCCTGACACTGCCATGGACCCCTTTCCCAGAGCTTTGCTGTTACAACTGTAAAAAATCCATTTCAACATTCAAAGTCTGTTTTAATTTGAGCTTTCAGTCACTTTGATTTAATTCCTTCTGCATCTGCTAAATAATGAACGAATACTTTCAGGAAATGCCCTTCAGTGTTCTCTGGTGTGTTTTGCACTGTAATCAACTCTCCTCTTCCTCCTCAAGACCTTTTGACCCTGCAGGCCTGTCTGGGCAGCAGCCAGGAGGGGAACACACACATCTCCCTCCTTGTGTTCCAGCAGATCAAGGCAGCTGGGCAGAGCTGAGAACTGGTCCAGCTGTGGCTCCTGGACACATCTGCTGCTGCAGCTCAGCATCTTCCCCAGTCCCACCCCTCCACCAGGGCACCTGCTGGGGCAGCTCCTCCTTACAGCTTCCCTCCATCATCCCACACATCTTCTGCACTTCTCCAGTCCTGAACCTCCTGCAGCCCAGCCTTGGTGGCCACCAGCCTCCCTGGCAGGATTACAGCTCTCCCCGGGGCATTGCAGGGATGTAACTCTCTGAAGGACTTGGCCAATCCTTTCCCAGCTGGAAATCATTCTGGTTTCTCCAGAAACTCTTTGGCAGAGATCCACATCTCCGACCAGCGTTTGGTCCTGGGGTAGCAGTGTTGTGGTTTCCCACCCACATCCATGAGTGTGTGCTGATCCTTCTCGGTGAAGGTCTGGATCAAATAGCTGAATGTCTGCTATTGCCACCTGAAAACTCCTGGGAAATGTGCAGAAATGTGGAGTGAAGGGGTTTCAGGAAGGATCCAGCCAGTTTCCTCAGAGAGACTGGATCAGGCAGCCCTGGCTGGCAGGAACCTGTCCCATTGTGTGAGTGGACAAACGTGGTGGGTGCCAGCCAGAACCCTTAACTGGCTCTCCATCCTCAGTGTAAAGGTGAGTTCCATGGGTTCCATTTTTGTGATTCCATGCCTGGACACTGCACTGAGTGCCAGAGGAAAAGGCTCACAGCCCACTGTTGGTGTGCACAGCACATTGAATCTGGGAACCACAACCCTCTGCAGCCTTCAGTTATTTGTTAAAGGCTGCTGATAACTGCAGCTTCCTCTAATTTGTCTCCTTTGTGTGTTCTCCCTGTTTGTCTGGGAGCTGGGAATCCTGACCTGGAGACCTGGTGCTGGATGTGTGGTGGTACGAATGATGCCTGATGATTTTTACTTTTCCTTTTTACATTGTACCCTCTATGCATCCCCCTGTACCCCTTAGCTTCATTCTTGTAATTCTGGAGCCTGATATTCCAGCTTAGTTTAGGAGTTCTGCTGGGAGAGAGACCAAACATCCTGAGGAAGGCCAGTGTGCCCTGTGCTATCTAAACCCGAGCTCAGCCTTGGGTGAAGCTTCTGTCTGAACATCTGTGTAAACTGGGCTCTGCCTCATCTGGGGGAGATTCATTAGAATAGGGGACATACTGCATTTGTTGTTTTTATTGGGAATCCTAGATAGATATGCTAATTCCTGAACTATAAAACTTGTACCGTGCTGTACACGGTGTGCATTCGCCATCAAGTTGTGCACCTGGGATCCCAATACCAAGGTAAAACCTTTTTATCCCTTAATCGTGTCTGTGTCAGTATTAAAAACTGGCCTTTCAAGCAACACCAGAGCTCCACAAAACCAGCTGAAACCAGGGTGGGCTTCCTGGAACAAGGGGCCACTCTGATTTAATGATATCTCGGTCTCCCTGGAGACCATCACATGCAGAAAACTTCAGAAAAGATCATGAGGACCCCAGAAATCTTTCTAATTGTCCATCTTGGCATGCCCCAGGCCCTAGGCAGAGCAGGTTGTTCCTTCTTTCCAGAAAAACAGAGGTTCATCCAGCCTGTTCCCATCTCATCCCTGCTCCAGGGCTGGGGGTTACATTCACATTCACCATCTCTCATTTGCTCCCATTTCCATGGATGAGCTGCTCTCCACAGGCTGTCCTTGGAGAGGAGCTGTGCACCAGACAGAGCTCACCCAGACAGGATTGGTGCTGGCCCTGGACCTGCATCATCCCAGAGCTCTCACTGGGTCTGAGGGATGTGAATTCCTTTGGGATCAGGAGGAGGATCAGTGTGAAGTTCTGCCCCAGTTCTGTCTGGCTGAGCACACGAGAGGCCCATGTGAGGCTGAGCTGCTGCAGGAGCTGCACCAGCCACCCCAAAAGCGACCTTGTCCCACAAGCCTCCTCTCCATGAGAGCTGTCCTGTGGCCAAATGAAAATCTGAATTTTTTCTGAATAGAGGGCTCGAAAAGGTCAGCCCTCCTTGGGTTTGCCATCAATAAGCTTAATTGGGGACAGTGATTACCTGCCAGAGCAAAGGTCTGTCTGCCCCATCTCCAAAAGCAGCCAAGGGAATGGGAGAATTCAGGGAAAACAGCAGCTGCACCTCCCCAGCCCACAGCCCTGCCCCTGCCTGCAGCTCAGGTGCTTTCTTGAGGGGCTGTGGTTATTAATGTTGATGGACTTTTTTCCCCATGAATTTGTCTAATTGCTTTTTGCATTTCTGGATATCCATTAGCTGCTCTCAGCCAAGGAAAGGTAATGAATTAGAGCCTTAAAAGCACCCAAAGGGTTTTAGAGGGAGCAATTCTCTCAGCACAAATCCTCACATTTTCATGCTATCATTAAGAGCTGCAGCATCATTTTGAGGGTGGTTGGGCAAATCTGACAACCCCAACCCTATTCCCTTTCTGACCCATTTCCCAGTCCAGAGAAACTGGGGTGGTTTCTTGGCTCTGCCTGAAACCTGCCATTCCCATTCCTATTTTGTTCTGTGCTAAGACTACTTACTTTTTTTTTGTTTTACTTTTATTTATTCATTTTCTGTGTGGACAGATGAGCAGTGAAATGTCAGTGCAGAATCTGAGGAGGGAGAAGGTGCTGGGGGTTTGTGCAGGGGGAAGGGGTTGTTGTAAGGTCTGTGTGTGAATACACAACTCTGGAAGCTGCCAGAACCTCAGGACCATGTCCTGAACAAAACTTGCAGTTGCTGTGCAGACCACGCTCTGTGGGAGCTGGGAGTCATCCAAAGTAAAGAAATGCTTTCACTGATTTTTCTCCCCCTACCACATATCCTTTGTGCTGTTCCCAGCCCCTGAGGGCTGAGGGGTTGGTTGTGCCAGGCTTCTGCCAGAGTTGGGAGCTGTTTTCCAGGTCTCAGCGCGAGATCCCGCTCTGCTCCAGCTGCTGGCAGGGTTTGGAAGCAGGAGAGGCTGCTTGCTCTAAATACAATGTGTTCTGATATGTGATACAGCACAGCTCCCGGTGGGGCACGGAGGGAGGGGGTCAAGAACTGAGGCACACAGAGTGCAAAAATAAGGCAGAGCTGAGGAGAGGGTGCTGGAGCAGCTGGCAGAGGGTTGTGGTAAGGTGAGAAGAACTCTAAAGCTGCAGCAGCTGCTGCTGCAGCCGCGAACCCGACACATTTAATGAGCCTCTGCCTGCCGCCAAGGGAAAGGCTTGTTTCCTTAAATAAATATTGGAATAACATGCAGGAGACTGCTCTGGCGGGGTGCTCAGTCCCCTCAGCTCTCCCCTGGCCCCTGGCAGCGCTTTGTTTGAATTTGGGGGTGAGAACAAGGGGCTCAGGCTGTGGGGGAATGAATGACTGTGGGCACTATCTCTCTCTTTTTTTAACAGTCTGAAGAGTTTCTGCATAGTTTGGGCTATTTTTAACCACAATTTGATAAATGAATGTAGGTCAAAAAATGGGGGAGAGAGTTCGCACTTTTTCTTTTGTGCAGAATTTTAGGGAATTTTGGGAAAACTGGAGCAGCTCAGGAAGGGGCTAAGTAGGTGCTGAGCACAAAGTGTTTCTGCCTGAAGAGCAGCCTCCTCTCATGGTGGGTAGCGAGAAGGAAATTTTTATTTCCTCCAAAATATTCCCCACTTTGGAGCATTTACATTAAATATCTCAATCGCTGATTTCCACCACAGCTCTGGAGCTGCAGTGGTGCAAGGAGCATTTCCTCAGTTCTGAAACTCCAGTTTTGTTGATTATCTGGATGTGGTGAGAGCAGAGACTTAATTTTATTTTTTTTTAATGCACCAGAGCTGTGAGATGACTCCTGGATGTGTGTGTGTGCAGGAGAAACACCTGGGTGACACAGAAACAAAATCTGTTTTGTTCTCCTGTGAAATGTCTCTTCTCCAAGATGAGTGTTTGAGGGCTGGGTGTGTGTGGGAAGGGATGGGGGAGAGGATCAAGGTGGGTGGGAAGGTGAAATGCTTTGAAATGGGACCCAGACTTGACCTAGTGCCATTTTTAGCCTCTTTGGCTTTGAGGAGGTTTTGCCCCAGGTTTTCTTGATGTCGGGATCCTTTGAGGGAGAAGAGGAAACTGGAGGAGGGGAATAAGGGAAGCAGTTGTACGAGGGATGTGTGTTTGCACAGAGATATGAGTACCAAGAAGGACAATCACACCCTTGAAAATCTTGCTCAGAATGCTCCTGGGAACCCTTCAGGGGCAGGGCAGTGCTCTGGGCTGGGCTGGGAACCCGTGGGGACGAGCTGGGGATGCTGCAGTGCCCGGCAGGGATGCTCCGTGCTCTGCCCCCCTCCCCATCTCCTGCTTTGCCCCAATCGACAAAGAAAAATCTGCCAGAATAAGTTCCTTGTTGCAGTGCTCCATTACCTGCAGGACACTTGCTCGCTGCTCTGCTGGCTCTCAGGCATATCCAAATGTAATTAATGTGTTCTAAATTAATCTTCAGCACGCAGGGGAGCGAAAAGACACAACCTTCCCTGACTTTCTGCCAGTGCCCCGTTCCTCCTAATGATGCTGTGGAGCAGTGGGAGTGCAAGAAGGAGCTTTTAACACCCACGTGTGCTGTTGTGAAGGTGTGCTGGCAGCTCTGTGCAGGGCAGGATGATCTCTGCACTGCTGAGGGGTTTGTCAGGGTGAGCAGGGATGGTTGGCACCTACAGACTCCCTGATTTCCTCAGATGGAATGGCACTGCTGGGGTGCTGAAGAAATTCAACTGTCCCCTCTGTCCCCTCCCTCCTTGCTGGGCTTTCTCAGGTGGGATTTAGTGAGGGATCAAAAGAGCTCAGTCCCCTGGTCAGCTGTGGCACTGCAACACCAGCAAACCAAAGGGCAGATATATTGTAACAAAAAACCAACCAAACAACAACAACAACAACAACAACAACAACAACAACAACAAAAAAACCAAAACCAAAAACAACAAAAAAACCCCAACCAAACAAACAAAAAAACAGTATTTGGGGGCTGATGCAATCCTTTTTCCAGCCTCAGCCACTATTCAGTCTCTGTTGTGTTTGAACCCCAGCTCAGCTCTCTCTCAGCTGCTGGGTTACAAGAATGCCCAACAAAAAGCCAAGCCCTTCCTTGTAATCTCTGGTTTTCAATACTTGCTTTTGTTCCCCACCCAAAATGTTGTTTTTTTCCCTTAAAAGGGCACATAGAGATGACAGTACTTCTGTGTCTGCATTTGAAAAATCTGTAATGTAATGTTTTGTAATGTTTTTGTAATGTGCATTTCCAGTGTTTTCAATGGATACACTCACCTAATGTCATAGAATCATAGAATGGTTTGGGTTTGAAGGGACCCTAAATATCATCTCATTCCAACCCCCTTGCCATGGGCTGCGATGCCCTTTACTGGACCAGACCCCATCCAGCCTGCCCAAGTTGGATATCAAATATTAAAAGTTCCTTCTGCAATAAATTTGGGAGCCCTTGGTGGCCAGTAAGTGGGCTATGAAGAGCCCAGTTACGTTGCAAATGATTGCATGTGCTTGACTTGGGGCAGAAAAAAAAAAAATTTGACTTTTTCTGACTCAGCTAAAGCAAGATTAATGGAAAATGAATGTGTGTGCTGTAAATTCTGTTTAGTTAATACATATAACACTTTAAAAGAACAAAAGAATAGAAAAGTAGGTAGGGGAAAAAGACAGTAATTGATGGATCACCTTTGATTTTTTTGTTTTTTTTTGGTAGAGAGAATAATTGTGTGTGTAACTCTGGGGTGAGGTACTTAGCAAGCTGGCATGATGTTCTGCAACTCTTCCCTCCATTTGGTCACAGAAATCACTGTTTTCAGAGTGCCTGAAACTGCACCAGGGAACAGTGTGGGTCATTTGTTGCTGAGTCTCAGGGGTGTGTTGTACATGAGGAGCAACCAGGAAGGCTGAAATGTGATTTGTGGGATGTTACCCTTGTGTTTTGTTGGATGAGAACAGTTCTTCATGTGCTGGTCCTTCCCATCACCGCTGCTCCATCATCCCTGCAGCAGCAAACTCAGCCCCTCCTGCACCATCACCAAAATATAAAATAGGATTGGGACCATTCTGCTCCTCAGGGCTCAGGCAGCTGCCTGGGATGTGAGATGTGACATTTCTTTTTGGTGGGCTGAAAACTTAAACAAAATACTAAAGTAAGCCTAACCAAAAAAAAGGAAAAAAAATAAAGAAAACAACCCGCAAATGGTCCGGTTAAGAAATTTTGGTATCATTAGCCCAAACAGCAGCTGGGTTTGTTCCATATCCTCCAGATTTTCACCTCCTTCATGCAGCACTAATTTTCAAGGGGTTAGAAAGGTGGTTATTTTGCATCTACACAAACACACTCCTGTCTTTCAAACTTTCCCTTTTGAAAATATATTTAATAAAAAAAAAAAAAAAAAAAAAAAAAAAAAAAAAAAAGCACAAAGAGTAATTTATTGCAGCTGTTCCTGTCCTGTCACCAGGGAGATACTGGAAGAACAAGGCTGGCATTGCAACACGGTGGGAAGGCTGGGGTAGGATTGAAATGGGAGATGGAAAAATGGAAAAAAACAGGCAGAGAGAGGAGCAGACCCCCCCCTCTGTGTGTGTGTGTGGACACCTATGTCCATAATGTGTCTGTGTGTACATTTCCACACAGATCTATGCACATTTAAATACAGATCTGTATTTATGTGTGACAAACCAGCCCAGAGAGAGTTCATTCATTATTGCTGTTATTGGCAGGAACTTTTTCTTCCCGTGCCTAAATATAAAGGGGAAAAAAAAATCTATATTATTGTTTCACTCCAAGTTGTACAAGACGCCAGTACACAGGTTAATGAAAAAAATGCATGAATTTGGATAGATATATAATGGTCCCTTGGGTGTTCAGTCATAAATCTTTGTAGCTGGAAGGCAGAGCAGACATAAATAGGCCTGATATAACCAACTGTTTTACATACAAATGAATGCTTGCCTTTTATTTAGCTGACAATTTTATTATTTTGAATCCAAGGAGAATATTAAATGAATTTTGTCATGCTGTCTCCATTAGGAATGATCCCTGATCTGTGAACTGACTGTAGTGCAGGCTCTGGGCTCCATGCAGGGCTGCAGAAAGTGAGGGGGTGTGCTTTATTTGATATAATGGGGCAAGTGTCACTGCAATGCACTGGGTTCTTTATCAAAATGTGTCTTTCCCTTAAAGCTCCACTGGGAAGGAGGAAAAAGGGAAATAAATTGACTTATGATGGCCCCATACTTGTAATTATGGGTTCTGAACAATGGATTTCTACTGAGCTGACAGCAGCAGAGAACTTATTCCTTTTAAAATATAAATTATTTCTTCTTTCCCATGCCAGGCACCACGTGCTGGTGTAAGCTGCCAGGTTTGTCAGTGCTAGGATCCATATTTGCTTATTTATTATTTGTTGATTTATTATCCATGGGACATGCACAGCTAATAAATGCCTTCCCCTTGCTCTGCCTGGCAGCAGGAGGGGTGTTCAACGTATGAGAACCCCCAAACTCCACTCTGGTGCTCATCCTGCTGGAAATGGGGACAGAAATCACCAATATATTGACATTTCTGCTGGGCCAGGTTCATGCTCAGCCTGCTCAGTGTCAGGGTTGCAGGGGAGCCTTGAAAAGAAAAGGCTTCATCAGTCCCTGGATTGAAAATAGGTATTCTGTGGGATTTCCCTGCAGCAACACCCAGATCCTTGCAGTTACTGGTTGGTATTGAAAAGATAAATAAAATGGTGCTTGTTTATTCTGGGTGTCCAGTGGCTGCAAACCTACTAAAAAAAAGGACTTGCTGCACTTTACTGGGCAGTGAAATATATCTGGAGGGAATGTGCCAAGGGCAGGCAGAGATGAGGCTTTTGGAGTTAATTTTGTGAAGAGTAGCGAGAAAAGGGGAGAAGTGTGGCTTCTGAGCCTTGTACAGCTTCTTCTTTAAGCTGTTTGTGTGTCTTTGTGAAGCAGCACCAAAACGATTTTAAACACTCTGGGGTTTTTTAGAAGCTCGCTGACAAATGCTCTCAGCATTTCCTAAGCACAGCAAAGTGTCCCTGTGTGTTTGGGGTTGGGGTTGGTCACTGCTGAGCCCACTGCTGAGCTTTTTGCTGATGAGAGGTCTTGGCACAGCTGGGCTATTTTAGAAACTGTTTAGTGGAATCTGTGGCTCTAAAGTGTCTCTGAGTGCCTGAATGGGATTTCCTCACTGTTTTTATCTTCATGCTCGTAAAAAAAGAAGAAAGTAAGTGTGATTATTTACCTATGACAGACAGTGAATGGGGAGAAATGATATTATTTGGTGAAGGTTGGGCACAAAACCTGTTGCAAAGCTGAGCCCAGTTTCCCACAGCTGGGACTCACCTCTGTCTAGAGGAGTTGGTGCAATTTTAGTTTTCCATCACCTTCCTTTGCGTAGAGCAGATGTTATCCCAGAACCTACAGGTGCCTGTGCAAGGATTTAAACAGCCTGAGGGAAAATTTAAACCTGAGAATGTTGCTGGATGGGTGAATTTTGTGCTGGGAGAGCTGCCATGTAGAAAGGACCTTGGTCACCCTTCCAAATTACCCCTCTGTTATGGGGTAAAATGGGAAAATACATTGGGGTGTTTAAGACTACTCAAATCCTTCATTATTTTTTTTTTTTTTCCAACTTGATTTTATTTTTGGCTGCTCCAGTGATCTGGCTTCACTTCTGGCCCCACTCTGTGCAGCTCTCACTGAGCTGCTGCTGGAAGGCAGATGAGTTATGCAGGAGGTGCCCTCCTGGTGTCTTTGCATTTTTTAGCACTGCCAGACACAACCATCCTGCTTGCCATTCCCTGAGCTTCGTTCCAGGCTGTTTCCTGCCTCTCTGGGTGCACAAAGCAAAGCCCAGCTTAGCTGGGTTGCTGCAGGTCTTTGAGGTCATCTTTGCTCTTGGCTCACCTGAGCCGTGGAAATACTGAAGCCATTGAAATTTCTTCGAAGGGAAGTTTAATTTTAAAACAAAGCCTTCAAACAGTCAGAGCCAGCCAGCTCAGGGATTTGTTGGTTTTAACAAAAAAAAAAAAAAAAAAAAGGAAAAAAATTAGCATTTGAAAGCAAATCTCCTTGTTCCATAATAATCTGGGAAATTAATATATATAAAAAAAATACAGAGCACCACAGTATTCTTATTTCCTTAGATCTGAGAAGCCTAAATCTAAAAATCTGGGTATTTAAAATTTTTATCCCAGTTCTCTCTTTGGTCTCAGAGTCCTCGGGAGGTGAGTGGGAGCCTTGGCCACCCTGCACCCATGGCAGGGCAGGTTTGTTCCTGGGCTGGGTGCCCTGATAACAGACTGAGGGAGGTTTTCCTTTCCTATTTCATGGGAAGTGGGGGTTCCTCTGTGGCATGTGGGGAGCTGCCATCTGCCAGGGTGGCTTTGAAGCACCACCAGGCTGCTCCAGCCCCGCTGGCCGTGGGGATCTGGGCTGGGAGCAGCTCTGAGCCAGCACCAGAGGCTCTGGGCTGGTGATCAAAGAGCTGGCAGGAGGGGAGGGCAGGGGAAAAGGCTTCTGACAAACATGCAGATATTGAACCACAAATGAAATAACCAGGAGTAACGTGCGCCCTTTGCCTCTGCTGCTGCATCTCTCACTGTCTCAGAGAGATTTGCTGCAAAGCCAGATTTTTTTCTGAATAATTTGTGTTTAAAAGCAGCCCTGACCAGCATGGGGGTGGTGGGTCTGGCTCTGCAGAGTGAGACAGGTGGGTCTGCCCCAGGAGCAGCTGCTGCTCCCCAGCAAGGCAGAGGCTGGGGAATTGGGGCACAGAGAAGTGTCTCGGATATTATTTTTGGAGTGAATTAGAATTAAAAATAACTGCAGGATGGAATGAGCACAGACTACAGAGAAAAGATGCAGAAGCACTTGCAAGTCTTTTTCTGTTCTGTTTTCAAATCCTGCTGGATACCCTGGCTTTGGACTCTTCCAGGGATCCAGGGGCAGCCACAGCTTCTCTGGGCACCCTGTGCCAGGGCTCCCCACCCTCAAAGGGAAGGATTTCTTCCCAATATCCCATCTAACCCTGCTCTCTGTCAGTTTGGAGCCATTTAATGCAGGATGCCCTCCTGTACAAGCAGCAACACTCTACAGCTGCCTCATTTAGGAACACCTTTAGTGTCCAGATTCTACCTCCATCCTTACCAGCCCAAAATACCTCCCATCCTTAATGAGACCTGGGATGGAAAGTGCCCCAGACTGCCCACATTTTTTGCCTTGCTTTTAAAGGTGCTGAGGACCACTGGGTTCACAGTCACTCACTATGGATGCCCCAACATCACTTTATAATTTTTTTGCCATTGTGGTTTAAAAAAAAAAGAAAAAAACAGGGGGAAAAAAGCATTGAAAAACAAATCTCCTTGCTCCATAATATTCTGGGAAATTATTATTAAAAAAAAATAAATTATGGAACACCAGAGATTGACCAACATCTCACACCCTCTTCCTCCAGGTCTGCAACACCACAAACCTTCCCACCTCTGGGCATTGCTTTGCTGCCTCTCAGGTAGTTTATTCCTAATATCTCACATTCCTCTACTGCAGGAAATGTTGCCCATGAGCAGAGATGGCCCCCGGAGGGTGTTATCAGGGCCGGCTCATGCTGGAGATAAAGAGCTCTGCCCCAGCTGCTTTAACAGCTCCTGGAGATGGGGACAGAGCACACACTGGAAACACCTTCCATGGAAACTGGGACACCTGGGGAAGGCTTTGTTGAGAGGGGTGCTCAGGGTTGGAATTCTGGGACTTGGAATTCTGTCCCTGTGTCTGCCGTGGCTGCAATTCCTGCGTCTGTCATGACCCTGGTGTGGCTTCAAGTCCTGGGTTCGCTGTGGATTTTTCACAGCAAATTTCCTCTGGAGCCTCAATGCCAGCTCCTGAGCATGCTGAGGGAAGTTTGAACATAGAGCAGCTGCAATTAAGACATCAGGATCTGTGAAAGAGCTGCTGTCACTCAGCGTATTGGCTGATACGAAGCATTTGTTGGCGTTACTGATTTGAGCTTTTCTGTATCACCTACTCCTTGTCATTCACTTGGTTTTTGTGGTTTACAAAAGGAAAAAAAAACACCTGCAAAAGTGCAGAAATCCTGCCTGACTGATGCATTTTGCTGGTGTCCAGCCCAGAGAAGGGGAGCTGTGTCTGCCCTGGGAACGAGGAGGGGATTGGGTGGGTTGTGCCTGGGCTGTCCCCAGATATGACTTGTGATAAACTCAGAATCTGGGGTTAGCCCAAAGCCTCACCCAAAACCATCTCCAGCATCAAATTGGAGGCTTTAACCCCCAGCTGGCAGCCAGGCATGGAAGCACCATCCTTTGGCCTTTGACATACCCTGATGTGAGGGAAATTACTTCTTGAATTCACTTAAGAGGCCCCAGGAGAGTTCCCTTGCACTGTAATTCCTATTGCTGCACAAATAGGGCCAGGAATAGAGACCAAAATGCTGCTGCAGCTCTCTTGGGCATGAGCAGGGTGGGGGAGGCAAACATAAATACCTGTTAGTGCTGAAGGAGTTCTGTGCTGCTCATGCTCATCATCAGGGGTGTGTAGGAGAACAGGTCTGTGGGTTAGAGCTCTGGGAAGGGCTGCTGAAAGGACTCTGAGTGGAGGAACATCGTGTCCAGGTGCCTGGGGGCTGCTGAACTGGAATTCAAATGCTGAACTGGAGCTCAAATGCAGTTAAAATAAGGGGTTTCAATGGGAGGTTTCTCTTTAGATGGCAGGGATCACAGCCTTTATTTGGCATTCAGATACGGGGGAGATCTCACTGTCCTGCCCAGAAATGGGGATAAGTTATCCCAAAATCTTCAGAAAGGAAACTGTTTCCTTAAAAGAAAGTTTTCCCCAAAAAATTGCTCTCAGTTGCAGGGGGACTCGGATCTGCACTGAATCCTTCAGCCCAGGAGAGCCCATAAATCATGGTTTGGTACAACTTGTGTGAGACAGACTCGATATCAGTATAAGATTTTCTTTCCTGGGTCTCTGCTGGGGCTCCTGGGTGTCCCTGTGGCAGGAGCAGGGCGTGGGTGAGTTTCTGCTGAGGGGTCACAGCCTGTGCTGCTGCTCTGGGATGCTCAGGGATGCTGCCCTTGTTCTGAAGGCAGTGGATGTGGGTGAGTTCAGAGGACAGAAAACGCTTCACCACCCATTATTTAATCTTTGGGGAGGTGGGAAAAAAACCAAACCCGTGTGCTTTTTATGGGCTGTGATTTCTCTTTGAAGATGGGAACCTGAGCGAACTCCCCTGGGAAATCCTCCTTCCTGTGGGGATTGGGGAGGAGCCCTGGAGCTGTGCCCTGGGCTGGGGGTGACACTGGGCAGCGCTGGATTCCAGCTGCATGGGGGGATGGTTCTGCCTTTTGGCTGGTCCTAGAATTGTGAGGCAGACATGGTTGAAGGGAATAAAAATTGAAAAAAAAGGGTATTTTAATACCCTTAATACCTAAGTATTTTAATGGGATCCTGGGTGCACAGCTTGTCAGGGTGGAACATGTCAAGATACACACCCTGTTTAATTTTTTATAGACTTCATAAATTTGCAGATCTGTCTGGAATCTCCCAATAAGAAACTTAACAAATGCAGTAATGTCACCCTATTTTAGAGAATCCCCCCCAAAATGAGGCCAAGAGCCCAGTTTACACCATGTGCTCCAGAGAGAAGGTTTTGACCAAGGTTCAAACCAAGATTTTGAGACAGCCCAGGGCTCACCCTACTGAGGATGTTTGGTCTTCCTGCCCAGCAGAACCCCAAAACTGAGCTGGAATATCAGGCTACAAAAATTACAGCATGTTGGATAAGGGTACAAGGAATATGTTAAGGGTACAGAAAATATCTCTAAGGGAATATAAAACATATAAAAGGGTATATAAAAAGGCAAAAATCATAAGGCATCATGGCAGCAGCTCCAGAGATCTCTCTGTGTCTGAGCAGGTGATGTGAGTGTGAAGAGCACCTCAGTGAGGTGCCAGCAGTTGTGAAACAGCGAGCAGAGAGGAATGTGTGTGTGAAGAGACTCTTCCCCTGACCAGTCACAGGCTGTTGTTAGTTTGCTTCCTCCTCTGGTGTAATCCTCATTAAAAAATAAACTTTGCTGTTCTTCTACCAGGACTGGGGGATTTCCTTTTTTTTAAAAATTTCTTTATCCTGAGGCTTCCTGCATCTCCCTTTTCATCTGCACAGAAGGGGGTGGTAAATAAAGAGATGAAACACAGCCAGGAACACCCACTTATTGATGCTTCCAGCATTGTCTGCCCAAGGCAGGCGGGCTCCCAGGCTGGGGCAGGAGGTGAGCTCCCCTTTTGGTGGATTCAAATGAGAGAGCATCTTTTAAGATAATTTCCTCCTCTTGTTGCTTGCTTCATTTCTAAACAGTGCTTTATTGCTTCGTGGGGTGTTTTACTTCTGTTTTTGCACTTCAAGGAGGGCTCAGATCCTTCCTGTTTGTTTTTCTAGGATCAAGCTTGGCTTTCAAGAGAGCGAGGGACCCCTTGGTGACTCCTTTCCTTCTCCACCCACCCTGAGCTGCTCCTCTCTACAGCAGGGCCAAGCTGCAGCTGCTGGGAGGAGAGGAGGGGAAACCCCTCTTTATTTATGTTTGAAGGTTGGAAACATCAAAAATGGGGATGGTCATGAAAAATGCATGCTCATGTGGGAGCTGGCCTACATTTCCCATCAAATGCCTCCTGGCCAATGTTTTGAAGATGCACCCTGTGTTTGGAGTTGTTTTTCCGTTGTTTCTCTCCCGTCTGCGTGGATGTGTTTGGATGATCTCATTCTCCCCGTGCCCTGGAACATCCCCGGAGGTTCTGCTGGGGATGGATGCTCTGTGCTGCCAGTGAGGTGATGTGTCTGGAACGTGGCCACCTCAGCAGTGCCTCAGTGTCCCCAAATGTGCCATGGAACCCCCTGTGCAGGAGGGAATTCAGCTCTGGTGAGGGCACAAGGTGCAGGCTGTGCTGGTGGAGCTTGGGGCACAAAGCACAAAGGATTCCTCGTGCTGGCCCAGAGCTGTGGGGAGGGGACATGAAACTCAAATTAAATTAATATTTATGTTGAGGAAACTCTGGTTTGCCAGCTATGGGGCATGAACAGTGGTGCATCCCCACAGGGGGCTGCCCAAACTGCACAACTGTAGGGTTTTGGTATCTTTGGGCTTTCTTTAAATATAATCATCCTAAAAAGAGTGAGCCCTGGCTGGGAGGCTGCTCCCCTGTGCATTTTGTACCTGTTGCCTTCACCTCCCTGCTCATGCAGTGACTCTCGAATTCTGTCCCCTCCATTCCCCATCTCACATCCTTCATGCTTTTCCCAACACATCCTGTTTTCCCTTTGCAAGGAATTCCACTCCACACAGCTCAGGTGCCGGGCTGCACTTGCAAGGAGGGCTGTGCACCAGCAGGATCACCAACAAATTCAGTTTAGAAGGGTGTTTTGGGAGTCAGGTGGTCCCTGCTGAGCCTGTCCTGCTCACAGGCTCCTCCTGAGCTCCCTGTCACCTCTGCTTTCGGTGCTGCTGCAGACAAGGACACTAATAACTTCAGTAATTACTCATGTCCAAGTCAATTTGCTGCCCTGTCGGCTTCACTTTCTCTTTGGAGCCAATTTCAGCATCGATTCCTGCAGTCACCCTTCACATCTCCAGTACCGTGTACAGATTTCCAGTGACTTCTGGAACACGGTCTGAAGGGAGGCTCTGCTTTCAAGGAAATCTTTTTCCTAATTTTTACAGCTGTTCAAATACCTTTATGTGGGTGCAAGTTTTTTTTTTTTTTTTTTTCTGGTAGATCACACTGATCTGCTAAAAAGGCAACCAGAATTCAATGCTTTTGCTTCAAGGTAACCACAGACTGAAGTTTCTTCAACCTCCACCTGCAGCTTGGAAGGAGATGAGTTTTTGTCACTTTTGAAGTGCAAAAAACCAGATCACCATCCAATCTGGCTGCTGGATGAGGGATAAGGGGCTGGTCCTTGTCATCCATCCCTGTCCATGGAATTACAGAATGGTTTGGGGTTGAAAGAGACTTCAAAGCTCATCCAGTTCCACCCCTGCCATGGCAGGGACACCTTCCACTGTCCCAGGCTGCTCCCAGCCCTGTCCAGCCTGGCCTTGGGCACTGCCAGGGATCCAGGACAATTCTCTCATCCTGTGGGATGCAGAAGAAACGAGGAGCTTGAGATCAGGGCAGTGTTGAATCTTCAGTTCTCACCTGTTTAAATTTCAGGAGCTTTTGCTCCTCTGAGCTCTCTCTTGGCTTATGGGATGGGTGAACCCTCCCCGTGCCCACCTGTGGGTGTTAATTTTCTTTTCCTGGGAGCTGATTTATGCTCTGCCTGCAAAGAGTTTTTCATTGGAGATGTGGCAGATAAAAAATGGAGGGCATGAAAGTAATCAGATTTTTTTTTAAACTAGAAAATTAAGTATGAAATTCTGACCATCTATATTAAGATCTCAATTTGATGTATTTAAAATACTTACAATACATGAAAATGCTAAAGCAAGCCTTTTACTGCTGAAGTTTTATGATACTGAAAGGATGGATGTAACCTGCCTAAACACCTGCAGTGACCTTGCTGAAGGGCTGCCTCCACTTTAAAAGCAGGTGTTTTCAGGTTGCAGAAAGATTAATTTTATTTTAAAGCAGTTTCCTCCAGTCAAAAAGCTCAAAAGTTAATTCATTCAGATTTAGTTAAAACAAAACTGAAAATCAGTTCAGGAAAGTGGATTTCTCCCTGCAACCTCAGATATTATCTTATTTTACCTGATTTTCTTTCAATCAGCTCTAACATCTCCAAGGTTTTGGTCCCAGTTATTGGAAACAAAACGAGTCAATTTTATCGATCATGTGCAGCTCTTCTTTTGTGTTGTAAATCAGATTGAAATGCAAAGCATGTTTTAATGAAAATATTTTTATTGCCTAGCATACATGAAGAGCTTGTAATTGGTAGAAAGCAGTCTGAAATGCTGATTTGTGCATTTTTATTCAGTTCCAGTTGTCCAAGTGCAGTTTGACACAAGTGAAAATAAATTATCATTTAGTAAATAGCAAAGGGATCACTTAACATTGTTTAACACAGCAAAAAATTGGAAAAATTCGAGTGTGAATGAATGCAGGTGTCTGCCTAAATGCATACAGATGAGGTGGTGAATTGAAAGAAAAGGCTACATTTAATTGCAGTTCATGTCTTAATGGTTTCCAACCAAGAAGAATAAAACTTTCTGCTCAGCAGTCACTCAAAAGTACAAACAGAAATAAGATTGAGACCAATGATTTTTGCTGATTTTGAAACACTTCCATGTAAATCAACCCAACCCTGAAAGAGAGGGAATTAAAAAACTCTCCAGTGTTGGTGCAAACCACTGAATCCTTCAGTCCTGGTGCAGGATGGAGCTGCTGTGCTCCCAGAGCTGGAAATGCCATCTTTTCTCCCATTCCAGGACAGGAAAGTTTCCAGCCTTTCTGAGGACAAATAGTGAGAAACAGCAACTAATCAAGGGAGTGTGATAGATGGCTGTTAAAGGAATAAAAATCTGCCCACACTGACAATAAACATTGCAGCTGCTTCCAAAATCACTCCCCAGGGCAGCTTGTTCAAACTTTAGTTGTGGAGGAAAAATAACTGTGGCCAGCAGAGCCAGTCTATTTGGTAATAAAAGAGAACAAGGGGGAAAAGGCAGCGTGGAAGAGTGGCCTTGTGGCTTTTGTCAAGGATTTTGTGCCAAAGTGACCCCTGTCACTGAGACAGGACTGTCCAGCTGGCTTTGAGCCTCACTGACTCTATCCTGGCTTCAGTTTTTCTCCTTCCTCATGCCCTTCCTCTGTCTGTGACCTTCAGGTTATGTTTGGCCAGAAGTTTCTGTGCAGTACAGAGCTGGAGGGAGGGAGGAGCTGAGAGCTGGTGTAGCATTCTTTGTGTGGTTCTTTTGGGGATTCTCTCACTGATTCTTCTGCTGTTTCTGCCTCTTTGCATCATCTGAGGCTTCCCATGCCTAAATCTGGTGTAGCAGTGGTCGGTTTTGCAGGGGGGACCCCAGGGTCAGAGGGGATGTGTGAGGTTTTGTAAAACTCTGCTCGTGTGGCGCTCTTCCTGCTCCAGGTGTGGACACAGAGAGCTCTCAAAGGAGGAAAATCCCTCCCTCAGTCCCTTCCTCAATGAGAGGAAGCAGCCAGAGCCTTTTGGAGAAATCTCTTCAGCATCCAGGTGAAAACCAGGGTGATGTCTGCCCTCCCATCTCCTCTCCTTCCCACGGAAAAGGAACCTGGGATCTTTTGGTCCTCACCCTCCAAAACCAAGAGAAGTTCCAAACTGACCATGCTCTCTCCCACCTCCCTCCCTCTTCAGGAACTGCTTCAGCAGCCTCCTCCCTCTGCCTTAACAATTCTGTAGAATTATATCCCCAAACCATTGTTCTCACGAAATGCTATGTTTAATAAAATGTGTGGCGCATTGATAATTTAGGTACTTGTGACAAAGCATAAAACTCTGTTAAATATACTGCAAACTTTGCCTGGTGTTCTTGATAATTAAAAATGGATGTAATGGTGAGGTGTTAACTCTGTTTCAGAGTCCTTGTATTTAAACCAGGGGCCATCAATTTAAAAATGCCATAAAAAGTGTGGCAAGATTTTTAAATGCATCTGATATATTGCCCTATCTATTTAAATTATTAATATGCAATGCAACCAACAGGAGTCTAAATTGTTCCCAGCATAAGCTCCAGGCAATCACTCTAAGAGGAGCCTGGTGAGCTGTGGGGGAGTGGAGATAAAGCCCAGCAGGGCAGTAATCCCCTCCTCTGGGCTCAGATTTCCACCTGTGCCAGTCGGGATTCTGCCCTGCCTTGCCCTCCAGGCTGCATTTCACACCTGGTTTGTGTTCCCAGAGCCGGATTGCAGCTTTATGTCTGCTGGGGGAGCCTGGGCAGGGTTTTGGGATTCCTGGCAGAGCTTTGGGATTCTTGGCAGGGTGGCTGAGAGCAGAAACCGGTGTGGTTTGGGCATGGGAAGGCAAAATCAATTCCTGCAGGAACCTGGAATTAGTGACTCCCAGAGTGCAGGGTGAGTCTCCATGTGAGGGGATGGAAAGGTTGGGAAGAGATAAAATAAATAGCAGAAAATAGAGATATAGGTCAAAACAACAGACCTGCTATCAGACCCTGGGTCAGATAGAGCACCCTGGTGCTGGAATTTCGTGGTGGAAATCTGGAGCCACCTCAAGTTCCTGCTCTGTATTAGCAGTTGCTCAGCTAAAATTCTGTTTTCAGGACAATATCTGTCCCAAGGTCACAAGTGAGGGGAGTTCTGCTGATACAGATCAGGAATTTGGGGTCCTTGGGCAATGCAATGTGAAGGCACAACCCATGTTTCCCAGGGAATGCAGCTCCCTCAGAACATCAGCAAAGCCTCAATATTTTTCACACACAGGCCCCCAAAAATAATTAGATACTTTTTTTTTTTTTTGTGTTTGCCCAGGCTGTGCCCTGCTGCTGTGGTTGTCTCTGTGTTTTGGGACAAAAGAAGTGAAGTGAATAGGCAGCACTGTGTCTTTACCAGCATCTCTCTAGGAGTCCTGGCTCAGGTAAAAACTTATTTGAAGGAAATGGAGTTGATGTGGGCTCTGGGCTGAGGAGGAGATGCATCATGGAGTCCCAGAATACAGGGAAAATGCTCCATGCTGGGAATTGTGCTTTGTTTGTGCAAGTGTATAGATTGAGCTGTGGGACAGGAAAAAGAAAAACAAAAAAAGCATGAATTCACTTTATTTTGGTGTGCTGCTCCTGAAAGTGCTGTTTTTGGAGGCTGTGTCTGAGTACAGCACTTGGAGTACTTGGCCAGCTGATTGATATTTTCTCAGGGCAGGAATTTATTCCTGGCGTGACACCAGTGGGTGATGGGTTCATGTCTTTGGTCCTGAGATTTACAGTGCTGTGCCATTAAGGAAATTGCAGAACTTCGTGTGTTTGGGTCTGGCTGGATGCTGCTGCAGTCCCGAGGAGCAGGGAGATCCCAATTCCCTTCCCTTTCTCTTCTCCTTTAATTTTCTGCAGAGGGATGGCTCTGCCCTGGCCCCCTGTCCCACCCAGCTGTGTGAGTGCTCCTGTCCTGTATCAATGTCCCTGTTCCTCTGGAGGCATGAGCTGCAGGTGATATTTTAGACAAATCCATGTGAAGGAAAAATTGGCAGCTTTGACTCTGCATGAAATGACAAATGCCTAGTTATTGGCCCAAATATTTTTTTTTTTAGGAAGTTGTTGGTGGTAGGAAACATCAGAGTGCTGTTTTTCTTTGTTAATGGACTCATTGCTGTGGTTCTTAGGGAATTTTATTTTACTTTCTGTTTGGTACCACCTTCATTAGACACCAGGCTGGATCTCCCTACACAGCAGAGCACATCACAGGGAATTAATCATCCTGTTTTCAGGGTCACTAATAGTGATGTGTGGAGCTTCTCTACAATGTCTTTTTTTTCCTTGAAGAATAATAAAAATTGATAAAGAATAATTTTAAAAAATAAGACAAAGAACATCCTCCTGACGTGCAGTGTGTGGTGAACTCCTTTCTGGGCAGGCAGAGCTGGGTGCAGGGGAGAAAAATTCGGAGGGGAAGAGTTTTCATGGAATCACAGAACATCCTGAGTTGGAAAGAACCCCCAGGATCACCCAGCCCAACCCCAGCCCTGCCCAGACCCCCCAACAGCCCCACCCTGAGCATCCCTGGCAGCGCTGTCCAAA
>CM019231.1:3988274-4126361 GCA_009741485.1 Malurus cyaneus samueli | reverse complement strand
AGCCTGGGTCCCCGGAAAGGATAACAGGTGTCTTAAAATGTCCGTTTTTATTTTTCTTCTCCTTGTAAATTTTTAAATTTTTCTCTATCTTTGTTCCCCTCCCCGGTGTGGTAGTATTCTTAGTAATTTGTAGCAATAAATCTATTTTACAACTTAAGTTATTCAGCCTGTCTGACCATATACGTATTTTTCTCTCAATTATGTTATCTAAAAGCCATAAATTTTAGTGTTAATTGGGCTTTTGCTCTCCCTTCTGCCTGTCCAGTGGAAGGGAGAGAACGTTGTGGGTGCAGTGCTTTTCACTTTTGGTCAAGTTCAAACCATGACATTTTTGGTGCTGTGACTCGGATAAGGAAAAAACAGGTTTAAACCCACGACATTGTTGGAGGAGAGGGTGTGGAGAGACAGGAGTGGAGGATGATCTGTCCCTCTCCCTGTCTGAGCCTGCAGCGCTCCAACACGAGGATTTATCCTGATTTACCTCCACAACTTCTCTTCTTTAAGCTGAATCCCATCTCCTTTGTCCTTCCACCCAGTTTCCCAGTCCATCCTTATCTTTCCCAGCATTTTGCCTGGGTCTGATCATGGCCACAGTACCCAAGCCAGTCCTGACCCAGCACACCCAGATGTGTTCCTGCACTGTGACCAGTGACAGCTCTGAGCGTTTCCCACCTCGTGTCCCTTGACATTGTCACCTCAGCAATGCCACCTCATCCCAATTCTGTGCCTTGCTTCAAGCAGTGCCATGGAAAATGATGCCAAAGGCCTTGCTGTGGCCATTGTGTACAACAGTGGCTGCCCTTCCCCAAATCCTGCTGCCCTGTTATGGAAAAATATGAGATTGCCTTGATATTTGCTCGTGACAAATCCGTGTCGACTGCCCCTCGCTGCCTCGTTATCTTGCCGGTGCTTAGAAAGTGTTTGTTTGATGATTTGTTGCAATATTTTTTTCCTGGGAATTGAAGTTAAGCTGCCTGGCCTGTAATTCCCTGCTATGTTTGCTGTTCTCTGCTCTTGTGGGACCCGTCACAGTCCCCGAGTTTTCAGAGATAAGCGCTCACAGCCCTCAGATTGTCTCCACTGCTTCCCAGTACCTGGCGGTGAATCTCAGCAGCCCCAGCTGATTTGAAAACATGGAATTTATATAAATATCTCCTGGACTATTGCTTTCCCCTCGTAGTCTGATTTTTTACCTTTTTTTTTTTGGTAACAAGTAACCATTGAAATATCTCTACAAACGAATCCATCATTTTTATGGGGAAGCATTACCCTCTGCAGTGACAGCTGGGAACAGCTCTGCTGAATGATGGAGAAGCTCTTCTCCTGGCCATAAAATTAGTACTTATTTCACTTAATTTTTGTGGTTTTGGTGTTATTATTTAGGTTCCTTACAAGCTGTGTGGTGTTGTACAACCTAATCTATTTTTTTTTATTTCCTAGATGTATTTCCTACTCATTTACACACACAGTCAGTGAATGTGAATCAGTTTGAATAAGTTTTTACAGCTGACTTGTCTTTGGTCTGGCATCACTAGATTATTATTCATAGTTTATTTAGTATATTATTTTTTTGAAAAGTCACAGTCAGGTAGATTAGAAGGTGAGAAGATTTGATGCTGGAGTTGGTAGGAATTTCCTGATTTGCCTCAGCCCCTCTGCTGACAGGCTCCAGCATTTGGGATGGATACCCAGAGTTATCCCACCATCCACAAAACCTGGGGGACAGGGTCAGAGCAGCAAACATTGCTCTCAAATATCTTAAATTTCCTTTTCTTTAAAACAGGATTTATTTTTTTTTTAACTTTGAAACAATGATACTTTAAATTTACCTTCATCTTTGTCTTGTTTCACCATAGTTTTGTGACACCACGTTAATGGTGATGAGCAGATTTAACTGATAATGGTGTACTGTGACAACCTGCTAAGCAAATCACACCGATGTTTTTCTCCCCTGCATTAGGGATGGCTGGGATTTGGCTTGCTGAATGAAACATCAGTTTTTTTTGTTTTTTTTTCCCTGTGTTTCAAAGTACTTCCCATCTAGTTTACAATGAAATGGTTTGACAGTTTTCCAGTAGGCAACACTTTGATCTACGTGTCAACTTGCTTTAACTCGCTTCATCGGAACAAACAGGAGATGTTTTATTTTAGAGAACAAGTATTTGGTGTCTGTTGTCTTTGATATTTTTAAAATAAAAAGTCAGGCATGTTTTGATTCGTGCATTCCGTCATGGTGGAACTTGTCAGTCACAGTAATGTGTTGCAAGTTACAATAGATTTGTCATAAATCTGAAAAATAACCCCATTAAAGATGAACAGCAGAACTAAAACTAAAATTTCTCGATTCTGAAATTTAATTCTTAATGGAAAATTTGAGAGAAGATCATGTCATTTCTTCATCTCTTACTGGTGATTGACAGAAAGGAACGTTTTTCAAATAACTGCATTCGCAAAGCAACGGAATTGTTTTAACTGGAGGACATTTGGAAACAAAAACCAACCAGACAAGAGGGTCCTGTCCCCACTGAGAAATGCACAAGTGACCCCATATGAGTGCTAAACATTGGATCATGTTGGAAAATGTCTCTTCCCAGCCTCGCTGTGTGTCTGGACCTCATTTGAGAGCTTCTTTCCAAAAGATTTCCATTGAAAAATGGTTATTTGAAGATATTGTGTGTTTTTGGAGGTGCAGCATGCAGGACTGGTATTGATTTGACAGTTTAAGTTTGCAGGGAAAAAAAAAAGGCAGCATTTTGGAAATTGATGGGATTCAAATGACAGGTTTTGATATTTTTAGTTTGAAATAACATTTTCATTCAAAATAGAGAAAAGGCAGAGGGAGGAGAAATCAGAAGCCCAAACTGAATATAAACAGCGGTTGATGAGATTATTTTTCCTCTCTTTGGAAAAGTAGTTAATAATTTAACAAAGGAAAAAAAAAATAAAAATTTACATTCTATTCAGGTCAAAGAAAAGGTCAAGACTGTGGCCAGCCCTTCTGCCAAGTGTCCACCAAGAGTGAAAGAGCTGCAGCTGGGGAGGAAATTCTCATTTCTGCCATGTAAAACGTCCCATCCATTCCCTTTTCACCCAGCCTGGATCCAACCACGGGGCTCCTGACCCTGGAGAAGCCAGCACTGAGCTACCAGAATGTGCCCTGCTCAAATTAGGCAGGGTTTGAAAGGTTTGGGTCTAAGCACTGGTAGGGCTCTGCAGGGCCCAGCCTAAGCTGGCTGACTGGCTGGCTCTGCAAGCAAAATATTAATGAATGTAATTATGTGTCATTTCCAACTTGCCCATGCTCAGAGGCCATTTGGGATGATGAAAAAATCCCAATTTCCTTGGCACAGGGATGTCCTGTTTGGAATTGGGCAAATAGCACAGAATTTCCCACTCATTTTCACATTAAAATGTTTCCTCCCCTGCTCTTTGCTCTCACCCTCGATGGACAGACCCCTCCTGTTCACACTGATGAATTTGGCATCACAAAGCTTCCTCTGAGGGGGTTTTCCTTGTGCTCAGCAGCTGAAAGGAGCACATGGCAGGGCTCTCATGGGGCACACTGAGGGATGTCACCCTCTCCTGACGCTGTGATCCTCCAGCCCAAATTTGCTGAAATTTACCCAAGGGAAGTGCAAAGCCCCCAGTGCACTGTGGATGGGGCTGGGAATACATGGTTTGAACTTTGGGGCAAATCCTGGGGTCAGAGATAAGAGGGGCTCAGCTGTGTCCTGTGTGGCAGCACCGTTAGAATTTCAGCTTTTATTACTCAGCGAGAGCAGTGTCCTTCTGCCAGGGCAGAGGAGCAGCTCTGGGTGCCCTGCAGCAGCATCAGGAGCTCACGGCACCCCAGAGCCCCTAACCTGCTGAACAAACCTGTTTGAGACGTGCCTGGGGGACACTGAAATGCTGCAGATTTGCACTTTATCCCTTTCTTTCTCCATGGCCATCCCTGCATGTAAAGACGTTAAATCCTTTTGGCCTTGAGAAAATTACTGCAGGATCTTTGGTGGCTGCTAGTTGTCAGGAGAACATCCTGTACCTAACTTTTTTTTTTTTTTTTTTTTTTTTTTTTTTTTTTTTTTTTTGGCCTTAAATCCCAAAAGATATTAAGATCCTTACTCTTACCTTTAAAAGTCTGCTGTAAAGTCTTAAAATATGAAACACATGCACACGTAGAGAGCCTGGCACACAGGAGGACTCACCCCAGCTCGAAAGTTACTCAGATCTGCAACATTCAACCCAAAAAAATCTACTATAAATAAAGCTCAGGGAAGGAAAAGGCTTTGCTGGGGTTGCCTCTGCTGGGAGGTGGAGGGGGTGCAGGGGCTGCAGCAGGGCACAAAAACTGAAACCTACCTCTCTCACTATTTTGGATGAATTTTGATTTACAGTTTCACTGCTGCCATTATTTTTAAAAAAATATTTCTAAACTCAAAAGTATCAAAAAGGGTAAAGTCTGAAATCCATTCAAAGCTTTTTAATCTGTGGACATTTAGAGTATCCCCTCACCTTGTTGTTGTTTGAGGCTTTAGTATCGAAGATGAATTCTAATTTTGCTCCAGTAGCTTTGCTTGCCAACTCAATCTTCCAGGCTCATATCACGTGGAAACTTAAAAAAAATAATAATGCAGATTTCACTTTTAATCTGTCTCACTTTAAACAATTTATCCTTTTTGAGATACCTAATTTCACAGGCTCTCTTAGATAACCACATGGAGTGTGTTACACCTCTGATGGCAAACATCTCTGATCCCTATGGAATGATCCACTCGGGAATGATGGCAATTAATCTCTAACAAATACAAATTTGGAAACATCTGTGTAGATTTAAGCTTGGGGAGCAGGACCAGGGAACAGGTTCCAGCAACAGGAAGAGAGTGAGAAAGCAGAACTCAACGTACCAGGCAAATATTGCAATTAAATTAGTCAGCTTGAGGAAATTAAATCAAGGGAAATTGGAGAGTGTCATATTTTTCGATAGGGTTTCTGGCTGTTATGAGATTTTGAAGAGAGCCAGTGAAGAATACAGGAGATAATAAGTTTTAATTTTTTTTCTTGATGACTCAGAGGAGAGGTGGATGAAGCCCTCTCTGATTTTGTGATAATTAATGCGACTCCCATGGCAAAGTGAAAAGCTGTGATTAGTTACAAGTCAGATGAACTTTCACAAAGATTTTCAGAGAATTTTTCATTGTTTCAGTCTTGTTAACAGCCCAGGCTGCTGCCCTTGCATGGGCCTGTCCTATAGGGTGGGCCTTCACTATAGGGTGAAGCTTTGCTGAGGAAAGCCCCAGTTAAACACAGGGGTAATTTAAAGTGCACAGTTGTGTATCAATAGTTATGAATAGACACATAAATGTATTCATGAAGAATGGCACTTCTGAGCTGTGAAAGTGCAGATTTAGCTACTCCCTGAAAAAGAAACCTGTGAGATGTTCTGAGTGCATTTATAGTGCCCAGCCCGAGGTAAATAGGGCACGTGGTCAGAGAGGGTGGGAAAACAGAGCCAGGGACCTTTCCCAGAGATTTCTGCTCCCAATTCCTGATTTTTGCCAGTGTCAATAGTGTGGGTACAGTTTTGGTGCCCTCTCACAGCTGCCACAACCCAGAGCTCCTGGGGCAGAGCTGTTCCCTGCTGTCCTGGGCAGGTCCCGTGTCCCCAGCAGGCTGAAAACATTCAACAGCAAAAGAGAGGGAGGCCAGAGACCCTGGCACTCTGCAGGTGAATTTCTGCTGCATTTTTTCACTGTTCCTCAGGTAGAGAGCAAATAGAGAAAATGGGCTGTGTCCTCCTCTGTGGGGATTGGGGAAAGGGGAGTCCATGAAAAGAAAGGCAAACTCAGGAGGGAAGCAGACCTTTCTGGGGCTGTGCTCTGCAGCAGGAACAAAGGCACAAAAATTCCCAATGGGGATCCAAGGGGGTGCAAATTAACTCATTACAGCCATTGAGTATTTTTGCAGTACATTGGAACTTTTCTTTTGGAAAATATAGGCCAGAAGAAGCAGGAATGATTATTTTTCAGAACTGCCAACTCAACTTCTTAGACTTTTTCATAGAAAAGGGTGATATTCCAAAAATTTCTGCAAAATCTTTCCAAAAATAAGCCATTATTTCTACTTGCAGAAGAAGAAAATAAATATTTGTGGGCTCTCTGGGGAGCAAATGAACGGGCTTGGTTTATACCCATGCTGCCCTAACAATTCTATATTAACATATGCCACAAGATTCCTTCTTCTTTTTCTTTTTTTCCTTTCTATTTGCACTTTATTGCACCTCAGGTATTTATTTCAGGTCGCTGCCAGGCTCTGAGAGGCATTCCTGGTTATTTTAAACAAATAAATCATGTCTTGTGTGTCGGATCACCCCGGGGTGAGGAGCACCATTTCCCAGCTCTGCAGTGATGGATTCCTGCAGCCCTGGGGGACAGCACGGTCCCCACACCATGAGCCAGGGAAAATGGACCTGTCCAACCTGCTGCACTCACCTGCTGGGGCTGCAAACACAAGGAAGGCAAGGCTGGGATGCTGGAGTTGGCTGGGAACGACAAATTTGGGTTTTCTTTCTGGAATTATCCCTCTAGGAGGGAAGTTTTTGTTATAATTTCCAAAGTTCTATTAGTGGTTTGTTGAGTTGGGAAGTTTTGCTATAATTCCCAAAGTTCTACAAGTGATTTATCAATCTAGGCAGGAAGTTTTTGCTCTAATTCCCACAGTTCTACAAGTGATTTGTTAATCTAGATGGGAAGATTTTGTTATCTTTCCAAAATTCTATGAGTGATTTGTCAATCTACTTGGGAAGTTTTTGCTATAATTCCCAAAATTCTATGAGTTATTTGCCAATCTACTTGGGAAGTTTTTGCTATAATTTCCAAAGTTCTACAGGTGATTTGTTAATCTAAGTGGGATGTTTTTGTTATAATTCCCAAAGTTCTATCGGTGATTTGTTAATCAATGTGGGAAGTTTTTGTCATAATTTCCAAAGTTCTACAGGTGGTTTGTTAATCTAAGTGGGAAGTTTTTGTTATAATTCCCAAAGTTCTATGAATGATTTGTTAATCTAGGTGGGAAGTTTTTGCTGTGATTCCCAAAGTTAATCTGGGTCTTGTTGCTGATGTTTCTTGGTCACTGGTCACGAAAAGTGGAGTTGGATTTCAGTCTGGGAGCCCAACAGGAATGATGCAGGACATGCCCCATCTCCCCACTCAAAGCCTGATTTCTTTGTGAATGTTTGCAAGTAAAAATAGAAAAATAAAAAGATGTTGAAGCGAATCCTAGATGCAATCTCTAATTAGATCAGGACCCAGAGTTATGGAATAATAAATTATCCAACTGCCACGGTGCAGCTTCTCAACGCTTTAAAGACTAAAATTTTTGCCTAAGGTTCTGGGAAAGTGACTTCAACAAAACTTAAAGAGATTAAGCCTGATTATTAAGTGAAGATACTTTTTTTTATACCCCTTCTGGACACAGGAGCAACTTGTAATGAACATGTTAAAAACCAAAGGAAGCCTGTGCAGCTGTGTGGAGCATGGTTTAGCTCCTTTACCTGTGCCCAAAGCTGACCTGGAGATGTGACACTGAGATGATTTTTTACTTTCAGCCCTTCTAAATTAAAACACATGCCCTGGTGTTTTGGGTCTGAGGACTCTATTAATTTCTGTCAGCGTGTTACGTCTGTGGCTCAGAAGTGATTCCCAGCATCATCCATCTCCAGCTGCTGATTTTATCAAGCTGAGCCATGCAGGGGCCATCACTAACAAAGAAATTTTATTTCCTCTCACCCCTTCACTGTGGGAACCAGCAGCACTTTTGGCTCAAACTGGTGGATCACCCAGTGCTCCCAGTAACACAGGGACAGCCACAGGCTTTTCCCCAGGAACAGGAAACATTGCAGGTGTGAAAATGGAGAGTTCAAACCCTCAGAAAATCACTCTGTGCTTCACTCACCCAGCTGGGGCTGCTGTTGTCCATCCAGGCATCCAGTGTGGGTAAAGGGGCTGATGCTGCCCATCAGAAGGGTTAAGTGCCCATCTGGATTTTAAACCAAGCTTTGACCTAACTTATAATGAACCCTGGCATGCTGGTTTTTTAATTTATTTCCTTTTTTTGGCTTTGGGCAATGAAAGCACGTGCTGGGCTCGTGGGACTGTTAATAAGGAGTAATTAGACAGTGGCTCTGAGAGCTGGGGGCTGTTATTTCTCACCTGCAGTGCAGTTAACAATCCATATACTTTTCTTTTCTCTTTGCCTCACAGCACATTGTGACTTGTATATGGAAAAGGGTTTCTCTCTGCCACACAGCAGCATTTGGAAATCATTATTATTAACACAGGTGGCTCGACAGTGGCACTGTGTGGGGCACTGACCTCTTCCCTCTGGCCATGCAAGAACACTCTGTGTCCTCAAAGCACACGTTACCCACCATCCATCTTCACTGAGAACTCTTGGGCTGGCTCTGTCTGAGGAAATTCTGCCTTGGAAGAGCCCAGGGACTCAGTCTGTGCCCAGGTGTGTGGAGAATCAGCTCCACAGAGGAGTTTTTAGCAAACTCCTGCTGATGTGTGTGCAAGGCAGTCACCTCCAGGGTTCTTCCCCCAGCACCCAACAGCTCAACCCCACTCATCAGGTCCTTGTCTGCCATCAGTGCTCAAAAGAGGTGAGTTTGGAATAGCTTCCTGATGGAAAATCAGACTTTAGACAGGGCTTTACACATGGAACAGGTTACTGGGGGCTCCAGAGCTGAGGGGCTGTTCCAGTTTTGCTGTCGTGGTGCTCCTGCAGAACTGGGGTGGTGCTCTTGGCTGGAGTGGCACAGCTGGAGCACCCGTCCCAGAGGGGATGTGATTTTCCTGATGAGCAGGAAGATGTTTCCCAGCCTGTAATATTTCACTCAGAGCCCAGGAGTGAGTGTAACCTGTGAAAACGCCCCTCTTGGTATCCACTATTTCATATTGGCAAAAGTGAGTTTTACTCCCACCTTAGTTTTGAAAATCTTTGGCCTTTTCCAGTCTCTCACTCGTGGTCTCTGCAGAGAGCTGCCACCAGGACCCTCTGCCCCTTGCTGCATGCAGAGGGCAGGACAAATTGCTTTCCATGAGTATTAAATATTTTATTTTGTGACCTCCCTCTAATCAGATTCTTTATCTCAACCATCAGTTAAAAGCAAAGCAATAAAACAAAGGATTTTAATAAAGTTAACCTCCTTAAATTGTGTAATTGTCACTTTCCTGGTATATTAGGGAAGCTCTAAGGGGGGAAAAATATATACGGAGCAGTTTTGGGCACATTGATAATTTATTATCCAATAATCTCTTTCTCCCACACTATTCCCAGTGTTCTCATTACTGTGTGCAGCACAGCCCCCTGTTGCTGGCAGCAGCTTCAGAGATGCTGCAGAGCCACATCTGCTCCGTGTCACTGTGAACTCGCTGGTGGCAGGAGGAGGAGGAGGGAATGTCAGGGCACAGCCAGGACCTGAGGGTGTTAAAATTGTTGAATGAGTGGATTTTTCTCCTAAATGCTTCAGAAGTGCTGCTTTCAGCAGTGAGGACCTTTCCTGCCCCAGCAGGATGTGGCAGGGGTTTCTCAGAGGGGCAGAACCATGGCAGGAGGTTCAGCACAGCCCTAAAGAAAGGCATCCCTCAGGAATCACAGAATCCCAGAATGGTTTGGGTTGGAAGGGAGCTTAAAGAACATCCAGTTCAGCCCTCTAGCCATGGGCAGGGACCCCCTTCCACTGTCCCAGGCTGCTCCCAGCCCCGTCCAGCCTGGCCTTGGGCACTGCCAGGGATCCAGGGGCAGCCACAGCTTCTCTGGGCACCCTGTGCCAGGGCCTCCCCACCCTCACAGGGAACAATTCCTGCCCAATATCCAACTAAATCTACTCTGAGGAGCCCGGTGTGGTGGCCCCATGTATCACCAGGCATTTCCTCAGTGAAGGTGGCTTCCCTGAAGTTGAGACTCAGATATGAATCAAACCCTCTGCATCCCCTGTTTGTCCAAGGGAGCTCCCTGAGTTGAGAATTCTTCTGGTCTGACCCATCTGGGTGACGCTGCTGGTTTGTCTTCACTGTCTTCAGCATTGAACAAGAACTGAGAGCACCAAGTGCCTCTTTGGAGGGATCACAGCCTGTGCATCTGCTGCAGAAAGTTTGTATTTGGGTCAAAACAGGAGACCTGAGACAGCTGAGGCACTTTGTCTGCCCTGAATGTACCAGCAGGCCTGGATTAAATTTGTCTGCTTTTATTCTCTTAACTTTGTCTGGCCTCTGTTTCAGGTGAGTCTTGTTTTAGGCATCAGCAGGATGTTGGAGAAGAAATTGCAGAGGTTTTCCAGACCCCCAGATGGCATCTGGAACTGTGTGGAGAAGGCTGGGATAAAAATGAGCTGCCTCGGTCTTCACAGGGGTGTGGATCTGCTGCCTCTGTGAGGAAGAGATATGTTTTGGTGGAGGAGAGGTGCTGAGGGAATGTCCAGGATGGTGTCACCAGCGTGTCCTGCGCCCCAAGGATTGGCACTGACCGGTCCTTTCTGGCCACCTCTGTGGCCAGCAGCAGTGGCTCTGTGCTCACACAAACCCCAAAATGTTTGTGGTTTGGGAGCAAAGAGGCAGGGCCAGGCCAGGTGAGCTCAATCAGAGGTGCAGTTGCAGATCTCACCTCTCCTCTTGGCAGTTCCCCGTAGTTAAAATGGAGAATTCTCCCCTTTTACACTTTACCTGCACATGAGAATTTGTGTGACAGCTTCACCTGCCCAAGGAGAGCTCCTCCTGGGGTAAATTCACAGAACAAGCCATCTCTGGGTGGGGATGTTATCAGGGAAGGGAGAGCATGGTCAGGTGAGGGATGCCTGCTGCAATTTGCAGTTACAGTTCATTTTAGGGAACACCCAGGAGAGTTTTGCCATTGTTATTTTTTGGGCTGGGCACATTGATGGATGTGATGGGGCTGAAATGATGTACAGGGCAATTACAGTGAGGAGGGAGAAATTAAATGGGAAAGCTACTGGTTAGGAACCAAATGTAAATTTTTTTCTTTATTTCCGAGCTGGATTTGTGTTGATTTGCATCACCCAGGAAGGGCACAGTGCACTGGAAACAGGAGCTGACACGTGCTGGAGGCTCATAAATGTGATGTGGCTGTGGCTTATTGAGCAGAACCTCAGCCTGGGCAGCTGGGCAGGCAGGAATTGCCTTCAGAGAGCAGAGCCTGGCAGTGCTGCTCATCAGGGAGAAAAACAGGATGGTGCTGGGGCTGCTGGGGAGGGCTAGGGGTGCTGAACGAGCACCCCTGAGCTCCCATCCTGCCCTGCAAGGTGTTTGTGGAGCTCCTGCACCCCTTGGGATGGGGTCAATAAATCCCTGATGCTGGGGACAGCTGGGAGTGCAAATTGCTGGGCTTTGGGGGCTTTTTTAGGATTGTTATGAATTTTAATGCAGGGAAAGCACTGCAAAATCAGGAATCAGGGAAACAGCATGCAATAGCCAAGGAAAAGGGTTTTAACAGTGATTTGTTTGGTGGTCTGAAGGCAACATGGGGTAGATGGAAGCTGGGTGGAGGGAGAGTAGAGCTGTTGTCAGAACCCAGCTTCTCTCTATTAGCAGTGAATTTCAAATTTAGACCCGAGCTCAGGAGCAGGGGAAAGGGCTTGGACCTTGCTGCTGCCCAATCCAGCCTTGGAAATTGCTGCCACTGCCCCTGCCCTGCTCTCCCCTCGCTTCTTGTGATTTTAAAGTGTAATCAGTCTCACCATTCAGCAAAGCCTGGCATGTGCCTCCCCACCAGCAAAAGGGATTCTGATAAAAGAAGTCAACAAGGCTAATGTTGTTTTCAGTCACTAAATCTGACTTAAAGCTGGCCTAGGAAAAACAGAATTCGTCTCTGAATACATTAGTTGATGAGTGACAGGAAAATATTGCAAATGGTGTGGTTGCTGTGTATTTTCAGTCACCTGTAAAGCTGGCTGGATATTGGAAAAATGCTTTTGCAAATGTATCGTGGTAATTGGCAGAAAAGAAAGAAATTATTTTTGTGAAACCCACAAATTGCTCCATGATTCAGCATCAAAACCTGCCAGGGAAATTTGCCCCTGGCAAACCCAATCCTCACATGCTGACAGCAAGGCTGGAGCAGGGGGAGCAGTCTGGCAGAATCAATGAGAATGGCAATTAGAACAGATAATCAATAATATTGGCAGGTGGGAGAGCAATGGGGTAGGAGGAGGAGGAGGAATAATCAATGAGGGAGTTCCTCATGGAGGCTGTGGGTTCCCAGTGCATCCCCAGCCCCTGTGCTGAACCAACTCCTTGCCAGACAGGCCCTGACTGAATTTAACATAAAAAAAGGAAAGATTTCATAATCCAGAGGCCCAGCAGGATTCAGAGCAGACTTGGAGTCTTTAGGTCAGATTTCCTTTGGCTCCAGACAGGATTTGATGTGCTGACTCAGTTTTCTGAACCAATGATGCTTCTCCCTCCCTGTGACCTGCCTGCCCTCTGTGCCTCTCCTCAGTCCATGAAAAGCCTCAAGATTTCTCCAAGGAGCCCAAAATGATCTGAGGAAGACAGGACAGACTTTGTGCCCTGTCCTATGGAGGAGGGCACAGAGACACTGAAATTCCTGCTGGCTGGGTCCCTGCCTCATGTGTTTATTGCAGCTGTGTGATTTCTCTGAAGTGAAAGCAGCGGAATTGGAGGCACCACCATCGTGGCCAATGACAAACAGCATTTTTCTGCAAGCATTTTTCCTCCTGTTGCTGAGAGATTACATCTGAGGTTATAAACCAGCATCGTTCCCAGTTGGTACCACCACTAATTTACCCTTCTGGAGAATCTTCTTGTCTTTGCAGTGTGTTCACTGCAGCCATCTAGGTGAAATTATTCCCTTCAAGCTAGGGAAAACAAGGAAGACAGGATTTTTGTCTTGTTTTGTCCAATATTTGAAAACCCTTGGAGGAAAATGAGAGAGGGAGATCCAGAACAAGATGGGGAGAAAACTCATTATTGTTTTTAAGGTAAGAAAGAAGCAAGAGAGGAGAGAAGGATGTTTGTGGGGAACTGAGGGATGCAGAGAGCCTGAGGGGGTGCTGACCCTGTTCCGAAAGTGTTTTCATCAGGAAACCTTGAATTGTGCAAAGTGGGATTTGTGTAGGAATTTCTGCTGACCACAAATGGAGATTTCAGAGGGAAGGAACCAAAATCCATCAAAAATATCTCAGTAAGTTTGTGACTCTACCCTGGGATATTTTAGGAGAGGGGAGGTGTAATTTAACTCCATTTGATTGCACTTAATATCACCTTCCTTCATCCAAAGAAAAACTTTTCCAGCCCTAACTCTGGTTCTTTCCCCATGGAAATATCCTGGCTTGGGTGTTAATCCCAGAGGCACCACCCTCATCAGGCTGGCTGGCAGGAGGGAGGAACATTTGCTGGGTTTTGTGTGAATTTTTCTGGAGAGAACAAGGGCTCTGGAATGCCTCGAGCCCACCTGTCAGACTGCTCCTGTTAAAGTTTGAAGAATTGGCCAATTTCGATGCAATTTAACAGACAAGAGCTTCAAAAGGTAATAGGTTTCTGAAAAACTCTGTAAAAATAGCTGGGCAAGTAAAGAGAGGCTCTTTCCAAGTAGCTGAGGGAAAGCTACAGCATGAACTCACATTTTGGGGGATGTGTAAATAACTGCTAGAGTGCTTTACATGAGAAAACAGGATCTGGTAATTCTGGCTATGCAGGAACTGGAGAGTGTGAGCCTCTGTTTTCCAGGTAAAAAAAAAAGAGGAGAATCTGCAGCGTTTGATGTCCATGGTGCCCCATGTTTGAGACTTTGGGGACCACTGGAGGTAAACTAAACTAAAGTGGACATTTACAGGAAGAAAAATCAAGATGGAGCAAAATTGTGTTCAGTGGGACTTGAAAGAAATAATGAGAGTAACCAGTTCTAGGAGAAAATTAATAACAGCTCTATAATATTCTCCATTCAAGGGCACTGTGGTACCTTTGTAGAAAGCTGGTGGATATCTCCATCTCTTTTTTTTTTTTTTGTGAGTGCAGAAATAGAGACACAAGGGCATGGGATATCTGTGGTGTCTGAGCCTCCTGGTTCACATCTCTGAGCCTCTGTCACGGGACACTTTACTCTCTTGTAGCCAAGAATCAGCCAGGGGAAAAGGAAATGAGAAAGTTGCTGGCAGCTGCCATTTGTAGTGAAAAGCCTGAGTGGTACTGTCTATTTTTGTAATAGATTTTTTTACCAAGTCTGGCGATATTGAATTCAAAACTGCAGAATTAGAGAATCTCTGACATCTACAAGCCAGTTGTTGCCAAGGTTAATAATTTCTATTAAAAACAACTCTTACTTTCTTTCAACAGTGTTTTGAGGTGAGGAATAAAGTCACAGCTCTGCTTTCCTTGGTGCTCTTTGCTTTCCAAGCCAGAATCTCTCGCAGGGTTGGTGCACACTGACAGAGTGGCTGCAATATTTAATCTTGCTCCCAAATATCCGGCAGGCAGGTGGCTGACCTTCACACCTGGCTAAAAAAATACTTCTCTGCACTCCCTGCACCCCACTGGCCCTCCTGGGGCAGTGTTTTGCAAGCTAAAAAAAAAAAAGTTTAAACCCATCAGGGTGTCTCTGTGTCTGGGGAAGAAAATCTATCAGAGATTATGCTGAGCTTCATTCCCAATCAGCCCGAGGTGGTGGGGGAATCGTCTGCTCCTGTGATTTAATCAAGGCACACACAGCATGGTCCAGACAGTGCTGGGAGAATGGCATGGGTTGGGATGGAGGAGAGGATGGGGATGGGATGGGATGGGATATGGGATGGGATGGGATGGGATATGGGATGGGATGGATGGGATGGGTGGGATGGGATGGGATGGGATGGGATGGGATGGGAGGGTGGGATGGGAGGGATGGGATGGGATGGGATGGGATGGGATGGGATGGGAATGGGATGGGATGGGATGGGGATGGGATGGGATGGGATGGGATGGGATGGGATGGGATGGGATGGGATGGGATGGGATGGGATGGGATGGGATGGATGGGATGGGATATGGGATGGGATGGGATGGGATATGGGATGGGATGGGATGGGATGGATTGGGATGGGTGGGATGGGATGGGATGGGATGGGATGGGATGGGATGGATGGATGGGATGGGATGGGATGGGATGGGATGGGAGGATGGGATGGGATGGGATGGGATGGGATGGGATGGGATGGGATGGAACGGGATGGGATGGGGCTGCGCTAGGAGCTGGAATGGGGACTGGGATGGGGATGGGATAAGGGTAGAATGGGGGCTGAGTTGAGCCGGATGGGGGTGGGATGGGATGGGATGGGGGAATGGATGGAGGGCGCATGGGCTGGGGTGGGGGTTCAATGTTGCTCTGGTGCAGGGTGCAGCTGCAGGAGCAGGGCCAACACATCCCCTGCAGGCAGCCAAGCAGGGCCTGGATGGATAAACCCCCTGAAAAATGACCCCACTCCGTTCCCTGCTCAGCCTCCCCATCCCAGGCAGGGCTGGCTAACACCAGCCAAACCCTCAGATCGCTCCTGAAGCTGAGAGGGAGCTGCTGCACTCTGCTGACTCAATAACCATCAAAGCCATGCCAAAGGAGTTTGTGCACCGCGCTGGAAGAGATCTATTAACAGCCCCTCCCGAGCCTGTGCTGCCGGGCAGAGCCGTTAATTGAATCCACGGTGATTGTTTTAATTGTGTCTGTGCTGAGCCTGTGTCAGGGCTGCTCCCCCTCTCCCAGCCCCGCTCCTCCACCGGGCAATGCTGCAGCTCGGTGCCTTCCCCAGCAGGCTTGGACTGACTGCTGGGCACTGCAGCAGGGCTTGAGAGCTGCAAAAAAACCTGCAGAGAGCAGGGATCCTGCCCTGGAAGGGCTCCAGGCTGGGTGGGATGTGGCTCTGAGCAGCCCAGGATAGTGCAAGGTGTCCTGGCAGAGGGAGAGAAGGAGATTCACACTGGTTTTGGTGCTCCAGACTCAGAGCCTTGCTGGGGCCATGCATCCCTGAGTGCAGAGGTGGCATTTCAGCATGGAAGGATGGTGAAAATCCCAAATCCAGACATGAAATGCAAGGCCAGGAGAGTAGAGAAACACAACACTGCTGCAGCACTGATGTGCATGAGCTCAGAGACAGTTTGGGGTCAGGCACAGGGTGTTGGGGGGCAGGTTTGGTGTGTGCAGGCTTTGGGAGAACTGCCACGAAGAAGGGTGGTGGTGTGGTGACACCTCCAACGCTCCCAGAACTGCAGGGAATGCTGTCACTGCTACCACTGGCCAGCCCAAGCAGAGGAGACCAGGAAAAACGGGATATTAGTGATTAGAGTGATCCCAGCGAGCGGGGTGATGAGGAGCAGTGCTCAGATTCCCAAGGCAGGAGCTGGATTAGTGTGTGTGAGCCCGGGGAGCTGTGGTGATGCTGCCTGTGGGAAGGGATAATCCTGCACGGGAATAGGAGGGAGCCAGGGCTCATCACCACAGGCTTAAGCCAGTGCTGTGCCAGAGCTGTGCTGGCTGCCAGGCTGCTGTAAAACCAGACACAGCCCAAAGAGCAGATTCTGTTGTGAATTTGTGCTGGGGAAGTCAGAAACCAGTGGTGCTGGGTGCCCTCGGTGGGTGCTGCCGTCCCAGAGCTGAGGTGAAAACTGAAATTTAATAACTGCAGAGGCAAAGTTAATGAGTGGATCTTATCTGTGTTCTGTGTCAGTCTAAAACCCCTTGTCTGGCCATTCCCTCCTTCAGCTGAAAAATAATTTTGTGTTTGGGGAGGGCCTGACTGCTGGTGAGCAGAGCAGGGCTGGCTCTGCAGGTCACATCATCTGTGCCCTGCTCCTGGCACCAGGGGATGGGATGGGATGGGATGGGATGGGATGGATGGGGATGGGATGGGATGGGATGGATGGGATGGATGGGATGGATGGATGGATGATGGGTGGGATGGATGGGATGGGATGGGATGGGATGGATGGGATGGATGGGATTGGGATGGATGGGATGGGATGGGATGGATGGATGGGATGGGATGGGATGGGATGGGATGGGATGGGATGGGATGGGATGGGATGGATGAGTGGTGATGGGATGGCATGGGGAAGGCTCTGACAGACAAAATTCACCATGGAGGGTATGAGAGGTTATTGCCCTGTTGGGAGATGGGTGAAGCTAAGGGAAGAACCAGCTTGGTGGGGTCAGGAACTGTCTCCCCTGGAGATCCCCACTGTGGGGCTTGGTTTGTTCCCTGATTTTGGAGCCACCCTCCTCTCCAAGGAAGAAATAAGCATTCAGCACATCCTCTCCCTGACAAACCCAGCCCCAGCCCTGTTTGTGCTGTGCTGGCTCGAGAAGGGTACTCCGTGTAAATTAAATTGAGTGTAAATTACCCTCATTTCCAAACCGCTTTGCAGTGCCAAGAAAGTACAAACTGGTTTTGAGGCTACACGGGAACCGAGCTTGTTGTTTTACAAATCTGATCACCTTGAGCTCAGGACCCCCTGGGAGGTTTCAAAAGTCTCCAGCAGAGCCTCGCTTTGTTTGCACGGATTAAAACTGTAAATATATTTAGGCTATGAATGCAGAATGGGAAAAAAGGGAAAGATTTAAAAATATTATGCGTTTCTGATTTTTAGATTTATGTTCTTCCACATGAAAGTGTGAATGACATTTATTTGGCTGGCTGCATAATCCATGTTAACAAGACAATTAGTATGTGTTGAAAGTTATTATTTTCCTCGGCACGTCAAAGTCAGGACTGCTGCTGGATTTGGAATGGAGCCTTGATTAATTTCTTCTTTGCGGAAAAAGATAATATTGAATTTTTCTCCAAAGATCTTGGCAGCATGTAATTAATATTTTTTTTCCTGCCTTAAATAAAATGGAACAAAACACAACAACCTAAACGAGGAAAAATTCAGTGAAAAAAATGAGCATTTCCTCTTTGATAGTGTGAATTCCATGTTTCTGGAAGGCACAGAAGGACAGCCAGAGATGGCTGCAGCTCTCTCCTCATTCATGGAGCAGGTACAGGACTCACAGAGGCTCTGTGGTTTTTTCAGGCACTGTGAGGGGTCCCTAAAGGGAAACTTTGCTGGAGTTTCTCACCTCTTTTGGAATTGACTCAAAAGCATTTGGGTGGCAGAATCCGGAGTTTGACAAAAACCCCAATTCTGCTGCTGCATTGAGTGATTGTGTGTGACCTAAACTGGATCTTTAATCCTGTGGTCACTGTTAATTTCTGTCCAGGTGGTTTATCAGGGTAGTTTATCGATGTCCTTATAAAAGAACATTTCCTAGCAGTGTTACCCACTTTAATATTAACTTTTCCTGTCCTTCTCCCCCTTCCCCACCCTGTGGCTGTGTGAGCTGTGCTCTGCTGAGCAGGGATGCTGCTTCCCTGGCAGCTCCTGGCAGGGTCTGCTCAGCTTCACAACACTTTTCAGCCACGGTTAAATTTGTCTTTCCATCAGAAAGACACAAAATATTGAATTTCAGAAGTCCTCTGGTGCCTGCATTCAGCTTGGAGGAGATCAGCCCCTCTCTCCATGGCTGGGGAGGCACAGGGAGAGGGCAGAGATCTATTTCTGGGGTGCAGGATGGGGTTTGGATAATTATTTGAGAAATGCTGTGAGCAGAAAGATGTGACATTGCTGGGAAGCCTGTGGATGACTCAGTTTCTCAGATTTCATGATCTTTTTTGGTATAAGATTTGATTCCTGTGTGGAAATGAGGCCTGGCTTGGCTGAGGAGTGGTGACGGCTGACACTGGGAGGAGGCAAACACGGGAAATTCAGAAATGCTCCATTGTAGCTCCATTTTAACCTGCAGTCACTGACTCTGTGCTGCTCCTTCCCATGGCACAGCCCATGGTGAGAGCAGGGTGGAGCAAGGAGGGAATTGAGATTGAACAGCGAAGGAGCTGCTTTGTGAGCAGTTAATATCCAAAGGGAGACAGAGCACAGAACAACAGCACAAGTGCTGCTGGGGAGGCTGTGTGCCCCTCTCTGGCACCCAAAGTGGTGATCTCCCCATCTCCCCTCCGGGGCAGGAGGCTGCCGTGGCTGGTGCAGCCAGGGAGATGGGGAACATCCTCCTGCTGTTGGTCTCCTCCTGTCATTATGGGTGTCCCCATGCCCTGGGGTCCCACAGCCACAAGGGCAGGAACAGAGAGCAAAAACGGTGAGTGCTTGTGAGGCAGAGTGATGAACACCCCTGGAAAGGAGAGGAATAATCAAGGGGTGCAGTGAATAAGGCAGAGGTTCCCCATGGAATGAGAATGAATTTAAGCACTGAGTACCTCTCCTGTTCCCCAAGCATTGCTGCAAAAGAGTCAGGGGGACCTGTGGATGAAAAACTGTGGCTAAACCCCAAAATACCCTACATCCAAGGAAATGGGAGGAAATGCCTCCTCGCAGTGGGGAGGGAGCCTGGCAGGAAGAGCAGAGAGGGCAGAGCTGATCCCAGCAGCCCAGGCAATGCCACTGCCCCAGGATGGGTGATGGGTGAGCTGGGGCCAACTGGCTTTGACAAACAGCAAATGTGGCAGGGGAATGGATGAAAAACTTCAGAGAGGTGAAAAGATTTAGGGTTAAGTATGAAAAATGTAAGCGTTCCTGGCAGCACGACAATCTGCACCGTCATATTTCAATCTCCTAGGTGAGAGTGTTTGGTTCAGGAAGGTCAGAGGTTTCCTGGCTGACCTCCATGGACGCGTGGCCGGGTCTGCCCCTCTTGGAACACTTTCCCCTCTGTGGAAGCACAAACAAAATTGCAGCATGTGTTTCCTTTTTATTGAAAACCAACTCCTTTATCAGCCTTTCCCCATCTCCCTGCAAATCGTTGGTTGATGAGGGACTTTAATTGCTCCAGAGCTGATCCTGTGGGTACAGCTTAATTCCTCTTTTCTGACACCCTGGTGGCTCCAAGCTCCTCTGCTCCAGACCACGGTGAACTCATTTAAACCATTAACAGTGATAGCAGCAACGTGAGCCTTTTGAGAAATGCTGTTGGGTGAGATGTGCCCCACATCAGCCCCAAATAAAGGTTAATTTCCTTCATCAGGAGATGCAATTAAACCCCTTTAGCTGGGAGCTGTTTTTTTGGGCCATACCACCTGTTATGAGCATTTCAGGGGTCGTGATTCCTGCATTTCCTCTCGCTACCAAACACTAGAATAAATTAAATTTCAACAGCTCCAAATGTAAATAATTCCTGCAACATGTTGTTTTTTTTTTTGCCGTAGCTTGGCCAATCACTGTTATTATTTTCATAATTATGCCATTCTCCATCTGCTTGATGGAGTTAATGTCTCACTTTGTCAATCACTGGCCCATCTTCCTTCCTCATCTGAGCAATAGACAGCCAGGGTTTGCAGAAATTAGGCTGTTTTCCAGGCGTTGAAATGACAGTTTTAGTGCTTGTGTTCATCTTTGTGTGTTTTTATTGACCAGCTCCTCGATCCTGCCTCATCAGGGAAGATGCAGGAGGGGCTGGATCCTGGTGTTTTGTGGTGTTTTGTGGTGTTTTGGGGCAGAGCTGTGATGAAGCAGAGTGGGGCTGGTCTCTCTGCCTCCTCTTCACCCCCCAAATAATGGGGACAATGTGACCCCACTCCCCAAAAATCCAAACCAAATAAAGCCCTGCAGGGGCATGGCTACAGGCAGACAGGAGGGTGTGAGAGAGAGGAGCTCTGTGCACGGCCACATAAGCTGTACTTTGCAGAAGTTTTCCCATTTGTGTGAAAATATTGATAATTATCAATTATTATTGATCACAGCCTGTGGCTGTTGGTTACTGCCCCCACTCTGGGAAGAAATGGTGTTGGGGTAAAGCGTTGTCAGGTGTTTGAGGGCTCCCAGAAAGGCCCAATTCTTGCTGCCCCACCTTTTTTAGGTGGAGAACAGCCCTTTGTGCTCTTCTGCCACATTTTTTATGAACCAGCCTTGCCATGAAGGAGTGGGACACGAGAGGAGGTAAAGTCACCATCAGAGACTGTGAGCAGGACTTAATGTGCTGCTCATCACAGAAAAATCCAGCATTGGCTGGAAAACATGATGGAAATCTGAGAATTGGCTTTGCTCCCTGAGCTGGCACCCTCCTGGACCCACCAGAGGGGTGGGGCAGGCAGGAGATGCTCCTGTGCTTCAGGGCAGGTTAGAGGGGATATTAAAAACATCTCTGAGCTTACCCATGTGCGTGCTGAGCACAAGCAGGCTCAGATGGACTCAAACGGGTTTAGATATTAGGAAAAAATTCTTCACCAGAAGGGTGGTCAAGTACTGGAACAGCTGTCCAGAGAAGTGATGGATTCAACACCTCTGGAAATGTTAAAAAAGTTGTGAATATGGAACTTAGGGACATGGTTTAGTGGTGAACACGGTGGTGCTGGGCTCTGGTTGGTTTCCATGGCCTCACAGGGCTTTTTCAGCCTAAATTATTCCACGATTCTGTGAATAAAACCAAGAGAAATGGCAGTATGATTCAGCCTGGTTGTGCCAGCACAGCTCCAAGTGGGGCTGGATGAGACCCCAATATATTTTATACCTCCCCAAAGCTCATTATCGGGGCTGAAGCACAGAACCAGTGCAGTACCTGAGCTGGCTCTATTACAGCCAGCTGGAGTTCTGCTCAGCCATTCCCTAAGGGAGGAAGCAGTGATTATTTGTTGTGCACAGCAGTTTGGGTACCTGTAAGCATCCAGCATCCTGATAAATGCAGCCCTGCTAATGAGCTGAGGCCGTGGCCTAATTAATATTTCAAATATTCCCAAGCTAGATTGATATACTGTAAATGAACAGTGTCAGATGACAACAGAAATTAGATAAGGAGCAGCTGGAAGTGATCTGCTTGTATTTAAGATCTAGCACTGCTAGGAAACTGTTTTCATTACCAGCAGCACGAAAAAAAAACAAAAAAAACTTCAGGGATTTTCAGAGAGATGCTGTTGATGGTGGGTGAGAAGGGGGAGCTCATCTTCTTGCTCCCCAGTACCCAGAGTGAGAAGCAGGTTCTTCATTAGCACCAGCCAGCATCCCTGTACAGCACCAGCCATGTTCATTAGCTGCATGTAATTAGCCAGGGGTTTGGAAATTGCATGGAGGGTTAAGGGTCAGAGGAGTTCTGTCTGAAATTCATAACGAAACGAGGGCTGGGTAGCTGAATGTGGGGGTTTGAATTTCAAGTGAGGATCCTGTGCCTAATGGAAGGTAGGATTTCTTCAGTGATTACTGAGGGTTACAATTTGTAGGTTCCTCGAGCAAAAAAATACAGCTGCCCCAGCTGCATCCTGGTGACAAATTAGCTTCTTTTCCTTAGTTATTATTGGTCTTGGTGCAGGGTTTGCAGTTCATGTTTGGTGTGTCATTTGTGGATTTGGCTCCAGATCTTTGATTGCTTACAGATGATCCACTTTGACACGTGGTTTGTGTCACACTTGCCTGGAACCAGAGTCATCTTATTGATTTCAGAGGAGATGCTGCATCCCCCTCACCCTGAGTGGTTACCACAAGTTTGAAGGCTGGCTGGTTTGTGTCTGTCAGATGACAAAGCAGTGATATGTGGCAGCTGCATTTTCTGTGCAGCCCTTTTTAAATCCTTCACTCACAAAGGGAAATGCACATCTGCCTTCTTTCCTTAGGCTCAGCAGAGAGGATTCAAGCAGATTCTTGAACCAGAAATCAACACATCTGTTCCACCAGCAAGGGCTATGACTGGAAAACGAAAGGAAAAGTGAATCTCTCAGGTGCTGTGGGTGTGATTTCTCCTGGTCTCTGCCCCTGGCACACACAGCAAATGAGCAGGAGGGCAGTGCTGTGCCTTGTCCTGCCTCCTGCCCTCTCTCACCCTTGCTGATGAAGGTCCTGACGGCAGAGGAGTCCCTGACAGGCTGGCAGGCAGTCCAGATTGCCTGGCAGAACAGAGTCTGAGTGTCAGAGTCCTGGAGAACATCTCCTGGATGTTTGTTTTGTAACAGACCTTGGGAAAGGCAGCTGGACCAGGTCATTGTCCCATATATGATCCTATATAGAGGACAGAGTAATGTCTTTCCCCACCATGGTCAGCCCTGAAATATTCTGGTTTAGCATCACCATGGGATACTGAAGGCTCTTTTTCCTCTGATAAAATATATTCTTTCAAAAACTAAGATCTACCTACTCTATTCAGTATTTGTTTGACATTCATGAGTTTCTGGGGTCTGTGTCTGTTCCTGAGTCCAAAATACATCTGCTAGAAGTTATCAGCCCCATGGATTACAAGTCCTGTTGGGAAATAAAACAACTCTTCACTCATTTACAAGGCATGGCATCAAAAAGGGAAAATGTGGTTTTGGTTTGGATGAAGAACACTTGCAAAAGGGAACTTCTATGGTAGTAAAACTAATTGCAAAAAAAGGAAGAGGGAAATATTCCTTTCATGAAATGTAAACTCCCTGCTGTGGAAAACTATTGAGGCAAGTAGATGAGTAAGATTATAAAAAGGATTAGATATGGATTATCCAGGATTAAGGCAATGAACTCTCTTGGATAAAATTCACAAGTGGTTTTCATCCTGGTGTGTTTGGGTTCTGAGATAAAACTGTTATTTTTACATAGAAAAAAACCTTCCCTCTCCTGCACCGCAAGGACCAACAGTTGTTTGTGTTTTCTCCATTTCATTCTTAAAAGCCCCAAAATCCCAAGTCCCAAAGTGAACAAGGGCTGAGTGTAAAGACCTCGTAATAGCAAGTGGTAACAGAGCAGCTGATGAGCTGGGATGTGGCTGAATGTAAATTGTGCACATGGAGGGCAGAAACCACAGCGTTCCCTGTATACATACATTTAATATCCCTTTATATTCATGTGTCTGCATGCTCTGATGGACCTTGACCTCAGTGGAGACCTGAGGAATGAGAGGTTGGACTTAAAACAAAGTGACAGTGTGAGCCTGGTGAATCCAACAGGTCACTGGAGCGTGAGGATTTATCAGGAAATAAACAGAGAACAAACCAGATCTTATTTCAGCTCTGTGCAAACCCTGCTGATCTCAGGCCTGGCTGCAGGGCTGGACAAAGGGCACAGAGCAGCTTTTCCCTGGGAACCCACAGCAGAGGGACCAAGGAGCCCAACCAGGGAAAAAAAAAGCTGTAGGGGAGGCTGTGACATGGCTGGAGAAATCCCAATTCCAGCCCTTCCTGGTTAAGAGGTTCATTGCATCTTCTGAGCACACACAGATCCTGAGCTTTCATCCAAGGCTTGGCCTTAAAGTTAGTTTGGGGCTGCAGCAGTCCAGGCTATCAGCTCCACCCCTGTTTCTAATAAAAGAGCTATTGCCTGGTTGTAGACAGCGAAAAATAATTTTCAGATGTTGCCGCTACTCTCAGCGGGGTGTAATAGAAACTCATTATCATTCACAAGTCTAACTTAATTACATTTTTTCTTGAAGGATTTTATGCTGTCTCAGTGGGAAGGGGGGCTCATCTGCATACATTCAGGGGCTGTCTTTTCAAACCTTAGTAATATCTATGGTAAATGCCTAAGAAATTTGGGGAATTACTGTGGGACCTTCATTTGATCAATGCAAGCTGCAGCATGGATCCACCAGACCCACAGGAAACATTATTGTGCCCAAAACCTGAATTGTCAGACAAAGAGATGTTACCTTGCTCCTTCTGTGTGTGTTGCTTTCATCAAGATGGGCTGAAAATGAGTAATTTCTTCATTGGTCAATTCTTGAAGGCTTTTCTGGCTTTATTCTCGTATTTCCTTCGCAGAAGGAAATCTTCCCTCACAGAAGCCTCAAGGCGCTGCTGAAAATTGAAAAAGCAAAATAAAAGGCACTGGAATCCAGTGTGGGATGATCAAAGCACTCCTTGTTTAGCACAGATGGAGCCTGGGGAAGGGTGGCACTATCTGGGTGGGGTTGGGTTCTTCTCTCTGCTGTGTGGTCAGCCAGGGAGTGCAGCCCTGCAGGTTCCTCAGCAGTTGGGAGCTCTTCTCCAAGGGCAGCTCCTCCAGGGGCTCCTTTCTGCACCCAAACCCTTGTACCAGGCATTCCATGGACCAGAGGATCTGTCAGGGAACCCAAAATACCCAAACAAAAAAACCACCATTGAGCGTTGCATTCGCGGGTCAGCAGAGCTTCAGAGACCCTGCAGGCTGACCCCAGCCCAGCAATTACTGTGCAGGGCCAGGTTTGGGGTGGGGGGTCGGAACCTGAGCAGCAGAGGGTCAGGGAGGGTGACCTTTGCAGGCAGGAACAAAAAAAGAGGTGAAAAGAGGTGGAATCAGATGTATAATTAGCTGTGTAATTAAACTTTCTCCAGGGCGAGGAACTCGAGGCTGGTTCTGCCTCCTGTGAAGGGCAGCAGCACTTCCAACACCTCTGACTAGAGAGGAATAAAAGCAGTGCCTGGGAGAGCTTCTCTGGTGGAGAAAACAGACCCAAAAGCAGTTCTGGTTGTAGGTTTAGCAAATGTCTTTGGGGTTAAAATGGAAGGATTTAGCCATTGCTGTTTCCTGGTAAGACATAAGGCCCCAAAGGGGGAGAGGAAGGTTGAAACAAAGCAAAAGTAATTAAACAGAGGCGAAGCAGGCAGCACCTCTCAGCTGATAATCCATGCAAAAGACAAGGTTTCTTGTTTGGACAATCAATAAACCAGCCCATTCCATTTTATTTCTGTGTGGTTGCATGTACAGGCAGTGTTGTGATAGAAACATTGTGAAGCATTGATTCACAGATAGAAATATATCTGGGTGGCTTGTGGTTTATTAAGGAGATCAAGATAACAAGTGCTGCGTTATTGATCAAACCCAGAGGGACACTTCCTTTTTTTTCCCCCGCCTGTCGATGAAATCCTGTTGTAATTATTTTTTCCCTTTTCTCATTCTTCCTCTCCTCTCAGCTCTCCCTAATTCTCTGGGAAGGCAGTGATGAAGGAAGCACAGAAATTGTCAGTCAGGGCTGGCGATGGGCAGGAGAAGGGTGGAAGGGAATGAGCAGGGAAAGTGCATTTGCCAGCTTGTTTGGGAGTGCTAATTCATTTTATCAATGTTTAACAGGGTCAGAAGCCTAACAGGAGCTGAAATAGCCTTTTTTGTTTGCACTTTAGAAATCTTTAAGTGTGGGTTTAAATCTTTATTTATTTAAGTATTTTTATTGATCAGGGTCCTGTGCAGAGCTGGATTTACCAAGGACTGGGATTGCTGTGGGAAAGGGAAGGGAAGAGAGCAGAAGGAAAAAGGGAATCTTCTCCCATGCAAGTAGACAGGTTGAAGTGTGTACATCTGTTCTGACCATGGTGCAACAGTTTTTGGGACAAGCACAGGAAAAATGACATTTCTTGGCTCTTGGCTGGAAGGACAATCTTTGAAACAAGAGCAGCATTTAGTGGGGCAGGACTTGGTGAGTCCCAGAGGAAGCTTTGGTCTCCTGTGTCCCCCATTAAATTCTTGAAGTGAATGTTTCTCACCTGTCAGTGTCAGATCACACAGAACTGGGCAGGTTTCAAGTTCACCTTGTCCTCTCTGCCCTTCCCAAGATTTTGCTCCTCCTGTGAGTTGGAGATCTCATTGCAGGCCGACACTGCCATACTTTTATGCCTAATTTTTGCACTTAGCCATGGGCTGTGCTCTCTTGATGATCAGCCTGGAAAATTTCATCTGTGCAGTCTTACAGTGAATAAAATTAAGAGACCCTGGGACAGGCCAGTTGTCCTGTCAGCCTGAGGTGTCTCAAGGTGCCCCTAGAGCAAACCAGTGAAAATTCTGACAACTCTTCTTTACCTGGACAGCTAATGCTGGCCTGGAGGTGGAGGAGCATTGATGCCATTGCTTTGGGTGATGCTGAAGCTGTTGTGAAAGTCTCCATTCCCCTTCCCTTTGCCCTTCCCATTCCCCTTCCCCTACCTGCCTAAACACAATTCAAATGGCTTATCCACTCAGAGGATCTGGGTCATGTTCCTATCCTTTATATTTTTATTTTTCATATATTAATATACTTACATTCAATACAATAATAACTTATATTTTCATATTATAACTTATTTTCATATTTTCACTATTCAAATTTAGATGCAGTTATTTTTTTCTTAATTAATATTTCATATTATATTTATTCATTTTATATTTATTTTATTTATTTTATTATTTTATTTATTTTTATATTTCATTCATTTTATTTATTTTTTTTAATTACTGGGACTCACTGATCTTAAAGGTCCTTTTCCAGCCTGACCAATTCTATGATTCTGTGGTTCTGTATTCACCCTAAATCTCAGCCCATGGTTTCCTCCTCACGTCCCTGAGGTTGCAGCCTGGGGCTCGGTGAGACCTCAGCATTCCCAGTGCACCCTGCCCTTGCTGCTGCTCCTCCCTCTGCCTCTGCTGTTCAACCTGTACAGGCTGAGTTTTCCCACTCTGCACATCCCACAGCCCTATAAAATTTAAAAGGCTTGCCTGGCTGTAATTGGGTTGTGTTTTGTTTATATAACCACGGGAACAACTCGTTCCAGAGAGCAGAAAGTCGAGCACAGCCGAGTTAGGAGGAGGCCAGAGCTAAACTGGTTTGTGCTTTTTCCTCGTGCACATACCAGTTATGCCCATCTTTATCTGCAGGGCCACGTTGAAAAGCTCCCTGTCAGCACTTCACGTCCTCGCCAGGAAGATGAGATGCTCTAACGCTCCCAGTAAAAGCATCACTGCCTGCTTTGGTTTTGCTGTTAACACAGGGATGGTTTGTTTTGTTTTGTCCTGATTTCTGAAGCATTTCTGAAACTCATTTGGGCTGAGCTGTTTCAAACCTCTTTAGCCTGATGTAGGCACTCCAGATATAAAATTCTAACCTTGTAGGAAATTTGTCGTTACAATCCTAAGCAGGTCTGATAAGGGTCGCTTGCTGGGCAACGCTTCTGGTGCATGTGGATGACAAACACAATTTATTTATTTATAGTATCAAAATACAGGCAATATGAAGGGATCTGAAGTTCCCTTCTTATTTGAGAAGTGACAGGAGAGTGCTGGAGCGGAGCAAGGCTCAGAAGTTCATAACATGACAGAGATGAATGGCGCTGCCTCTCAGCCTTCTCACTGAGCTGGGGCTGGGTGCTCAAATTTGAAATTTTTATGAGAGCTGTCCAAACCCAACGGTCACTTTGAGTTTGTGCCACTGTCAAGGAAGAATAAGACAAGTCCCAAAAGCAGTTGAGGCTTTGTGTGGTTCATAACTACACTCTTGGTTCAGGTGGATGTGACAGGCAGGTAAACTCACTTCTGCCCAGACAAAATAACATTTCCTGCAGCAGCACCAGCTTTGCTTGCAGAGGTGGGAGAGGGCATGAATCAAAGATAAATTTTACATTCAGAGGTAGTCTGGCAAGTTCTTATGGCACTTAATAGCTGGCATGCTCCCACTGCAAGGGAAGGAGAAAGCAAATTCAATCATTTATGTTACAAAAGTCCCACCGCTCTTTATTATGTGCACAGATGGTGTCTCGGGAGCTTTGCTGGCTGGCAGTGCTCTGCATGCCTAATGCCAGGCAGGGAGCAGTGCTTTTCCAGCCCAGGTGACAGTGGAAAAGCTCTTTTCTTTTTTTTTTTTTTCCATTTGCTGGAAATGTGTAGATTTCCAGCCTCTCCCATTTTTATATTTCGTTTAAACCAACCTTCCAGCAAAAAGTCAAAATATTATTGCAGACCACGTTCAACAGAGGTGAAGGCAGAGGTACAAAAGAGAACAGATTATGCACTGTGGAACTGAAAACCTGCTGCAAACAGAACAACAAATATAGAGGTATTGCAGGACATCTGATAGGATGGGAAATGGAGTTGCTTTGTCTTAAATCCTTTCATGTAACAGAGACTTTTAAAGGGTAGCGTGTGGAATCTGCTAAATCTGTGGAAACATCTCAACTCCTGGGATGGAATGACCTCACCCAATAGCTCCTCGTTTTTTATAGAAGCTTTTTAAACCAGCACCACCTCCCCTAAGAGCTGTATTTCTGCAGCTGTTTACACTCAGCCCTGGGCTGGCATTTCCAATCAGTGCCACCTTTCCTGAGCTGCCCACCCAGTGTATCCATCACCCTGCTCTCCTTCCCCGGTGCCTGGGTTTGGGAGAGTGCTCTTAGGAGAAATTACAGGGCTGTGGAGAGGTCAGATCTGCTCAGCCTCTCCTCACAAGTGCTGCTCTCAGACCAGCATTTACTTTAAGCCATAAAACCGTGGGTTTCTGCTTTCCCCGTCCAACACTTAACAGTTATTGTGTTGCGATGTTGTGTTGTGATGTTCAGAACCACCAGGACACAGCAGAGCACATCCCATGTGCAGAGGTGGGAGAAAAAAACAGCATGGGAGACTTGGCTGACTTCTGAAAATCACAAATCTTATCTCAAAAGTGCTTTGGGCCAATAGAATATCATTCTAAGGGCTGACAGAATTTGGCATGGATCTGTCTGATTTCATGCTGATAAAAGAATTAATGTCAGTAGAGACACTGGGGGCTTAAAAAAAAATCAAGCCAGGGAGATAAATACCATCATGTGTTAGCAGTTTGTGGGTTTTGTCCTCATTTCTGGGTGCTGTTGGATGGAAATGAGCTTCAAAGCAGCAGCTGCCACGGTCAGCAGGCCAAAGGTACGTGGAATCAGAGCAGATATTTCACTTTCAATGCCCATGTCTGGAGTACCTGTGTACTGAATATGCTGGGGATTGTGGATTTAATATGTGTGACATTTATCAGGCCAATCAGGTGCTGACTGAGAAGGATTTTTCCTTTCTCCTGGTGGAATTACTTCTGCTGCATCCCAGTCTAACTAAACCCAAATTCACCAAACCACAGCCTCTGAGCTGCCTCTGTCTCCCACAGCTGAGAGGTAAAAATGAGTTCCATGGGTGAACAGCTCAGGAGATCTTGATTTGCAAAAGTTTGTGCCTCTGCTTCCCCTGGACTTCAGCAAGTTTAAATATTCAGGTTTTTCTGATAATCTAAACTCTCTGAAAGTCAAACATCCACAAATGGAGACAGAGTTTACTGAGAATTTTGCCCTGGATTTTTTTTTTTTTTTCATTTTCCCACTTTCCCCTTAAAGGGCCTTTGCTACAAAACTTTCCAGGTTTCCCTGATGACCTCAATTAATGAGGCAATCACAGAGCACTTTATGGGCTGTCCTTTTTCTCTGTTCAGGCATTGTTGCTATAATCAGTGCTTTTCTCTGGGTCTTCCTTATTGCTTTACTGTCATTTGTGAATTAGAAGGCCAAAGAAAAGAGCAACACATGCTGGCCATGCTCAGATTGCCCTGATGCCTGGGAGAGCCAGGGGCCGTGCTCAGGGCTCTCAGGGCTGGTCATTTGTCTTAGCACAGGGTTCTGCTGCTTTCTGAAAGGAATTTAACATTTCCAGCCTTTCACCTTCACCAAGCTGACCCGAGGGGCTGGCCCAAAGGGAGATAATAAGATAACTTGCCCTGGGAAGCTGGAAGAGTCGATAACAATGAATATTTAAGTGGGGAAATTTTCCACTGCCACCACTGAACTTTTTTTTTTTTTCCCCTACTAATTACTGCCATTAATAAAGTCCTGCCAACACCTGGCTAATGAGGACTCAGCACCAACTTTGCTTAAACTGTGGCCTTTTGTTTTCTTGGCTGTGCAGTGTGTGTGACAGTTGCCAGGTTGCTGAGCACGAAGGTTTTAGAGAGGTTAATAGAATATGGAAACAGCCTTACAAGATGTCCATGCTGATGAAAATAGAAATTACTGTTGGAAATAAGCTGAGGAAGTTCAGATAAATGCTTGGTTCCTATCAGGTGTTCAGAGAGGTGGTGTCTGTCTTTCTTTTGGGTTGGGGTCCTGAAAAACTAAATCTAGTTAACGGTGTTCCTGCTCATTACAATAAGGAGCCTTGGAGTGGAAAGGCTTTAAAGATAACTTAAAACCCCAATAATTCTATGTTTTGTTTTCTGCTTCTGGAAGCCAGGGTAGAGTCTGAACTCCCTGCTTTCAGTTTGACTTATACACCCCAGTTTATGGAATGAAGTGCTCACGGGAAGGAAAACAAAAATCTCCATTTTCTCTGCTCAGAGCTCTTTGTTGAGGCTGTGATCTCATCTCCATCTGGATGACTCCTTTTATAGTGTTTAGATGGAGGTGAAATTCCCAGAGTGCGTGCAAGAAGTTAACCAGCCCCTAAAGACACCTTGTCACAAAGGGGGTTTTACAGCTTAAAACGAGCTGAGCTGCAGCTTGTCCATAAATCTCATTGAAGAGGAAGCTTTAGCTATTTTTAACTATTTTTGAGTCAAGCGCCTCAGCACTTGACCCCGATGGGAACAATGTGGTTTCATTTTGAGTTCTGGAGTGGGGATGTGCTGGGAATGCCTCCAGTCTGAGTTTTTAGGCTTTAGGGGAGTCTGTGCAGAGCAGGCTGTGATGTGGAAGCCAAACCCTTCACTCAGGAGCGGATCTGAATCTTCTGAGAGCATGGAATCGCTGCTGGGAAGGGCTGGGGGTGTAATTGCAGGACCAAAAAGTCATCCTGACTCCCAAGGATGAGGTTTGGGGCTGTGAATTTGGGTTGACACCAAGCTCTGGCTCCCATCATTTCAGAGCTGCTTCGTGTTTATACAGCGTAATTGCCGTTAAATTTGAGCTCTCTGAGCTTTATTAAAAGTAGCACCACATTAACCTAACGAGTTTTTACAGACAGCGTTGATAACATTTATTAAGGGGTGTATAAAATGTGTTTGTCTGCAATAAAAGATTGACCTGAGAGGTCTTTGTGATCCCAGCTACTCCTGTAGCAGCCAAACCATCCACGAGAGGACAACAGAGGCTCGTGTGCCACTCGTGGGGCTGTGAAAGGGGCATAATTAAAAAATATTTCAATGTATAATGAACCTGTCAGCTCTGGGAAAAATATTTCCTGCTGTGGCAGTGCCACCTCAGGGACTTGGTGCCTGTGGAGGAGGTTGGATGCCACCTTGGGGACATCAGGCATTGCAAAGGGACCTTTGGAGGGATGTGCTCCTCTCTGTGGGTGATCCCAAGCAGCAGCAAATCCCTCTGTGTGGGCAGTGGGAAGGGCTGGCTCTGTGCTCCTGTCCCATTTCTCAGTCCCTGGGAGAGGTAATGGTGGCTGGAGTGATTCATGAACTTTCCTGCCATTCCTCATTGTGCACAGGGCAACCCAGCTCCTGAGCCACGGCCATAAAACCAGCAGAATAATGGGTCTGTGGCCATGAGGCTGCTGTGATAGATTTCAACTGTGCTTTTCCTTAAAAAAAAAAAAAAGGCATTGAAAAGGAATTGTGATTGAAATGATGCTGGTGAGGGTGGGCAGTTTCCCTGGGCAGGGTGGAGCAGAGGTCAGAGCAGGAGTGTGCAGTGAGGTTGTGCTCAGATCCTCAGTACAGCCTGCACACAACCCTGGGGAAGTCAAGCCAGGTTCCCCTAAACATCTGCATTCTTATTTTTTCATCTCTGTTTGGAGTCCTCAGGGATTAGTGTTAAATCTGCCCCCCGCAACCCCTGGTACTAGTAACAGAAATTTCTGTGTCTGCTGGATTCAGCTCATCAGATTGACTTGCATGAAACCTCTGGGCTTTCCTGGATGTGGGAATCCTGAAAAGAAGCAACAAGGACATTCCTTAGGCTGAGTTCAGCCTTGGGGGGAATGGATGCAGCTCCTCATCGACAAGGAAAGCCCTGGAATGTTCTGGTGCAGTTTTGGTAGTGGCATCAATCCCCTTCCCATTGCGTCTTCAACTGTTGGCATTTATTTTGTTATTGTTGGTTTGTTTTTTTTTTTTTTTTTTAAATTAAAACCCAAAGTTTCCCTTAAAATAAAAGAACAAAAGGTGGTGGAGTGGGAGGTGGAAAGGCTGATGCTGACTGCCAGATTTGATGCAGGAGATTCTGGGGAGGAAACTTTAGGAGGACCAGGAAAGGGTGGAAGGGGAGAAGTAGTGACTGCTGCTCAGAAGAGGGAGGAAAAGCAGCTGGAGAAAAAGGTGGAGGAAAGTTTGGAATCACCTGATAGACCATTTTCCCTACTTGCTGGTCCACTCACGAAGAAAGATGTGTGTAAATACTGAACAAGGAGGGTGTGAGGGAAGATTTCCTGCAGCCTGTTTTTCTGAAGGTTTCACCTTCCCCCTGACGTGAGTGTCAGTCAGGGGAGAGGACGTGACAGGGATTGGAACAGAGAGAACTGAGGATGAAAAATTGCTGCTTCCATGGGCTTGGAAATAAAAGCTTCAGATGGCATTTTTTATTTCCCTGAGTTGCACCTTTGTTTTTAAAAGCAGGGGGAAGAACGGGGTTATTTGTGGAGGCGTTAAGCAGCAGAAAAATCCCCGACTTCAAGTTGCTGCTGGTTTCTCATTTTTTATATTTGTTTCTTTTTTCCTGGATGCATCGCTCTGCAGCATCCTCACAGGCTGAGAAATAAAACATGACATAACTAAGATGTACAGTGTGCTTTTTGGCTAAATGGCGGGGCTGGTGAAACATTACAATCATTTTTCTGGCTTTTATTTGAAATCATAAAGAGTTAAGTGCATCGGATTGCTGGGTTTATTTTCTTCTTCCCTTCTGTGAATAAAAAAATGAAGGAAGAGTGAGGTAGTTAATTTAAGAGTTTGTTGGGAGAATATACTGACTGTGACATCATTAATTGAAATAAAGGGCAGCAAACATCCTGAGCTGCAGGAAAAAATATAAGGGAATGTTTGGCAAAGACATAAAATATGAGATCTCAGGGCTCAAATTTACTGCTAATGCAGTTTCCAGTTCTGCAGCTCTCAGTGGTGAATGTTAAGGAGCAGAGAACAGAACATCAGGGTGGGCTGTGGGAGAGCATCTGGTGTGGAGGTTTTTTCCCAGTATATCACAAATTAATAGATATTTTCCAAAGTACCTTCACTGACTCCCTACAAATGAGCTGCCTTTCAATCTCTCTGTTTTAAGGAGTGCACAGTAATTGTGGAACAAGTTTGCCAGTGTAAGGATTTATCAAGGTAGACACTAAATCCATATGTAGAAACCCAATATTTGTTTTCAACATTTTGCTGTCAGAATATGTCAGCAAATAAATGATAAAAGGTGTCTCTGGGTGCCTGGGATGATTATTTAGGTGCATTTGTAGATGTCTCAGAGTACTTCAGATATAAGAAAGACTGACCAGGACAGGATCATTAATTATAAATAACACCCAACTAATAGACCTGTAAATCCAAAGTGCTGCTGTTAAAAATGGTTTCTTTGTCTTCAATTCTTTTGATTATATTTCATGGTTAAGTAGGATGAAATAAAAAGAGTACATGAAAGCCTAGGACCGCTCTTCTTTTTCTGAGGAATTTTAGTGGAGGGAGGTTGCTCAGAGAAGCTGTGGCTGTCCTTGGGTTCTTGAAAAGGTTCAAGGCCAGGCTGGACAGGGCTGGGAGCACCCTGGGACAGTGGAAGGTGTCCCTGCCATGGCAGGGGTGGCACTGGATGAGCTTTAAGGTCCTTCCAACCCCAACCATTCTGGGATTCTGTAACATTTACCATTAAAGCTTGATGCCGTTCTTCTGGATCACATCCCTGAATTCAGAGAAAAGGGGAGGAATATTTTTCGTGGTGTGAAGCCATGAGGATGAAGCATCTCCTGGTGGGGCAGCAGCCCTGGAGCATCAGTGTCAGCTTTGTCACTGCTGCCTGTGACCTCAGCGTGAGCAGAAGAGCTGCTCAGAGGAACCAGGCTCCTGTGGTTGTGTTCCCAACTCTTCCATCTTTGATGGCTCTGTTATCCCATTTCTGTGGTGTCTGAGGATGCTACATAGCACAGTGCCTGAGCAGATCTTGAGGAGAATAATCAATTTCTGAAAAAAAAAAAGAAAAAAAGTTAAATTGATTTGTAAATACCGGCAGAGATAATAAAGGCAATCTGTAGTGGCAATAAGCACATCAGGAATGCTGCAGCGACAGGATCAATTTGCTTCTATCAGTGCAGTGCTTTAAACTCCAGCAGCAGCTCTTGTCTGAAGGTACATGTGCCCAGGGAATGTGTGGGTTGGGCCATCGTGGGCTGTTTCTGTTCCCAGTGGGCAGGTTAAGTGTCCCAGCAGAGCAGAGCGAGACAGAAGTCTGGGAAATATAATTGTACACCTGTGTATCTTCTCTCTGAAGACATTCTGCTTTGAAGTTTGAAACTTTAGGGGTGGGATGTTAGCACAGAAATTAATTTTTAGACAGCAGTGCTATCTGGTTAGAGTAATTGCTTATTATCTGCCTCCCTGGGGTTTTAAGCTCTTGGAAGCGACTATTTACATCTCACTGTGTGCTTAAAGGCAGGAGAAAATTGCACTCCATCGTTTCAAGGCTCTGTTCTGCTTTTCTGAAGTGCCAGAAGGAAAGGAGAGTTTAGAGAAAGTTTCCTTCTGCCCTCTGTGTTCCAGGAAGTTCCTGGGTCGGAAAGGACCTTAAAGATCATTCCATTCCATGGCAGGGACACCTTCCACTGTCCCAGGCTGCTCCAGCCCCGTCCAGCCTGGCCTTGGGCACTGCCAGGGATCCAGGGGCAGCCACAGCTTCTCTGGGCACCCTGTGCCAGGGCCTCCCCACCCTCACAGGGAACAATTCCTGCCCAAAATCCCATCTAACCCTGCTCTCTGCCAGTTTAAAGCCATTCCCCCCTCTCCTGTCACTCCAGCCCCTTGTAAATACACTTTCCATCTTTCTTGTAGGCTCCCTTCAGGTGCTGGATCATTTATTATCTCTGAGTTTAAATTTGTTTTAAAGCAATGAGTGACCTCGGTGCTGGTGAGTGGCCATGCTGGGGTCTGGGGCATAGAGAAGTTTTATTCTTTCTTTTTGTCTTTTTAATTTATTTATTTGTTTGTTCCGAACTCGACAATAAACACTGCCATAAACTATGCTGATGTAAAACAACTGCAAATTGAGGCATTATTTCATGTTATTTGTACCACAATTTTATTGCATTCACAGTTATTTACAGTATGTAAATCAGCTTCAGAGTGCAGAAAAATGTTCTGCTATAACTCAGTTGTTTGAGCATTAAAAAGAAGGGGGAGGGAATCAACCAAACCCCGTAGATGCATGCATGAGTAAAAGATTATGGATAATACTATGGATATTTTTTTTTGTTATAGGATTAGCTCTGTTTGAAAATAGCCCCATTTCCCAAAACACCGAAATCTGTGTACTTCAGCTACCTGCATTGTGTTATAAATCCATAATGACTGTTTTCCATCAAATACCGTGTCGCAATTTGAATTATTAAATGCTAAATTGCTGCACACCGATTGTGAAGCAATGAGAATTTCCTGCCAGTTGAAAGGGAGAGCTGCTGTGGGTAAGAATTCAGCCTTTGATGAGCCTTGCAGCATCTGTAGACACAAGCAATTATATGCAGATGGAGCCCAGGCAGCACCAAGATAAATGGGAAGGTCCTTTTCAATCCTGCTTGCAGCATTCCCTACGTGCATATGGACTGCAGGGTGATTGTCTGCCTCTTTTAGGGCTTAATTTTCATCCCACTGGATGAAAAGGTAAAAACACCTTATTAATTTCATCAGCAGCAGGATGGGCTGCTTTGGGGGTAGATTAAAGCAGGCTCAGAAGTTTTGGAGGGAGAGGCAGCAAACTTCTTTGGCAGAAAAATATTGCTTGAGTGCTTGAAGAGCCTGTTCAGAAGAGGAAGGGGAAGAGGTTTCTGTGTTTACTTTTATGCTTGGTTTTGGGTGTATTTCCAGGACCCTGATCAAGGTTAGGATTCCTTTTCCCTGGAGAAATCAGTGTTTGGCCAATTTAGCATGAAAATGTGCCATGGTTATAAAAGGCAGCAGAAAAGAGAGCTCCATTCTGAAAGTCCTGGCCAAAGGGGTTTTTGGGAGCCAGGTGAGGCTGGAATATAATGAATTATCAGCAATAAGGTGAATATAATGAATTATCAGCAATAAGTTCATACACAGGTGGTGTGTTCTACGTGGGAGAGGAGCCAGGGGCACCCCTGGATGGACACTGCAAGCCCCACACACATTTAGGGATGGTTGGAGAATGGGATAGGAGCTGTACAGGATTCAGAGGAGTCAGGAATGTGCTTACAGAAAATAAATCCCCGTGTTCAGCTGTCACGGGTGACACTGGGGATCACCAGGGCTCCTGCTCCCTGCAGGTACTGACAGGACATGATTGCTGCTGGATGTCAGCACCGAGCTCTTCATCCTGCTGGGAATTCCTGTCCTGGTTCAGAGATGAACCCTCAGCTTCCCTGAATAATATTTAGAGAACAAGACAAATCCCTTGTGTCATCTTCCATCACGAACCGTGGTGTGGAGATGGCTCTTCCACCCCCTCTCCTTCTCTTTAGGACAGGCAGTGCCTTCCTTGCAGCCTGCTGGGCTGCCCCTGCCTGCTGGGAGCTGTGCTGCCTTGGAGGGACTTTTTTTCAGGGTGATAAATCTCTTTTTTGGGCAGCAGGATTTCCCCCCAGTCACAGGAAAACACCTGACTCCACAGGTCATGCTGTTGGGTCCATGGGAGCACAGCACCTTCAGGGGAAAAAGAAAGCCTTGAAGAGAGTAAGGGGACTGAACGGGAGAAAAAGCAAATGTGGTTAAAATGCAGCAGTGACAGCTGCTGGGTCACACTGGAGCAGGCAGGATCTGCTGTGGTTTAGTCCTCCCTTTGTCCTTCTGCGTTAACTTCTGCCTCAAAGCCCTTCCAAAGCCCAGGGAAGGTGCCCAGGGCTGTGCCATGCCCTAGGACAGGGCAGTGTGTGCTACACCTTGTCCAGAGCTGAGCAGCTCTTCCCGTGTGTGGCTGTGTGATCGTGGTGTGTCCACGTGGATGGTTTGAAAGCACATCAACCCTAGTCCTCCACAAAGCCCTTTAGGATAAAAACTATAGAAACCAGATCCCTAGCTGCTTTTTTAGGCACTGCAGTGGCACAGAGAGAGTTTGGAGTGGTTTGGAATGAGCCTTTGAGGAGCAGAAGAAAGCACAGCCATTCCTTCATTATGATTTTTTTTCAAGCAGCACACGCCCAGTTTCTCACCCTTTTTTTGAGACTGGTGTTGTCAGGTATGAGCCTACATTTCCTTTCACTCCCAAGTGCATCCCCCAGACACTTTTATCCTTGCTTCCTTTCCCCTGTTCCCAGGAGTCAGGGAAGGCATCTCTCTCCCAAGCTCAGTGTGCTGGGATTTAACTGGCATCAGAAAAACCCCAACCAACAGAGCAGGACGAGCTGTGTCCAGGGCTTTTCTCTTTGTGTTTTCAATGGCTGTCATGATCAGACCCCCAGTAATGTGCTGCAATGAATCAGCACCTTGCAGATGTGGAATAAATTAGTCTTGGGAAAAGAACTTTACCATAGAAGCAACATAAACTTCGTTGGATTACCCTGAGGTGCCCAGTAATTGCTGTTGATTGGAAGGGAAAAGCCATCCAGAGGAGAAATGCAATTTGTTGCTGTGGCTACTAGCTCCCGGATTTATTATCTCTCCTCTTTCTCCCTGGGTGTTGTAAAATACACCACATATTCCACTCACTTTCTTTTTGTTGTTGGTGTTTTGTGGTTGTTTTTTATTTATTTCAGAGCAAACCCTGGCTGCAGGTTTATGGCACTGGCAGGTGCAGCATCACTGTGGGCTTGCATTTAACTGCTCCATGCTGGCATCTGTTCAGAGGCTGCCCTTTAAACACAAAACACCTTTCCCTGAAGTGCCCTCAGTGTCTCATTGTGGGCAGAGGCTGGGATGGAGCCCAAACTTGGCTGTGAGTTATGGGAAAAGTGGAGAAAACATCTGGGGCTTCAGGTGGCCACAGCAAGAGAGTTTTCATTGTTTCCAAACGTGGTTCGAATGTACATACAAAGTATAAAAGGTGAATTTATTAATTTCAAAGATAAATTGCATGTGCAATGTTTTGTACTTACAAAATTGTGAAGGCAGCACGAGGCACAGAGAATGGTTTCAGATTGTGAGAGCAGCGTGTAGGACTGAGGAGAAGAGGAGGGACTTATCCTCGTGGGAGAAGCAGGGTTGGTTCTCCTGTTCCTCTCTAGGATTTTTGGATGAGCCTGGGGAAGTCCTTTCAGCCCCTAAATACAGCAACAGCACTGCCCACCTTGGTGCAGGTGATGCTGTGAGGTGCCCTGGAGTGTTGGGGCTGCTATTGCCCCTCTTCACACTGATAAAACTCATTAAAGTGTGAGCATTTCTCCTCTGCCCCCATTTGCACCCACCTTCCACTGACAAAGTTTTGCTTTTCATGAGGTGAATCCCAAATTTTGCTGACATATCTGAAATGTAAGTCCTGGAGAACAAAGCCATGTGTTAATTGTGGCACAAGAAGTTATACTAGAAATGAAAGCTGTTGCATCAGGAGAGCACAGTGACTCTCCAGAAGCAGCTTTTTAGCACAGGAAATGAGGAGAGGGTGTTGTAGGCTCTCACATGGTCTGGGAGTTAAGAAGTCTCAGTGGTGTCCCCTTGGCAAACTGGCTCTTGGTGCAGGAGTCTCTTGGGCGAGCTACAGCTTTCTGAGATCTCCTAATTCCTTCTCAAAAGATGCTCAGGTCTTTATTTGGACTGCCAAATGAATATTTTGATTAAACATCCTGATTTACTATTTGAAAAAAATGAAATGGAACTTTATTTTCATTCTGAAAGAGGCTTATGTAGTTAGGGTGGCTGAAGAAGGAATTCTGTAGGGTACAGGAGACCTTGTGATATTCCTCACTTTTCCCTTCATCATGTGACCTACCTGACACTTGGGATCTCATCTAACACCCTTCATCCACCCCAACAGAGGTTAAAATTCACCTCCTAATCCCCACCTCGTACCCTTTGCCTGCTGTTTCCTCACGTTTCCTTGCTCTTTGCTGCCCTGTGGCTCCCAGCCTGGGCATGACTCTATTTTCAAGCAAGTCAAGTTCTTTTGTGTCTTGTCAGCCAATTTGGGGCTTTGTCTCCCAGTTTAATGCTTTTGTTCCCAGTCCTTCCCCTTTGTGCAGTTCCTTGCTGGGTCAGGATGAGCCATTTTGGGTACCACAGGTGATGGAGCTTTTGTTTTGAGCTCCTGAGTGCTGTGGGGTGAGAGTTCCTTCTGCAGAGCTGGGACTTTATCTCTCAAATAACTCAGCTTTTGAACTGGTCAGTAAAAGAAATCCAGATTTTGGAAGATGCCTCATCTATTCCATCTATTCACTCTCTAATGAGAGACTTCCCAGTTGGATTTTCAAGCCTGGGGAGCACAGGGCAAGCTCAGATGTGTTTGTAAGATGTTTGTTAATAAAAATAGGGTTTGCTCAGAGATCTTCATGGCAGTCTGGGCTTTTCTGCAGGTGTGAATTGCCGCTGCTGGGTGCTGTGCTCTTGCAGAAACACCAAAGCTGACACGAGGCACAGAAGGGCTGTGCAAAGGCAGCGTGGCCCATGTGAGCCAGCAAACTCATCACCACAGTCCACTAATTACCTCAATCACTGTGACAGCTTCCTGAGCCAACGCCAGCTTTTCCGCTTGTTCCTTGATCCCTGTTTAATGACAGAGTGCCCCCGTAGTTAATTTTTATATTTATGGCCCCTGCCATCACATTCTTTGGGTCTGTTAAATTTTATGCTCTGTGAAACAGTGCAGGATTCATGGTGACCCTTGTGCCTCCCCAGCTGATCTGAGCCAAAGTTCCCAAAAGCTGATGGGAAAAAGAATGTGAACCTTGAAAATTCTGGTGTGAAAACTTCAAAATGGGCAAAAATGAAAAGTGTTCTTGGAATTCTTCAGCCTTCAGAACTCATTTTGTATCAGGGAACTTTATTCTCTATTTAAAATAGGTACTATTTTCTTGCAGGAATTCATGGTAAAAAAATCAGTGTGTTTTCTCAGGAACTTGGGAGATTTTAGATTCTTGTTTGGTTCATATTCTTTATCAGGTAAAATGGTGATGCAGCATCCCACAATTTACTTACAACTGCAATCAAATACTATTTAAACTTCAGTGATTGTATATTCTTATTTAGTGTATAATAGCTGTGCCTTGGATTTCAGTATGTTCAGAGCTTGAATTGCTGTCATAATTAAAATAAAGCCTTTTTTTCCCTATTCCAAATGAAGTTATTAGCTCAGCCACAGGTTTTTAAGAGAAACGGGGGATTAATGTTCTAAACCAGGCTGATTTCTTGTCCAACACAAGTCATAGGATTTCACCCCAAAAACTTCTGGTTGACCTGGAATGAAAATGCATGTGTATGTGTATATAGAATTCAATCTCCTTTCAAAGATATGAAATGATGGAAAAGCTCCTTCATCCCTCAGCAATCTGTTCCAATTTGTTAGGAAAAGTTAGGAGAACTTATTCTCAGACCTTCATTCAGATAAGGTTGGAGTCATTTAAACTGCCTGGCTCAGCACTCCTTTGCCTGCAAATGTTTTCTGTGCTTCCAGCTGCTGTTCAGGTCATTCTCACACTTAATTTCAAGAGTTTGTTTGAACCTCTCATTCTCTGTAGAACCCCTGGGGTTTTATTTGAAGACTCAAAAGTGTTTTCTTTGTCGGGATTCCCTGACAAAATGCACACAAGGAAACCTCACATGAGGAAACAGAGGACAAGTCAGCAATTGGAGGAAGGTGTCAGACTACCCGAAATCCTGCTGGGTGGGTAAATAAAGGACATGGTGCTGCTGGTTTTGGTTTTCAATCTGTAAATAACACAGTCACTCTTGGAGGCTGGTCCTGGTTGAATCCCAGAATCTCAAACTCCCATCTGGAGCAGATTCTCAAGTCTGTCTCCATCAGGGACGCTGCCTTTTGGAGCAGCCTGGACTCTGGGTGTGCTCTGAGTGCTCTTTGCCCTGAGGATTTCCCTGGAGGCAGCAGGTGAAGCTGTGGGGATTATTTGGGGGTGTTCCTGGAGTTGCACTGCATTGTTGTTACAGAACCACAGAGTTATTAAGGTTGGGAAAATCCTCCAGGACCATCGAGTCTGACCTGTGCCTCATGCCCACCCTGCCAGCTAAACCAGAGCCCTGAGTGCCCCTTGCAGCTTTCCTTGGGCACCTCCAGGGATGGAGACTCCCCATTTTCCTGGGCAGCCTGTCCCAGTGCCTGTCCACCCTTTCCATGAGGAATCTTGAATCCAGGGGGGCTGATTCTCTGTTAAATCCCGGGTTTACCCCCTCACCATCAGGTCCAAGCTGGGCTCACCCCGGCTGCTGCAGCTCTCCTGATCCCTTTGGAGAGCACATTTGGCTCATTTCATTGCCTTGTTCTGGACATTCTGCTTTGTTTCATTCCCTTCTGATTCTCTCCTGTTTCTCTCCTCTCTCTGCCCCAGGCTGTTCCCCCTCAGCCCTGCTTTGCCCTCATGTTCACCGTGCCCTGCCTTGTTCCCCTCACAATTCAGTGTTTCCTTGTAAATCCAGCTCAGCTGCTCCACGCCTGCCCTGTGCCTCCAGGCACTCCTGCCAGAGCAATTTCTGACCGTTTTGTCGATGCTTCCATCCCAGTTACCCATCAGATCTGCTCCCTGCACCAATTCCCTGTCTGTTTAGCTGGTCACACCTCCGAGCATGAAGGGGAAAGGAATAATTGCTGCAGGGCACCGGGGTCAGGGTGTTTGGCTGCTCCTCTTCTACTTTTTCACAGCCTGAGTGCTGGCCATTAACCATGGCAGCAACAACTGCCTGTTTCCAAGTATATTGGAGTATATTTATGAGTATATTGTGGGAAGACATGATAATCTGGATGTTCTGTTTAATAGCTAGAATTGAAAATGCTAGGGTTCTTTTTATTCTGGTCAATCAATATATTTTTCTCCTTGAATGCTGCCATTCTAGAACTGCAGTAACCCTCAATAAAATAAATATTTGAACCTGTAAATTGCAGTAAACAAAAGTGACCAAAATTAGTACCTACTGCTGTCCCTTCCACGTGAATGGCAGAGCAGGGAGACTCACACAACAGATGGAAAACCTGCCCAGCACCACATCTGCCCAATCACTGGGTGAGCAGTGCTTAATTAGCAAACTGGAGCTGCCAGGGATGCTCTGAGGGTGTTGGGTTGGCACCCCAGAGCTGCCAGGGAGGATCTGCAGTGCCAGCTGATGGTTACTGAGGGAAGGGCTGCTGGAAGGATCCAGGTGCTTGCAAAGGCAGCTCTGGAGAGGAGCCTGGTGCTGATTTCCAGTCCCCACCCCTGAGCTTCAGGGGTTAAATGGCTGCTTAAATATTTTATAATAGTTTGTGTCTCTCAGTAAAATAGACCTGAGACTGTCAGAGCCCCCTGAAGATCCCAAAGCAGTCCTGAAGCTCTCTCCTGTTTGTGGAAGTCAACAGCAAGGATGTTAGGGAATTCAGTGGAGTTGTGCAGTTGCTGTGGAAGAGCAGGGGAAGCCAGAGTGGGATGAAGATTTAAGGAGAATTTGCTCATTTCAGAAGTGATGGACTGCTGCATCTCTGGGATCCTGCTATCCCAGGGTCCAACAGGGAGCGATGCTGCACAAGCACCGTGATGGATGGGCATGAATTCTTCTCTGCATTAGATTTACATTTTCCAGGGAGAAACATTTATTAGTGGTGAAGAATGGGCTGGTCTTTGATTTTGTGTTTTTTTTTCATCTCCTATTTCCTGATCCACTGATAAATCTCAACTATTCCCATTCTGACTGTTCTCAATTATCTGAATGACCCTTTTCAGGGCTGACTGGTGTTTGGACAGGCTGGGCAGCCTGGCCCACTCTGGTCCAAGCAGAAAAGCAAAAACAAAAAGAGGGGGAAGCAGAGCTGGTATCACCTGCCAACTCTTGGAAAGAATATTCCAGCTTAGGGTGACCTGGGAGTTGTTTCCTTTGGATCTCTCCTCAAATGCCACCTCTGCCTTTCTTGTCCCAGTCTGGCAGGGATCAGCTTGGTGCAGCCAGGGCAGATTCTTGGATGTTTGAGGGAGGAAACCTGGCCCTGGCCAAGCCTAAAGATAATTTTTTCCAGCGGAGTTTTAGTTGCTGATCCAAAGCTCCAGTGCTAAAATGGGATAGGGAAAAAAAAAAATAAAAAATAAAAAAAAAGAAGCCAACCTTCCCCACAACCCACTGAATCGTGATCTTTGAATCATGAGATTTGGGAAACAAAATGTCATTAGGAATTTTTATTGTGGCTTTTTTTGCCTTTTAATCTTCTTGCTCTCATGGGTGATACTGTTCTTCATTTAAAATTCCCCATGACAAAACACTCCTGTGATGGAGGCTGGGGTAATCCTTTCTGAGGAAAGTTGCCATACATTAATTGTTGTCTTGACTCTTTTCCTTCCCTTTTTTCCTACTCCACCCTACCTTTTTGTTATGCAGAGACCTGCACCGGAGCTACAAAATCTATCTGGGGAGAATAGAAAAAAATTAATATAACTACTTCTCACATATTATGACTTCTGATTATTTGTTAATAAAAAAATTCTATTGCTTGCACAAAAGTTATACATGGAAGTGTAATTGCACCATCAACTGCTTTCTAATTGCTAGAAAAAAATATTAACCCAAACAGAGCGTAAGGTAACTTAGTGCTATAATTAAATTTAGAATCTTTCAACATATCTTACAAAATGCTTCTCAGACATTCCAAGCACTTAATTTTAAATCATCCTCATTTCTTTACACAATTTCTGTCACCTCCACGGTGATATAAATTATTCAGTAATTACAGTAAATATAAGCTTAATATACATGCATATAATTGTAATTAACTGTCCAAATAACTACTAGTAATTTATTTTCCTTTTAATTCTCTTTTGATTTCATGGCTTCAAGAGTAATTGTTTGCTTGGTGGTGAAGAAGAGAGTGAAACATCAGCAATCTGAACAGGAAGTATGAGGTAAAACCCACCAGGACTTGGGTATCAAATCTTGGGCTACATTCTCACCTGAGGAATCTATCAGCATTAATTTGTGCTTAATAAAAAAAACTTGAGGCCATCAAATATCCCCTGGGAATGCTGGTTATTAACTTGTATTTCTTGGTCTGTGACAGATGGTCTCATTTTTAGTTTTACAGTGGAAAGAATCCATATGGGCGGAGTTTGGGATTTATCTCCACCCCACAAAAAGTGTCCTGTCTGTCCCTTCCAGTGTTCCCCTGTGGCTCTGTTCAGGAATGGGATGCTCTTTGTCTACCCTTTAAACTCCCCTTAATTAGAAGGAAGATCATTTGGATGGTGATAGGATCACCCTCTGTGCTCTGGGAAAGTAATTCCTGAATTTTCCTGCCAGCAAAGATCAGCTGTCCTCCCTGCCTGAAGGCAGCACCCCCTGGGGACTTTGTGGGGTGTTGGGGACAACTCGAGGCTGAGGGGTGTGTGGTGTCACTATGGGGTGACAGTGGGGTCCTGCCTGGGGCACCTTGAACACAAACCCAGCAGGAGGAATCTGCAGCTCTGAGCACAGAGAGGGGATGGTGATGATGATGGAGAGGTGATGGTGATGGAGAGGAGATGGAGGGGTGATGGAGGGGTGATGGAGAGGTGATGGTGATGCAGAGGTGATGGTGATGGAGAGGTGATGGTTATGGAGAGGTGATGGTGAGGGAGAGGTGATGGAGAAGTGATGAAGGGGTGATGGAGAGGTGATGGTGAAGGAGGGGTGATGGAGAGGTGATGGAGAGGTGATGGAGAGGTGATGGAGATGGAGAGGTGATGGAGAAGTGATGGAGAGGTGCTGCAGAGGTGCTGCAGAGGTGATGGAGAAGTGACGGTGATGGAGCATCCCTGGGAGCGCAGCAGAGGAGCAAAGACATCTAAGAAAAACAATTATAATGTCAAATCTATCACAGGCTGCCAAGAGATTGTTGTTTTACTTTATTTCTTTTTTTTTTTTTTTTTTAATTTGATGGGAGAGGGAAGGAGAGGGGGGCTCCTGATACTTTTATTCAGCTGACTAAAGAGCTCATGTTAACATTCGCTTTTTAAAATACAGCCTTGGCCTGTGTGTAAAATGAGCTTTGAAGTGCAGAGCTGACAAAGCCCGGGGGAAAGCATGGCTTTTATTAACAACTGCTGGAACACTGCAGAACCCTGCTGGAATGTTTAGAGGAAACGTTCTCTGTGTGAGCAGGAGCAGTTGCTGGGCTGAGACATCCCCTGGCTGCGGCAGGAGGCTTTGGTGACCCTTTGTCTCCTTCTCCACTTGTGGCAGTGCCTTGAGCCCTCAGCTGGGGTGGGAGGGCCAGCATGTGCCAATAATCACCACTGATCAATGCACAGTGACTTGTTCAGTGAGTTAGAGATGAATAATCATCATTGAGCAAGTCACTGTGCATTGGAGATCTTTGTATTTTCGGTTAGTGATGTGGTAGTTGGGTTGGGGTTGGGCTGTTGGGTTGTTTCTGTCTTTTTTGGGGTTGTTTTGTGTTTTCTGGCCTTGTTTGTTGTTGAGGTGTCTTAGGACTCCTGTATTGGATTTCAGTTTTCAGGGGCCTGCTGGGTTCTGGCTCTTTAGGATGGGCTTAGGGGCTTTTAGAAAACATTTTAACCAAAAATTCTCATTAGTGTGTTATACACCCATACCTCCTCAGATTTATTACAAATTTATTTATATAAATTTGTATTTATACAAATGGGTATAGATGGGCCCATTCTTTCCTGTCTTTAACCTGCCCTGCACAAATGCAGATTTACCTGGGGGACACGAGCCTGCAGCTCTCTCCTCAGCCTCCTTCCAGCAGTGATTCACATCCCTGCTTCTACATCTTCATTCACTTTACAGAGCCCCAAATACATCCTGACCTCTGATGGGACTGTGCTGAGCAGAGATGGATGTAATTAGGAAAGAAATTCTTCCTGTGATGGTGGGGAGACCCTGGCACAGGGTGCCCAGAGAAGCTGTGGCTGCCCCTGGATCCCTGGCAGTGCCCAAGGCCAGGCTGGACGGGGCTGGGAGCAGCCTGGGACAGTGGAAGGGGTCCCTGCCATGGCAAGGGGTTGAAATGATTTTTAAGGTCCTTTCCAAACCATTCTGGTATTCCTTAATTCTGTTAAAGACATTCTTGTCTCTAGACCAGACTAAGACTGTCCAAGGCCCGAGAAAGGGGTCAGTGCTGGGATCAGACCCTTGAAATTCTCAGCTTGGAGATTTGGGGATCTCAGACCAGCTGACACAGAATGAAATACGAGCAGCCTGAATTTTTCATGTTGCAGTTCAAGTATATTTGGGCTAGATTCATCAAAGGAATAACCGGGAGAGATCTTTTTCATTTGTAGAATCTTAATGAATACATGACACTGCTATTCATTATTTATCTGCTTTCGTATTTTAATTAATAGTTCAACTGGCCATTTCTGATCTTTTTTCCCCCCTTATTTATAGAAAGCCATCACTTCAAAAATATAGAGTCATGCTGCTGTTTGTTACCTTTCATAATTTTTCCTTCATCTTAGGGCAAACTGAACTTTGCTGTGACTTTTAAACACGTAAATGAAGGAGAAGGATGCCATCTATTTTGCTGTTCCTTTGAGTCGTGACAAAATTTGTGGTTTTCCTCCCCCTAAATGCTTTTACAATGCAGCTGATGTGATTTTAGCCAGGGAAAGTGGAGTTTCTTGAGCGGGAAGGAACCACTAGAGGACACCACCAGATGACACATGAAGCAAACAAGCCTGGCTGTAAACAGGGAAAGTAGGGAAAAATTAATGGGTGAGGTGATATTTCTCACTGTGAGAGCCCTTGCCACCCCTCCAGGGCTGGCCCTCAGTGATTTCTGCAGGACAGTCTTTCTAGGGAGAAAAAAATCTCTTGATCTGCTGAAGTTCATGGGAAAGATGGTGGAGTATAAAGTTCCTTCTGGGTTGCCCATAAAAAAGTGGCTTCAAGCACAAGGGAAGGTTTAAAATTTTAAAATTACAGGATGACAGGATAATGATGTCAACAAAGCAATTAGGGCTGGGAGATGGCACCAATGTCAATATTTTCCCTGTACCCAAGCATGGTAAAATGGTTTTTGCCATTTGTGAAAAATTTTTCTTTCGAAATTTTGAAATTTTAAATTTTACTTGCAGGAATAAAGAAAGTTTGGAGACCATTTGGATGAATTCCTAATTAATCTTCCTGGAATGGTTGAGGTTTTTTTGAAAAGCAAAAAAAAAAAACAACAAAATATTTTTAGTTTGCTAATTCTCAGTATGAGGTGATTTTTTGTTTTTTTTTTTTCTGGTTGAATCATAGACAAGGGGTTCACTCTGTAAATCCTTTCTCCACTCGTGCTTCCACCTCCAGTATGATTTATGTGGCTTAAAACCTGGACTGGCCAAAAAAAAAGTTCATATGAGATTTTTTAAAATGTAAAACTGGGGGTTTACCTCCCTCTGAGGGTGGTGTTTGCTCCCAGTGGGAACATTCCTGCCTTTCCTTTTCCTTTAACTCGGATCAGGAGTGGCACAGAGCTCATCCCTCAGATGTGGAGCAGGGGTAACTTCCCTTCAAGGCTGGTGAAGGCACCTTTCTCTGCAGGTACAAACCTTCCCAGAGACAATGAATTCCCGGAGGAGCAGAGCATCCCCGGCTTCCTGTGGGGATTTTCAGGCTCGGAGCAGCTTCTCTGCTCTGCTCCCACTGGGGAAGGTGCAAAAGCAACCTCGGAGCCGTCTCTGCCTAAGGAGGTTGGCATCGAGCTGCTTTTTAAATTGAACTTTCTTCCTCAAGTTCCCTTTCCCTTCCTTTTTCCCTTTCCCTTCTGTCTTTTCTTTTCCCTTTTTGCTCCTTTAATTTTTTTTTTCCTCTTTTTTTTTTGTCTTTTTACTTTTTTTTTGTATTTTTGCCTCTTATTTTTGTCTTTTGTCTCTTTTCCCATCTCTTTTTTTTTGTCTTTTCATCTCTTTTCCATCTCTATTTTTTTCTTTTCATCTCTTTTACCATCTCTTTTCTTTGTCTTTTCTTCTCTTTTCCCATCTCTTTTCTTTGTCTTTTCGTCTCTTTTCCACTCTCTTTTTTTTTTGTCTTTTCATCTCTTTCCCATCTCTTCTTTTGTCTGTTCATTTCTTTTCCATCTCTTTCTTTGTCTTTTCATCTCTTCCCCATCTCTTTTCTTTGTCATTTCGTCTCTTTTCCATCTCTTTCCTTTATCTTTTCTCCCCTATATTTTTCCCCATTCCGTGCCGTTTCTCTCCCTTTTCCCTCTCCCTTTCCCGTGCTGTTCCCGTGTTTTTGCCCATTCTCCATCCCAGCGGAGCCAGTCCCGTGTCCCCCCGGAGCCCCCGCGCTGTGTCCTTGCGTGTCGCGGTCACCAGAGGGGGACAGAGCCCCACGCAGGCTCCTGCGGAGTCACCGCTCCCTCCGCCACCCAAAATTCCCAAAATTCCCTGCCAGGAGCGTGCCAGAAGGATTTTGGGGTGGCAGCTCCTGGGTGCCCCGAGCCCAGCGCTGGGTGCGGTGCCGGTGTCACCCTGGGGTCCCTTTGCTGTGACTCGGCACCAGGGTCCCCTGAGCCTTGAAAAGATGTGTGAATATCGAAAATATCGCCACCAGCAGCCCTTCAAACAGCTGTGAATCCCCCGGGGGTTAAGCAGGAGGCTGAGCTGAATCTCAAAGTGGGCTGTGGAACTGCTTGGTTATTCCTGTCTGTGGCTGTAACAGAAATGCTGTTCAAAAATTCCTGCTCCTAAGTTTAAAGATACCTTTTCCCCACAATTTTGGCCTGATTCACTGAGCACTGGCACATCCCAAGTATTTGAGTTTGCAGCACCCATCCAGGAGAAGGATTTGCAGCCAGCAGCACTGGAAACGAGAGGAGAGGCAAATTTGATGAGCATTTGGCTTGTTCGATAGCTGGCTATGCCTGATTGGAACCCGTGGGGAAAACAAACACAATTATTCGTGTGAGACTGGATTCCATCGCCGACAGAAAATATCAAATCTGTCACCTGCACACTCGCTGCTATCAGGTCACGGCTGCAGGATGCTGGAGGAGATACCAGCCCTGAGCCAAGGGATGTGCTCAGCTCCCCATGTCCTCCTGTCCCACTGCCACGTGTGACACTGAAATGTGGGTCACCCAGATGGCAGGGCCCAGCTCCCTCCCAAAATCCCAGGAGCTGAGGGCCAGGACTGTCCCCAGGGGTCTGTCCTGCAGGCCTGGCTGGGGCTGTGTGGCCAGCCAAGCCTGGCAGAGCAGAGTCTGTGACACCTTCAGGTGTATAAATAACTTTGGCTTGATCCATTTCCCCAGTCCAGACAGCTTGCAGTGCTCCCTTCTCCAGATCCTCGGTGTCAGACCCTTGCCCGAATCCAGCTGTCCTGGTAATTAAATTTTAATGCTTCAGGCTGGGAGTTTGTGTTTTTGTTTGAAGGGAGCGTTTCGGTGTGGTCACCCTTGGATTTTGAAGCTCCCAGTCTGCCACCAAGGATGGTGGGGACAGTCCCATCTCCATGGGGACAGCCCCTGTGCTTGGTCCCAGCTGAACCCACACAGCAGTTATTCAAGGATTTTGGGAATCAAGGAGTTTTCTCTGGCTCAGACTGGAGAGACCGGAGAGCTAATGAGAGTTTATCCTGGTGGATTTAGAGAGTCCTTTAAATATTGAGAGAGCCCCCAAGTGCTGTTTGGACAGCTTTTGGCACTTTTGCAGCCTGTGGGGTGGCTCTGCACGCTGTCAGGGATGGGATTGGGGCACTGAGCTCCCCACAGCCCCTCCTGGCACTGCCACCCCACACACCTGGGACAGGTCCCCATGGTCACAGCCAGAACAAGGCTGGAGCATCTCCTTCCTGCACAGGGAAGAGGAATTAAAGGTGGAGGCAGTGAGTGAGAAACCAGCAGAGCTGATATCTGAGACTCTCCTTCTCCTCCTTAAACCATTTCTTTTAATTCCTGTGCGAACAGACGGCCTGGCTGATTATTGCGTGTTTTCGTGGGTGTAAGTTTAACGTGCTGTTCCCGTGCAGCCACACCGGGAGGGAAGAGCTTTTCCTTGGAGTTTTTCCTTTGAGTTTTACTCCTTAACTCCCATTTTCAGTTTCCTCCTGGACTCAGCACAGCCAGTTAATTGTCACCAGAGTGGGAAATCGCTCTGAACCCCATCAGCACCTGGGACAGCGCTCTCAGGGATGCACAGGGTGGGGTTTTGGGGGGTCTGTGCAGGGCTGGGCTGGAGGATGCTGATGGGTCCCTTCTAACCCAGAATATTCTCTGACCATGATTCTATCGTGGTTAATGAGTTCCAAGGGGACACTCAAGCTAACAAATGTCATGTTTAAGTGCTGGGATTTGTTTAAGGATCTTGGGGAAGTTTGGCTGAAGAACCAGTCCCTCAGGTTAGAACAGAAAAGTGGTGCAGATCCATCTTAGGGGCAGCCTTTTGCATTTTTATTTCTGACTTTAGCATATTGCACCAAGAGTTGTGAATCCCAGCTCATAATTATTTACTTACTGTAAGACAATTTTCCACGGAATTACAGCCATTTCCTTTTATTTTGGTTGTCATGATCTGAATTTTGCCACTGCCTGTGTTCATCTCTAAGCACAGGAATAAACCACTGTGAATATGGCTCGCTGAAATATTCAGGTTGGCAGAGGTGGCTCCAAACAGCTCGGAATGTTCATGTGCTGGTGTAACAGAGCCGGGCAGACCTGCTCTGCTGCCTGAGCTGCACAACAATGACTCAGAAAAGACTCCCGAGTAAGTTATAAATTGTTTCCTGTCACCAGCTCTGCCGTCTCTCTCTGCTGTGCTGCTCCTTCCCATTATGTTTGTTTCCTTCCTCCTTCCCGTTCCCCACATAAAACCAAAGCTGGAAGTGCTTGTGCTGAAGGCACTCGTGCTTGTGCCTTGCTCAGAGCATTTTCAGCAAAATCCCCCGGGTTTGGGCTGCCCAGATCTCACAAATGAATGAGTCCACAAAGCCCCTTGCTGAGCCACTGCTTTTCTGCTGATTGTGGGAAACGGTTTCACTTTTCAGTTTATCTTTTATTTTCCCCCGTGCACCCTCTGTGGCATAACCCATCCTGCTGAGAGTCAAACCTCCCTGTGCTTTTGGAGCCACCTCCACCGTGCAAGAGCTGAGGTTTTGTGCCAAATCCCTCAGCATCCAAAATCTGCTGGGCTCGTCCTGCCTCTGCACATCTCTTCTGGGTGGAAAGATGGAGATTTGTGCCTACAAAGAGCCAAGAGTCCTTCGGAGTGCCCCAGGGGCCTCTTGGGCTGCTCTTGGCTTGTGTAAACACAGTGGACTCAGTGTGGAAATAATAATGAGCTGAGAAGGTTTGGGAGCAGTAAAGGTGGAAGGAGTTTTATTTTCCTTTCTCTTGTTTTCCTTCTGGAAGATCACTGGACCCACGTTGTCTCTGGGCTGTAAAAGAAGATGAGTGGATGATTAAGACGTAGAAGAGAAAGCCCAAGGCCTTTATGTTTCCAAGAGGAAAAACATTTTATTGTGTTGGAGCTTTCCATGGGTCCCCACAGATCTTGGGGATGCTCTGAATGCTTTGCCACCACAACATTTCTCCAGCTGGAGCAGCTTTGGCTGCAGGGGAAGGGCAGTTTTTTGAGATATGAGGATTTTTTGCCCAAACCTTGCCTTGTAGCCAGGTAATTACTGACTTTGCACAGGAAGTTTTAGCCAGTCCAGGCTACTTTTGTAAATATAAAAAGTACATTTTGCTCACAGATCAGAGAAATACAGGGATGCTTTCATACAGAAAACAGCTCCAGAGAGAGCATCCTGAGGATCTGCCCTGCTGTCCACTTGTGGTCTCCCCCTGGTCTGAGTGGAAAGGGAACTGTCAATTAATTTTGTTATCGAATGTTCCTGCATTTTTAAGGAGATAGTTCATCTAACTTCAAGCATTTTTCATTTGAACTTTAAAAATATTTTTCTGACCTTCTTTTTTCTTTTTTTTTTTTTTTTTTTCAAAATCAAGAGACATATGAAAGTGAAACTTTCTTCTGATCATCTTCCACTTAATAGATGTGTATTTTTCAAAGGGTTGATTAATCCAAACTTTTCTAATGAGCTCTATGGACTGGACAGGGCCAAGAAAAATGTCTGGCTTGAGGTAGTGCTGGTTTTGGTTTCTCTCATCTGTGGAAAAAGTGAACAAGCAATTTCATAGGTGGTAGGGTGGGCTGGTGAACAGATGTGATAAAAACGTCTCTTACACCTAAATATTTTTTGACAAAGATCTAAAGAAAGCTCGTGGTCTTGTACAGCAGGGACACATCCTGCTGGTGTGATGTGTCCTGGATTTTGATCTGCCCTGATAAGGCTGAAAAGTTACCTGTGATGTTTAGATACTGCCATTATTTCTGCAGTTTTGGAATTTTTGTTCTGGCTTGTTCTGGGTTTGAACTTTCCCAAGGTTGTTGGGATCCTGGGCTGGGGATGATTCCTGGGGAAGGAGCAGAAGAACTCTGCTGTTCCTGCATCTTTTAAATGTGAGTTCAGAGCTCACTTGTGCAGTGCCTTGGAAAGCAACTGGTAACAAAAGAGATTTGGAGTTTGGATAAGATAAGGATCAAATTGAATATTTGTCCTGACCCAACAATGCACTCTATCTGGTCAGGAGATCGAAAGAGTTGCACTTGTTTTAAAATAGTTTTTCTGTTTTCTCCATCTCCTAAAATTCCCTGTGCTGATACTGACCTCGAGCACTAAATCTAACAACAGTCACAAACCCCATGGGATGACAGCAGATTTGTCTCTAAAACTTGGTGATAGTGAACTCTGCCACACCTCCTTTGCCATGGCCAAGTACCACAGGAGTTACCAACACCACGGGGCACTCAAAGCTTTTGTCAAGAGCAGGATGATTCCACAGAGCTGCTGATTGCAGAGATGGCCTGGAGCTGAAATCTGCATTGAACCAACTCCCAAACTCTCTGCAGCTCAGCTTTCAGCATTCCCTGAGCAGGAATTCCATGCTGCAGCCCCCAGCTGATTTCCCTGAGCCTGCTGGCTTGGCTGGACTGCAGTTTATTCCTCTTGGACCCAGGCCTGGTGCCGTCCTCCTTGGAGACGCTTCCTGTAATTCCTGTGTAATTTGATTAGCTCTGACCAGACCTACCTCCAACAGACAGAATGAATTTTTCTGATCTTCCCAGATCCTATGGAAAACAATGCCTGTGGTCCCTCCCAGTGGGACACAGGGCCAGAAACCATCCTTTTTAAAATCATTTATACAGCTCTAACAGTAGGACTAGTGAAACTTCAGAAGTGTTAAGGGGTCCCTGGTTTTGCTTTTATTGTCTGAAATGTGTAAACTGGAGTCCAGGAGCCTGGAGATACACCAGGAGGTTGGTGTAGGCACTGAAATGGCTGGTTCTTCACTGCCTCTTGATATTTATTTAGAAAGCACTAGGAAAAAAAAATCACTTTTTCTGACAAACCTGCCAATAAATTTGCTCAGTAGGCATAAATAATGAGCAGCATGGGGACACGGCTGGCAGATGATAGTCTTGACATGTTTGTAAGCAACTCAAAACCCATTACCATGGGATCAAAATTGCATAAGAGTCTGAGGAAACCTGGAATCAGGGTCTCAAATCTAATATATCAATTTTGATATGCTACGTAGTAATCAGCTACAAGAAACCTTATCTTGCTCAGATTGTATTTCTATCTTGCATAGAGACTGAAAATTAAAGAATTAGCATATTTGTGGCAAATAAAATATTATGCTTCCAAGCAAGTGACTGCCCTTATTTAATGCCCTGCTTTGTATTTAGAGTAGCTGCAAAGGCGCATCCTATATGTGTTCAGCACAGCAGCTGAGTGATGTGTTTGGAATAATTCATCAGAGAAATTCATGTCCGCGAATAATCTGCATTCAGATCGTGACCTTTACCAGGCTGTGCTTTTTCCAGGGCTCAGAACTTCCAGCTAATGCTGGGAAGGGACGAGAGGAACACAGAGGGAGTTTTGTCCCATCTCCTGCATTCCAGTAGGGTTCTTCATTTGGGAGCAGGGCAGGAAAGCCTCAGCACGGGGGATTTTCTGTGTGTGATGCTGGAGATGAGGAAAAAGGGGTGTTTTAGGTACAGACAGGGGGTGGGAGCACAAGCGAGCCATGAGAGCCAGCTGTGGCCAGCACTGGGTGCCTTGGCTGTGTCACCACGGGCTGAACTGAGCCCCTCTTGCTGTCACTAACCGTGAGCTAAGAGCACAAGTGCCATCCCCAGAGCTGAGCTGGTGTGTGGGATCATCCCAAGCACAATCCCTGCCTCCCCATGATGCCTTATCAATCAGGATAATCTGAAAGAGACGCCAGACAAAGTTAGAAGAATGAGAATAGACAGCTTTAATCCAGGCCTAACAGGCCTACTGGTACATGAGGGCAGACAAAGCCTCCTCCTGAGGCTGCACCCAAAATGGACCCTGAGTCATGAGACCTTCACCTTTTATAAGTTCTGTCTTATTCATATATTGGGTCTTAATGCTCCAATGATCTTTACAGCTGATGATGACACCCACCCCAAACTTGCTCCTCCCAATTCTCTGTTGTTTCCATATTTTGGGGCTCTGAGGCAGCGAGGAGTCCTTAGATTCAGGCTCAGAGAGGAATTGTTTGGTCTAAAGATGAGAGAACGGTAGTTTTAGCACTGTACTAGGGAAGTACAAGAATAAAGGTGCATGAAAATAGAGAAACTAAAAGTCCTAAGGCATCACCCTGAGCCCAGCAGAGGTGTGAGCAGCTCCCAGAGCCTGTCCCCACTCAGGGCACTGCTGGTGGCTCTCACCCTACACTGGACAGCACCGTGTGTCCGTGCAGGCAGCGGGCACTGCCGGAGGAGTCTCCCCGTGCCTGGATTCTGCCAAATGAGGCTGTCCAGGGGTGCCAGTGCACATGTGTTTATCTGCTGAAACAGCTGGCTGCTCATCCCAGCGCTGACCTGATGGGAAAACCGCTAATGAAGCAGCTCTGGGGGTGTGAGTGAGCTCATTCTGCACACCGCAGAGAGGACAGCACCAAAACGGCACCAAAACAGCACCAAAATGGCATCGAAACGGCAACAAAACAACACCGAAGCAGCACTGAAACATCACCGAAACAGCACCAAAACAGCACCGAAACAAGCACCAAAACAGCACCGAAACAGCACCAAAACAGCACCGAAACAGCACCAAAACAGCACCAAAACAGCACCAAAACAGCACCGAAACAGCACCGAAACAGCACCAAACACACCAAAACAGCACCGAAACAACACCAAAACAGCACCGAAACAACACCAAACAGCACCGAAACACACCGAAACAGCACCAAAACAGCCCCGAAACAGCACCGAAACAGCACCGAAACAGCACCAAAACGCACCGAAACAGCACCAAAACAGCACCAAAACAGCACCAAACAGCACCAAAACAGCACCGAAACGGCACCGAAACGCACCAAACAGCACCAAAACAGCACCAAAACAGCACCGAAACAGCACCGAAACGCACCGAAACAGCACGAAACAGCACCAAAAGAGCCCCGAAACAGCACCGAAACAGCACCAAAACGGCACCAAAACAGCACCAAAACAGCACCAAAACAGCACCAAAACAGCACCAAAACAGCACCAAACAGCACCAAAACAGCACCGAAACAGCACTGAAACAGCACCGAAACTGCACTGAAACAGCACAGAAAAAGCACCGAAACAGCACCAACAGCACCGAACAACACCAAACAGCACCGAAACACACAACAGCACCGAAACACACCAAAACAGCACCGAAACACACCAAAACAGCACGCACACGAAACAGCACCGAAACAGCAGCAAAACAGCACCAAAACAGCCCCGAAACATCACCAAAACAGTAACGAAACAGCACCGAAATGGCACCGAAACGGCACCGAAACAGCACCGAAACAGCACTGAAACAACACCGAAACAACACTAAAACAGCACCAAAACAGCATCGAAACAGCACCGAAACAGCAGCAAAACAGCAGCGAAACAGCACCAAAACAGCACTGAAACATCACCGAAACAGCACCAAAACAGCACCAAAACAGTAACGAAACAGCACCGAAACAGCACCGGAACGGCGTCAGGACCATGGACAGGTGCTCGGAGAAGCTCCGGGTACAGCTCCGAGCGCTCGTAAACCGGGGTGGGTTTTACTCACCGTGCCAAAAACTAATAGGAAATAAACAGCCAGAAAGCAACGGGGCTATAAAGTGCCAGGAGCCAAACTGAGCCAGAGATTTCCATTCAGCAAATATTGTATCTCGATATTGGATGGCTCTGGTGTTAGTGATTTCAGAAGTGAACTTTAGCGTTTTTAGTGTGAAATATTTACATTCTCCCTCATTTGTTTCCAATGCTTTAACGAAGCTTTGTGCTGCTCTCACACAGAAATGGCTCGTAGCTCCTGCAATGTTCTCTATTTGCCTCCTGTTTTTAAGATGGGAAATATTTTGTATAACCTGCTGCTGTGGGAATGAGGTGCCCCAGGCACTCTGTATGTGGATGAAGGAAACCTCCCAGGCTGCCAGTCATGGTGGTGCTGAGGCTGTGGCCACTCAACTCAGGACACTTTGGTGGTTTGACCCCTCAGGTCACCCAAGGAGCTAGGATCCTCCAGCACAATGAGCAGGAAAACTTGGGGTTTTTTGGACTCGCTAGGCTGTAGTTCTGATTTTGTTGTTTCCCCTCTGGATGTCAGCAGTGACTCAGCTTCCCTGTCTGTGAAATGAGGGATCAGGATTGTTGTTCCACTGTAAGGGTTTGGAGAGTGGATGAGGAGCTCAAAGCTGGAGATGTTTTTCTGTAGAAAACACGTGTGAGGGAAGCTCAAAAGAGATCTGCATTCAGAGGTTTATTTGCTGTTTCAGCTTGTTTGCTCTTCCATCAGGCTGTTGAACAATAGCTAATGAAAGGGGATGACCTTTTATTTTTTCACAGGATATTACTGCTCCCGTGCCTTTGAACCAATTAACGCAGCAGCTTCGTGTGCCAAACGCAGCAGCGTTGGGTCCTCCCTGTCAGGACTTTGATGACTGCTGCAAAAGCAAAAACGGGACTGAATGGGCCTTTCATGATTTCATTATTCCCTAAATTTATTTTAGGCTGCTAAAGAATTAACGTGAATAATTTTCCCATTTTGCCATCTGCTTTAGACTCAATCTCAAAGGGTTCCCGACGAGAATTGCACACAAAACCCTTTAAAAATGATCCTCTCTGTATTTCCTGCACTCAGCAGTGTGCTAATGCAGCCCATAGATCTAGGTGATGGGCCTGTGTGATTTAGGGAGGATCATTAGGGTTATGATGTGCTATGAAATTCTCTTGTTTATTCACACTTGGCAATTCCCTCGCAGCGCCTTTTGTCTCTGAAGACTTTCGTCTTTAAAGATGTTTTGCTTTTAAGCTTTCCTGGAGAGAGCAGAGAGTTTACATGTCTTGAGTGTCAAGTCTCTGTCTCTGCATTTCCCACTCCAAATGTCTTGGGTCCAAAGGGTTTTGTTTTATTCAGTCTTTGCCTACCAGGGTGGAACTCCACTGAAGCCTCTATTAAACATCCTCACCACGATGCTTCTCAGGGCAGGCCCTGACTGCCCTCCTTCCTTGTGAGGAGGAGGAGGAGGATCAGGAAGTTAAAGTATTTAACCTGCCTGTCAAACAAAATTATTCATGGCAGGTGAGTGGCTGGGCAGCTTTTTGCAAGGTTGCTGTGAATAATACATAAAATGGTCAGTCTTGGCATGGGAGTGTTGCTCTAATTTCAGAATCATTCACTCCTGGCAGGAAAAAGGTGCACATTTTCCTGTTTGATTTCCTGTGATGGGTGTGAAGGGGTGTTTTGATGGTCAGGTTGGCAGCTGCAGCTCTGTTTTGGGAGGGTGGCTGCAGGGCAGGGGAGCAGAGCCGTGTCCTGAGTGGCACTGAGGGGCTCTGGGTCACTGTCACCGTGTCCTTGTGTCCCCAGAATGTGCACGCAGAAATTTATCAGCGTGGGCAAAGAAGGACTGGAGCCTCTGGGATGGCACCAGCTCATCTCCTGCCAGCCTGAGACTGGGGGGACACAAATGTGCAGCTGCCCTCGGCTCTGCCCTCTGGGTTTGGTTTGCAGAGCAGGAGATGGATGGGCAGCCATGAACACAAATATGCTCAGACTTCTCCTCCCCAAAGCGTGATGTCATTCTGCTATTTTATATTCAGAGGAAAACATTATAATGGCACTATTTCATTCCTTCAAGCAAAAAATTAGTTGAGCATATCCTCTATTTTTATGGAAAGCCTGTGAGTCTATTACTTTGCTGGGAATTGGATTTTTTTAAAAAAAATTCTTGAAAGGGGCTACTTTTCCACAAAAGAATTTGGCTGAAATAGAGTTTTTACCATGTTTTGCAATAGAATACATATGGAAGTTTGACTATTTTAATTTTTGATTACATATAGAAGTTTAACTTTGTATTTTGAACTACTGGCATCAGGCTGAACTGAGCCCCTCTTGCTGTCACTAACCGTGAGCTAAGAGCACAAGTGCCATCCCCAGAGCTGAGCTGGTGTGTGGGATCATCCCAAGGCACAATCCCTGCCTCCCCTTGATGCCTTATCAATCAGGATAATCTGAAACAGAGGCCAGACAAAGTTAGGAGAATGAGAATAGACAACTTGAATCCAGGCCTAACAGGCCTACTGGTACATGAGGGCAGACAAAGCCTCTTCCTGAGGCTGCACCCAAAATGGACCCTGAGTCACGAGATCTTCACCTTTTATAAGTTCTGTCTTATTCATATATTGGGTCTTAATGCTCCAATGATCTTTACAGCTGATGATGACACCCATCCCAAGCTTGCTCCCCCCAATTCTCTGTTGTTTCCATATTTTGGGCCTCTGAGGCAGTGAGGTGTCCTTGGATTCAGCTCAGAGAGGAATTGTTTTGTCTAAAGATGAGAGAACGGTAATTTTAGCGCTGTACTAGGGAAGTACAAGAATATAGGTGCATGAAATAGAGAAACTAAAAATCCTAAGGCATCACCCTGAGCCCGGCAGAGGTGTGAGCAGCTCCCAGAGCCTGTCCCCACTCAGGGCACTGCTGGTGGTTCTCACCCTACACTGGACAGCACCGTGTGTCCGTGCAGGCAGCGGGCACTGCCGGAGGAGTCTCCCCGTGCCTGGATTCTGCCAAATGAGGCTGTCCAGGGGTGCCAGTGCACATGTGTTTATCTGCTGAAACAGCTGGCTGCTCATCCCAGCACTGACTTGATGGGAAAACCGCTAATGAAGCAGCTCTGGGGGTGTGAGTGAGCTCATTCTGCACACCGCAGAGAGGACAGCACCAAAACGGCACCAAAACAGCACCAAAATGGCATCGAAACGGCAACAAAACAACACCGAAGCAGCACTGAAACATCACCGAAACAGCACCAAAACAGCACCGAAACAGCACCAAAACAGCACCGAAACAGCACCAAAACAGCACCGAAACAGCACCGAAACAGCACCAAAACAGCACCGAAACAGCACCAAAACAGCACCGAAACAGCACCAAAACAGCACGGCGTCAGGACCATGGACAGGTGCTCGGAGAAGCTCCGGGTACAGCTCCGAGCGCTCCTAAGCCGGGGTGGGTTTTACTCACCGTGCCAAAAACTAATAGGAAATAAAACAGCCAGAAAGCAACGGGGCTATAAAGTGCCAGGAGCCAAAACTGAGCCAGAGATTTCCATTCAGCAAATATTGTATCTCGATATTGGATGGCTCTGGTGTTAGTGATTTCAGAAGTGAACTTTAGCGTTTTTAGTGTGAAATATTTACATTCTCCCTCATTTGTTTCCAATGCTTTAACGAAGCTTTGTGCTGCTCTCACACAGAAATGGCTCGTAGCTCCTGCAATGTTCTCTATTTGCCTCCTGTTTTTAAGATGGGAAATATTTTGTATAACCTGCTGCTGTGGGAATGAGGTGCCCCCAGGCACTCTGTATGTGGATGAAGGAAAACCTCCCAGGCTGCCAGTCATGGTGGTGCTGAGGCTGTGGCCACTCAACTCAGGACACTTTGGTGGTTTGACCCCTCAGGTCACCCAAGGAGCTGATCCTCCAGCACAATGAGCAGGAAAACTTGGGGTTTTTTGGACTCGCTAGGCTGTAGTTCTGATTTTGTTGTTTCCCCTCTGGATGTCAGCAGTGACTCAGCTTCCCTGTCTGTGAAATGAGGGATCAGGATTGTTGTTCCACTGTAAGGGTTTGGAGAGTGGATGAGGAGCTCAAAGCTGGAGATGTTTTTCTGTAGAAAACACGTGTGAGGGAAGCTCAAAAGAGATCTGCATTCAGAGGTTTATTTGCTGTTTCAGCTTGTTTGCTCTTCCATCAGGCTGTTGAACAATAGCTAATGAAAGGGGATGACCTTTTATTTTTTCACAGGATATTACTGCTCCCGTGCCTTTGAACCAATTAACGCAGCAGCTTCGTGTGCCAAACGCAGCAGCGTTGGGTCCTCCCTGTCAGGACTTTGATGACTGCTGCAAAAGCAAAAACGGGACTGAATGGGCCTTTCATGATTTCATTATTCCCTAAATTTATTTTAGGCTGCTAAAGAATTAACGTGAATAATTTTCCCATTTTGCCATCTGCTTTAGACTCAATCTCAAAGGGTTCCCGACGAGAATTGCACACAAAACCCTTTAAAAATGATCCTCTCTGTATTTCCTGCACTCAGCAGTGTGCTAATGCAGCCCATAGATCTAGGTGATGGGCCTGTGTGATTTAGGGAGGATCATTAGGGTTATGATGTGCTATGAAATTCTCTTGTTTATTCACACTTGGCAATTCCCTCGCAGCGCCTTTTGTCTCTGAAGACTTTCGTCTTTAAAGATGTTTTGCTTTTAAGCTTTCCTGGAGAGAGCAGAGAGTTTACATGTCTTGAGTGTCAAGTCTCTGTCTCTGCATTTCCCACTCCAATGTCTTGGGTCCAAAGGGTTTTGTTTTATTCAGTCTTTGCCTACCAGGGTGGAACTCCACTGAAGCCTCTATTAAACATCCTCACCACGATGCTTCTCAGGGCAGGCCCTGACTGCCCTCCTTCCTTGTGAGGAGGAGGAGGAGGATCAGGAAGTTAAAGTATTTAACCTGCCTGTCAAACAAAATTATTCATGGCAGGTGAGTGGCTGGGCAGCTTTTTGCAAGGTTGCCATGAATAATACATAAAATGGTCAGTCTTGGCATGGGAGTGTTGCTCTAATTTCAGAATCATTCACTCCTGGCAGAAAAAAGGTGCACATTTTCCTGTTTGATTTCCTGTGATGGGTGTGAAGGGGTGTTTTGATGGTCAGGTTGGCAGCTGCAGCTCTGTTTTGGGAGGGTGGCTGCAGGGCAGGGGAGCAGAGCTGTGTCCTGAGCGGCACTGAGGGGCTCTGGGTCACTGTCACCGTGTCCTTGTGTCCCCAGAATGTGCACGCAGAAATTTATCAGCGTGGGCAAAGAAGGACTGGAGCCTCTGGGATGGCACCAGCTCATCTCCTGCCAGCCTGAGACTGGGGGGACACAAATGTGCAGCTGCCCTCGGCTCTGCCCTCTGGGTTTGGTTTGCAGAGCAGGAGATGGATGGGCAGCCATGAACACAAATATGCTCAGACTTCTCCTCCCCAAAGCGTGATGTCATTCTGCTATTTTATATTCAGAGGAAAACATTATAATGGCACTATTTCATTCCTTCAAGCAAAAAATTAGTTGAGCATATCCTCTATTTTTATGGAAAGCCTGTGAGTCTATTACTTTGCTGGGAATTGGATTTTTTTAAAAAAAATTCTTGAAAGGGGCTACTTTTCCACAAAAGAATTTGGCTGAAATAGAGTTTTTACCATGTTTTGCAATAGAATACATATGGAAGTTTGACTATTTTAATTTTTGATTACATATAGAAAGTTTAACTTTGTATTTTGAACTACTGGCATCACATAAATTGAAACAAACAAGAAGCATTCCAATTTATTATTTTTACAAACTTTTATTTTCAATTGTTCTTTCCTCAGTTAACCTGCATTAGCTTTTCACTCATCCTGGCAAACCACGTGGTGATAAAAAGGAATACAAGTGTGCTTAAATCCCATCAAACCCATCACATTCATTGTTTGAAAAGCACATTTTGATCACTGATCTGTTGATGCCGACAGAAATGAGTCACAAAAACCCTGTTGCAAACCCTGCAAGTCAAAGGGAACCTGTCCATTGACTTGTTGACTTTGGCTCAAGCATCTGGTGCACAGAAACAAAAGAGATGGAGAGACCTGACTGACCTGAAAGATCCCATGTCCTGGAGCAAGCCATGAGAGGCACCAGGAGGGGATGGATGTGATGGACACAGAGGGGAAGGGAGTGGGTGTTCCAGCTTTAACTTATGCCTTTGAGGGCACTGGAGTGAGCCCTTCAATTTCACATTAAGATTCTTCTCGTATTTGTTAGCTAGAACAATATTAACCTTTTGAATTTATTTAGAAACTCATTAGTGCCTTTTTTCTATAGTCCATTCTTTTCCTGATTAGCTCTCCTCATTACAATTCAAATTTCTTTCTGCTACATTTACCACATTGTCCTGCTTTCTCTCATCTCTATTGTTGCTCAGTTTAATTTATTAAAGCAATGAAAAAGGAAGGGGGATCGTTTGACACAGCAACCTTCTGAGCCTTTGGTGTTTGAGGAGGAAGAGAGAAGAAGGGAAACACCCCTGAGTTTGCCTTTTCCTCCAGGAAAAGGGGTGGGAGGACGTGGCAGCAGTTTCTGCACAAGTGTGGGATGCAAGCATGGTTCAGAGTGGAGCAGAGATAAAAACCTTCTGGATGTGCCTCAGAGCGAGCCCAAAGCTGCCCCAGGGCACTGAGGTGGCTGCAGTGACAGAACCACAGTGACCCTACAGCCTTACAGGCTTTCCTGGTTTTACATTTGAGCTCTTGCTCAATCCCAGAGTTTTTCAATGAAATTCACTCTGAGGGTTCAGTGTCCTCCTCCTGTCCTGAAATGTGTCCCATTAATGCTCCTCTGCCATCCTGTACCTGAGGCTGCTTTAAAAACCCTGTGTAAGCCTTTAGCAGCATTCCTTTAGTGTACTTTTCCTTGGGATCAAGATGGAAGTCTGGAAGCTGCTGTTAATTGCTCTTGACTTCAAACAATTACAGTGGAACATGAATTGATGAAGTTTTTTTCAGTAGGACTCTTAAGCCTGGCCCTGTTTTGGGGGACCTAGAATGGGGAGATGTTTAGATTCATTCATTTGCTGCCCTGATTTGCCAACTAATTTTTATTAGGAACACGATTTTTGCCCTATTATTTTTTTTTCCCTTTCAGTACGATGCTCGTTTCTCAGCAGCAGCGCTGCCACATCCCATGTGCTCGTGATTAAAGCTGCATTCACTCCTGACAAGAGATGATTAAATACAGCCAGATGATTTCCACCGTCCCAGCCGTCGTGGTTCTCTGATTATTGGTGTGTTTGAGCACTTCACAAATGTGAATGAATGTGTTTACGTAAAGCAGGGAAGTGCCAGAGTGTTTTATTTGAGGCACAGAGGGATTAACTCAGCAAAGGTTATAGAAAGTGGTTTTGGCAGGGCCACAAAAAGAATCTAAATTTCCGAGTTTCTACTCCGATGCCTTAATCATAAAACCATCTTTTCTCTGAATTCTTTTCTGTCTGTGGTAATTATAGTTTTGGCTGGGTTTATGTCCTTTATGAAAACCTGCCTTTCCCACATCTTGTGGAACTGAAGGAACAAAATAAAAAAGATAAAACAATCATAATTTTCCAAGTGTGTAATTCTGGATTCCAGCAGAGGCCTAAAACAAGTAAGGTAATTATTCCACTCAGTTCAGCACCATTTGGAGAATTAGGCTATTTCGTGAATTGTAGTTTTAGAATAAGACACATGGACTGGAAAAAGTTCAATGAGCAACACATAAAATAAAACAAATGCCTGCTGCAAAACTTAGCTGAAAGAAAAGGAGCTGGTTGTAAGTGAGAGTGGTTGGAGCAAGATGGGAAAGGTCAATGATGTTGAGGGAAGGTTAAAAAAAAAAACAAACTAAACTAAAAAAGAAAGATTTTATTATTTCCCTCAGTTTATGGGGAGGATGCCAGAGCATATTTTCAGGGCTAAATTAATTCATGGTGCAAACTAAAGAAAAAAAGACTTTCCCAAGGCTGAATTTGGCCCATGGGCAGCTACAGGAGGTTGGCCAGGGGAAGCTGCCAGGCAAGGTGGAGCCAGCTGGTTAAAGGCTGGGCTAGGCTGTACCAGCACATTCGTTAGTGATGGTTAATTAACTTGTTCCTGGCAATCAGCCACCGGGGCAGGAGGTGGATTGATTTGCAAGTCCTGATTGCCAAGAAAGTCACCCATAATTGCCTGTGATCTTGAGGCTTTCTAGTTTTCGCCTTGGTCTTGTTATAAATGACTTTTGCAGGGATTTTAATTTTTGTTTATTTTGTTTTTTTAATTCTCTCCGCATGGTTCTTTGCTTCGTACAACACCATTTTCAGACTTATTGATGTGACTGAACCTTTGCCAAGGTGGGATTTTGGGTGCACATCTCAACATTGCTGGATGCGTGGTGAAGTTCTTGGGTTTTTGGGGCATTTTGGGGAGGATGTTTCATTTTGATGGGGAAGGGTCCGCTGCCTGAGGAGAGAGAGGTGTAAAATGTGTGAGCCAGGAGCAGCTGCACCTGCAGGAAGAGGCTGAGGGGAGTGGGTTTTTGCTGAAATGGCGAGGTATAAAGGCAAGAGAATGATATTAGCATATAATTTTTGGCAGTTGCTGCAGCACATAATAACTTCCATTTCAAAGCTGCTCATTCCCCTCACTTTGTGCCTTATTAAGACTCCAACCTATATTTAATGATAGAAATATCACTTTTTGCTTCCTTAATTCTCTGTCTGCAATTGATCCACATAACCTGCTGAATCTACACTCGGCTCTCTGAGGAGTGTGAGGATTCCCACTGCACCCTGAGAGACACAAAATTATAACTGGAGCCTTCTCTAACAGTGAGTGTGTTATTGTGGTACTCTGCTTCATTGTGGTGCAAGCAGAATAACAAAAGAGTATAAAATCTTATTTTCAAATATTTATGGCACGTTCTCAGGGGTGTTCCCAACATGTCAGGTAGCTTTCTGCTCAAATTTCTCAATTTCTTTTCCTTTACATGGGATGTTCTGTATCCAGACAAAGAAGGAAAAAAAAAGAGGAGTTTTATTATTTAAAAAGGTTTGTATTCAATTGATTGCTTTACGAAACAAGTTTTCATAAATATTGGATTTGTGGAAAGGCCTCCTCTGGTCTGAATATTTCTACTCTTGACACATTGTTTAGTGCTGACTTCTCCTTTCATTTTTCCATCTGTAATTGCGCTGCAGACCTTTTTCTTCATGATGTGACTCATCCAAAGACAAAGTGCAGCTTATTCAAACCGTTCTAAATCTATTTACCCAGGCAAATATTTGGACATGTGAACCAGCAGTGAAGTGCTGCGATGTCTGTCAGGGCAGGAGAGCACACGGAATCTCTGGTTATTGTCAGTCTCTCCCTGGTGTGTTTTACCTGGAGGCATTAATTGGCAAAGAGCAGTGTAGAAGTTGGATATACACCCAGAGAATGAGAGTGAGAGCTTTGTAGGGATTTAAAGTCCATTTTCTCAGCATTTTGGTCTTTAATAGCCCAGAGTTGTCATGAACTGGTGGCTGTGTAATGGATTCCTCGAAAGCAGCTGGTATCACTGCTGAATTTAGCAGGTTCTCACATTTGTCTGGAATAATTTGGGGTCTGGATTTTACCCTCGGGGATTTCTTGAGCAGCTGATGATCTGTTTTGCTCCTCAGCCTGACTGGAAAGCCCTAAGAGCTGTCCCTGAGCTGGAGCCCTCCTTCAACAGGACAGGCACATCCTTCTCCTTCTCAGGAGGAGAAAGAGCTGGGAACGTGTGTGAGGATTTCTGGGCTGCTCAGAAAGTCTGATTAGAATTTGTGCAATTCCATTTGATGGGGCTTGAAAATTTCCCACTGTCTTCATGGAAGGGGTTTCAGGAGAGGCCCCTCCTGTCCCAGATGAAGCTGGCCTTTTATTTCCTGGAGATTTCTTCTCTGAACTGTTGGTACAGGCTACCAGAGCCCACATGGGGTGATGGGAGCTACAAGTTCCCATAAATATGGTCAGGAATTTGTAGGAATTTGGCAACATTTCCCTGCTGCCAGGGCTACAGATATGACAGACTGCTGTTTATCCTAGTTTGTTTTCTTTTTGGCTTGCTTTAAAATTTTGGCTGCCTGAATTAATGTATTTCCTATTGATTCTCTAATGAAGACAGGGGCCTGAATTCATACGTTGCTATTTATTTGCATTTTTACTACGGTTACTCTTATTTCATCGTTGCTGAAGGCCATTAGTGAAGAGCTGGATGACTTGTCTGTGCTTCTGCTTTTTGTAGTTTTCCAAAGCTCTGTACATAATAAATCAGGCACCTTTTTTTGCTTCTGCAATTAACTAATCCACAATGTAACAGGAGAAATAGAATTGATTGAATATGTCAAGCTTTAAGCCTTGAGAAAAAAAAAAAAAACTTATGTGGTGATTCCTTTCAAAACTGTTGTCCTTGTTCTTATACAAATCCAGCCATGAAATTGGGATGGATAAATGATTTTCCCACTGTGTCCCATTCCAGTCAGTGCTGACCTGGGTTTGAAATGAACTTTTGAGGAGACACATTCATGTCTGGAGTTTTCTGCTCACCCCACCACAGACAACACCTCCTCTGCTTCCCTCGAGGCAATTCCTGGTCCAGCAGCAGAACCAGCAGGCTTGAACTGCTGCATGCAGAAATTCCATAGCAAAAACAAGGGTTTTTTCCCCTGATGGAGACCTCTCAGCCTTGTTTCTTTACGCTCCTCGTGGAAGGCTGAAGCAGAAGAAGGTTGAAGGACATTTCTCAGCAACGTCTCTGAAGTTGCTGCCTGGCACAGAGCCACGATAGTCACTCAAATCCACATTAGGCTGCGTTTCAGAGAGGAAGTGTTTGAGCTCAGTCTGACCTATTTTCTGAATTAAGGATTTGAAAGTCCTCTCTTGCATAATGAGCTGTGTTGGCACAGCATCCTGAAAGCAAAGCTGGATCCTGGGTTCCCTCTGCACCAGCAAAGTACTCCTGCATCAAACTGCTCCTGCTGAACTAAACCCCATTTCCTTTAAAATATGCTTGTCATTAACATGGTTAAAATAGTTTCCTTCCTTGTGACCTTTTTTTTTTTTTTTTCCCCTTTTTTTTTTCCTTTGTTTTTTGTTTGTGTGGGTTTTTGTTTGGGTTTTTTTTGTTTGTTTTTTTGTTTTTTGTTTTGTACAGGAAGACATAGTCCATTTATCCTGCAGTTGGTGCTCTCAGGTGCTTCTGCTCCTTTCTGACATGAATTCCTCATGCAGTTCAGGCTCGGGGAGCTTTTGCAGCTCTGCTTTATAAAGTTACACTGCAGAGATGCTCTGCTCACACCCCTGAGAGTGCAGAGCTCCTTGGAATCAACCCTGGCAGAAGGGAAAAGCCTGGAAAGAGTGAGGTTCACATCAGCTTCTGCATTTTTTCTTTTTTCAGGAGCCCTTCAGCAAGTGCTGCCTGTCTCATCAGCTTCTCCAAGGGGGAAATTGTCCTCTAGGATCAGGTGTTGAAGGCAGATCCTTTAATGCTCTGTACACTGGATGGGACAAGAGATTTTATATTTTTATAAAAAGGAAAAGCAAATTTTTATGGGCAAAATGCACAATTCCTGTGCAACATCCCTGTTCATAAGACAAGGCATCAAATGCTGGAATTTCCTCCAAATGGATAAAAAGTGGTGGCAGTTCCAGCTCTGTGTAATTGTTTCCCAACTTCCAAGTACACCTACAAAATATTGCCTGCAGCACAACATTGGAGATGATTAAAAAGATTTCTTTTTTTTTTTCCTGCAAAGATAAAAGGTTTTGTACCTCTCTGGTAAATGTAAAAGTATTAATTGAATGCAGTATTAATTTTCAGTTGAGGAACAAATGTAGCCTAAAATGTATGTAAAGTTGTTGGAATTTGCAGATGACCTGATAATGTAGGAACTATAAAACACAAGAAAAATACTTAATTAAAACATACACATTTGAAGAGGAAAAAACCCTTATAATTTGAAGTAGTTCTTAATTTTAGTAGGTATTTCCTCAGCTTCATTGTGTTGCAAATAGCTCACATGTCCTGTATTTTCCATTCATTAAGCAATGCCATTTTTGCTGTTTGTTTGCTGCTTTCAGAACCTGCTTTGTAGGTTTGGGTAAGAGCACCTCCTCCTCAAGAATTTAGAATTTAATTTATAGAATTTAGTTTATAGAATTTAGGAGCTGTTCTACGCCTCTGAACGTGGTGAATGTTGCAGGAAGGACTCCACAGATCAACCCCAAAGTGGACAACAACTGCTTGGGGAGCGTGAAGGTGAGTTTTGCTTGGTTCTGACAATGAGAACTGAGCAATGACTTCAGCACTTAACACCTAAAGGGGTTAGTTCAGGGGGCACAGCGTTTTTTTCCTCTCTGTTAATCCCTGCAGTGCCCTGTGGCAGGTCCTTGGTGTGCCCACTGCCCTGACATCTGGCCTGGCACCGCTGGCCCTGCAGATGTAAATCAGGAGCAGAGCTGCCCTGCCTGATCTGGGATGAGGAAAGTGTTTATTTTTACTGGTAAAACCAAGCAGAAATCTTCAGCTGTCACAGGCTGGGTCAGGAAAGCACAAGGCTCTGTTTCCCTGGAGCTGCTTTGCCTCTCTGCTGGGAATTAGCCAGGCATTAGTCAGGCTTTGCTGGGAGCCCTCCTTGCCCTCTGCAGATAAACGGCTTTGGAGAGGAGGGCAGGGCTGGGAGTCTTGGAAAGGATGAGGCACCTTGCAGCCAACCTCTGCTGGGATCTGTGATTTACAGAGCTGGGAGGAAGCTCTGGGAGCCCCTCTGCCATGGCTCACCCATCTCCCTGGCATCTGTGGATGAGCTCAAGGAGCTGATCTCATCTCCCCTGGGGGTGCTGGGGGTGAGGCTGTGCCAGGGGGGAGTGCAGACACACTCTGTGCAGAGCAGAGGAGCACTGTGCCCTCCAAACCCTCTCCTCAGCCTCTCAGCAAGCATTCATCAAACCACATCGTGTTTTTGAGGCAGTTTGTGTTTTGCTCCTCATTCTGAAACAAATGGCAGAAATTCTGCCCCAGCAGGAGAGGGAAGGGCCCTGTTCCTTGTCTCAGAGCAGAGGAGAAGGTCAGGAAGCCAGAGCCACTTCCACATGAGAGCAGGGCTGCTGGCAGAATGGGCACCTTACCTGATTTCTTACCATGATGGCATTGTAGAGGGAATGATGGACAGTGGAACAAAACCCTCCACAGCACATCCTTCTGTGCCAACCTGGGTGTTTCACTAAGGAAAGAACTCACAAAATTTAGAGAAACCAGTGGGAGTGCTCTGCTGCTCCCTCAGACAGGATTCCACACTATTTTTTTAGTCCCTTTTCTGTTTGTCACTGCCTTTGTCACCTGTTTTCACTGCCTGTCTTCTCCACACACCGTTTTCACCTGAAATGGGTGAAAATATTTATTTCCCTTGCTGCTGCCAGGGACTCCTCTGAGGAACTCTGCCCATTGCAGAGATGGGAAGTGCTGACCACATTCAAATAATGGAAATTCTCAAGGTATTTCCCCCCCTGCCCTTTCTACACCAGATTCCCAACAAATGTTTGGGTTCCTGGGTTAATCACGGGGAGCTGGCTGATGTTTGGCTTTTATTCTTGTGTTTTTATACACTGCATTGGAGCAGATCCTACAAAATCCACGTTCTGTATTATTCTCAGAGTAATAAAGATTTCAGAGCCAAGCTCAGAGCCAGGGCTGGGCTGAGCTCTGCTTAAGGAGTGAGGTTGAAGCTTCCACTGCCAGTCCCTCTCCCACTTGGCCCTGCACCTCTGCAAAAGGGGAGGAAGTCTCTTGAAAAGAAACAACACCCTGAGATCCTCCCAGTGATCTGCCATTAACTCAGTGCAGCTCAAAGCAATATTGCCCACGAACAAAGATCAGCTGATTTTTCTCTAAAAGCAGTCAGAAACTGTTCTTTATTCACTCAGATCTCTGCTGCCTGGGGCTATCTGATTCATTCTCCTCGCTGGAGTCTGAGCATGATTCCTTTTCTCTTGCTGTGAGAAGTTTACACTTGGAAGACTCATGCACAAGGACCAAAAGAGATTCAGTTTGGCTGCAGAGTAAAAGAGTTCAGTGTCTCCATTGCTTCATTGCTTTATGCTGGTGGCTACAAACCAGCTTCCTCCCAGCTGCTGCTGCTGAAATCTGTGCACTGACAGGAAAATGGGCTTTGCACCAATTGTTTCCTGTGCTGGAACAGCCTGTGTGTAAAAAAAGAAAAAAAAAATCTATTCTCCAATTCACGTTACTTTATTTTTACCAAGTGGGTGTTTGTGTTTTCCTATTTTAGTAACTTTGAAAACATCTCACAGGGCAAGAAGAAGCACTGGAGAGGTGAGAAGGAGAGGTGAGGGATGCAGTGAGGAGGGATGAGGTGCATGGGGAGCACAGTTGGAGGCACAACAAAATAAACCCCCAAGAGGAGAGGGATGGGGCAATGGGTCCCTTTTCCAGCTGAGGTGCAGCCCTGCATGCCACAGACCCCTCTCCTGCTCTGAAATAGGCTGGGCTGTTTCAAATGTGTGTCCTAGTGAGGCCTAAGTGTTGCATGAAGACAAGGTTTGTAGAGAGAGATAAAACCTGTGACAGATGACGAGAGACCGTCAAGGGAAAAAAAATTGCATTTAATGCTTTCTGTAGGTTTACTTTCCTAGCATCTGGTTTGCTTTTCTTGAGAATATTTGTTTTTCCTTAACTTTGTTTTTTAAATTTCATACTTAAAATTGGTTGGAAATTTAGATTTCCTTGGTGGGAGAATTACACATAAGCCTTTGCTTTCACGTATGTTTTCAATGGAAATAAGTTCGCTGCAATTTCCCTTCTTTACTGGTGTTGCTAGCAGTGTTTTGGATTGGTTACACAGTGCAAACTGAAATATAATAATTCCATTAAAACTGAGAGCATCCCTGAACATCCCTTTGTAGACTAGACCCCTTTTCTTGGGGGGAGTGAAACATTTCTGGAAATATTTCAGTCTGTTTTGATTTGATTTCTCGTTTTTCTTTATTTTGGTTCTGGTTCTCCATCAAATATTTGCCTTTGCCTGTGCTCCCTCCTTCCATCTCTGCCTCACTCTAATGGGAAATAAATCTCCAAGCTCTGTTCTGTTCCTCACCATCCCCTGATCTCTCACTGAATCACGGGGCTGATACAGTTCCATTTATAAAACACTAAAAGTATCATTGATATTTTTTCCCACAATCCCTTTTGACTGGTGTCAGATAGAGAAACACTAACAAAATAAACCTCAAGGATAAAAGAGAAAATCCTCGTGGCTCTATCTGCAGGAAGGATAAGATCCTTTTCTGATACAGATGGATGATCTGGCTTCTCTCCCCTGGCCAGACATTCTCCTCTCTGCCTCCCCAGCCAGGATTGGGAATGTGTGATGGGACAGAGATTGTTTACTCTGGGGGCAGTGAACAACTCTCCTGGGAGGAAAGGCTGAGAGAAACTGGGTTATACAGCCTGGAAAGGGAAGAGAAAAGGAAGAGAAAGAGAAGAGGAGAGAGAGAGGAGAAGAGAGAGGAGAGAGAGGAGAGGAGAGAAGAGGAGAGGAGAGGAGAGGAGAGGAAGGAGGAGAGAGGAGAGAGGAGAGGAAGGAGAGGAGAGGAGAGAGAGGAAGAAGGAGAGGAGAGGAGAGGAGGGAGAAAGGAGAGCGGAAGGAGGAGAGGAGAGAGGGGAGGGGAGGGGAGGGAGGGAGAGGAGAGGGGAGGGGAGGGAGGAGGGGAGGAGGGGAGGGGGGAGGAGGGGAGGAGGGAGGGAGGGGGGCGAGGGGAGGGGGAGGGAGGGAGAGGGAGGGGGAGGGGAGGGGAAAGGGGAGGGGAAGGGGAGGGGAGGGGAGGGGGAGGGGGGGGGAGGGAAGGGGGAGGGAGGGAGGGGAGGGGAGGGGAGGAGGGAAGAGAAGAGAGGAGAGAGGAGAGGAGAGAGAGGAGAGGAGAGAGAGAAGGAGAGAGAGGAGAGGAGAGGAGAGGAGAGGAGAGGAGAGGAAGGAGAGGAAGGAGAGGAGAGGGAAGGAGAAGGAGAGAAGAGGAGACGGACTTTTGTCAAGTCCTGGAGGACAGGCTCCAAACTGCCAGAGGGCAGGATGGATGGGATATTTGGAAGAATCATTCCCTGTGAAGGTGGGGAGCCCTGGCACAGGGTGCCAGAGAAGTTGGTGCCCCTGATCCCTGGCAGTGCCCAAGGCCAGGTGGAGGGGCTGGCAGCCTGGGATATTGGAAGTTGTTCCTGCCATTTATTTTTTTAAAAATAATTATTTTTGATTTCTTGTTATTTTTTCCCCACAAGCAGTTTCTGAATTCTTGATATTCATCAAAATTGTAGCTACTGCATATGTTCAGACTTCATGGTATCAGTGGAAATTAGGCAGGATAGGTATGGAAACATCTTAAAGCAGTAGAAACTGTTTATGAGACTAAAACTAATAAAAAAATCCCGGTTAAAAAAAAAAAAAAAAAAAGAAATTTAAATGCAAGAGCTTTGAAAGCACATCCTTGCCTGTCCAAACAGCACTTTCAGGCTGATCTCCAGGAAAGGCCACAGTAACTCATTAACTCATCACAGTTTAATGAAGAACTGTGTGTTCTGGCCACATCCATCTCTGCCATTCCGGTCTGAACAAACTCCCTGACCTCCTGAAAACGCACAAACCTGAACCCTGCTGAGCTCTGCTTGCAGGCTGCTGGGAGCTTCCTCCCCAGCATCTCGTTTTCAGATATGAAGAATATTTTGGAATTTATTGAGTACCATATTAATGTTGTCTCTCCCACCACAGCACCACCACGCCTCTCCATCCTTTGACACTCAGAGTGCAGGTGACAGCTCCGTCCCTGGGGTCGGGGATTGACACTGGGAATGTTTTCTCTTTAATAATTTTGGCAAACAGGGTCATGGTGTGCCAGTCCTGCAGGTTTCATTCCTCTCCTGTGCCCACAGCAGGCTGGTCCTGTCTCTCCCCTGGGAATGGCTGCACACCAGCCCCATCCCTCTCTTGCTGTCCTCGGGGCTGCAGAGCCCAGAATTTTAATGGACACAGCCTGAGCTGCAGGAGGTGCCTGCTGGAGGGGGCAAAGCTGCACCTCTGAACATCCTGAAGGATGGACAGGCATCTGCAGCCCCACAAATGATTGTCTGTCTGAGGTCAGATACCCTGCCCAGTACCTAAGGGTGAGGTGTTGGCATGACAGAGTGAGAGAGATCATTACTGTGCTCTGTTTAATCCCAAAATATTAAAGTAAGAAGCCTGGCAGGCTCCCCACCAGCTCCATTTTAATATATTCCAGCAGAATTTTGCTGCTTGAGCTGAGGGGTGATGTGTGGTAATTTTATCAACATTTTGATATCAAAACTGCTGCCTTGTGTTTATAACGTTTTTTGACTGTTTACGTACATGGCTGAAGAGTTAATTTACTCTGAAATAAGTTGCTTACCTCTTTGGCCTTGCTGATTCTCTTTTCCTGTTTTGCCTTTTATGGCCAGGAGGTTACTTTTCTAACGTGCAGCATCTCTCATTGATTTGGGTTTTTGCTTCTGGACATTTACCTTGTTTCCCTCCAGGCTGGTAGAGCCCACCCTGGCTGTGGTAAACTGTGCCACATCAGCAGAGCTCTTGGGCTGCTGAAACAAGACTTTGTTTGCCATCATTTGCCATTTTCTGGAGCTGGGTCCATGCCAGAGGTTTGTGCATTTGGTGCCCTTTGGGGCCTGGGCTAGGACAGAGGAATGATTTTAAGTGTTTAGTGATTTCTGTGGTAGCTGGAAATAACCGGTGGAAAATGATGGCAGGACAAAATCCTGTAGTTTAATTAACTTCTGCCTTCTCAAACTCCAAATTGCATTTAAAACCAAACTAACAGCTCATCCAAGCAAGCATCCAGCTTTCCCCCCTCTTCCTTCCACCCCTTCCTCTCTCTCCTTGCTCATCTCACTTCATCCTCTCCCACCTGCTTTCCCTGCATCTGCCTTTCAGCTGCTCCAGGCCATGATCAACCACCACACATTCCTGCCAGCAGCTTCAAAGGATTTGTTGAATGTCAGTATGACTTTGGGACACTTCTTTTCCAAAAATACCTTTGTTTCAGTAGGAGTCCTGTTGGCAGGCCCTGGTGACATTTTCAAAAGGACCTGAGCAGTGCAGGAGCTCAGATCTCAAGGAGCAGCAGTACAGAGGAGTGCCTTGATCCCTCATGGGTTTAAAATCTCTGCCGGATGCAATCCACTCAGAGAATGAAACCTCTGCATTTCTCTTCTGTAATTTAAACCAGAAAATGATCTGTTTATGGGGACAGAGAGTTTGCTGTGTTTGTGCTTGTTGAATGAGCTTTCTGTTGTATTGGGGATGTAGTTAGAGGAGAAATGTTAAAATGACAGAGCTTTGTGGTGGACTAAAAGTGTGCTTTTCCATCTGTTTGAGCAGATCAGCATGGCTGCTTTCAGGGAGTACCTTTCCTCCCCAGAAGAAACAAAACTTTGAAGCAAATTCTAAAAATCGTGGTTTCTCTCCAGAACTGCCACAGCCCAAGCTGCAGACCGTGGGTTTTGTGACTTGAAGCTTCTCTGGAACTGCTGCATGAACCTCTCCTGCACTGGTGAGCCAGGCAGAGGGTTGCTGTGATGTCTGAACAGGTGGAGCAGAGGACGGTTAGGAACCATCCAGTTATGGGAAATCTGACTCATGAAAACCATTGGATAAATTTAAATACATTATTCTAGCTTGGAGGAGGAGACCATCTGGGTGAGCTGAAGGATGTGTGTCTTGCTGAGGGAAGAGTTATTTCAAATGACAAAAGAACCGTCCTGAGCTGGAAAAATCTGCCAGACCCAAGATTAAAACACAGCTTAGAGTGACACTGATTTAATGTTTGCATGTCAAGAATCTAGCTAAGGGCCATCATATTAAAATATTTTTAAAAGACTTTTGCTGGTATTTGCCAGTTATATAAAGCAGGAAGGCCTGCAAATTTCATGAGAACTTCATATTAGAATGTTCCTTTTAGAGATTTTTAAAAGAATCATGTATTTGAACTCTGAATTCCACAATGGCTCCTCTTCAAACAAAAAGATGGGAAAGAAATGGGAGGATCTCCCTGCATCCAGGTTGCAGTGGGTTCAGACAGGCTTTTAACTTGTTTTTGAGAGTGAAGGCTCTGTTTGCCACCTGGCTGATCCCTGAAGGTCAGGGTAGTGGTTGGGCACAGAGCTCACAGCCAGGTGTTCTGGCACTGGCCTTAAAGAACCTGGCAGCTCTGCCCAGGTGGAGCCAACCCAATTCTCCCAGCTCTCCCAAAGAACAGGTCCTCGTGGCAGAATCCCTCCTGGAAGGCAGCTGAGACCCAGCTGAGAGCAGGGAGAGGCAGAAGGACAGGGGAGATGTGCTGCTGGTCCCAGGTTAGAATGGAAAGGGGGGTGAGCAGCTCCTGGTTTGCCCAGCACTGAGCTGAGATTGAGGACATGGCGATGGTGTGAGGGAAACAAGGTGAAATCAATGATGAAATTCCTCTGGCCATGTTGGTGGACTGATCAGCCATCAAAGGTGTAATAAAAGCACCCTCTGTGATCCTGTCCTGTCACCTCCTTGGCCTGCACAGCTGGCTGGCACCACCACCCCTGGGGACCAGGGACAACAACGGCCCCCACTGATGTGACCCTGCAGAGACTGCAAATTCAGCAGGGGGGATCCAGGCCAGGTGCTATTGCAGAACAGGATTTGCACAGAATATCCCTGCAGGTAGAGCTGCAAAGGCCCATGAAGCTTCCTGTCCACCCTTGCTCTAGGCAGACACGGTAATTCTGAGTTTTACTCTGTTTTTCACAAGCACAGATCTCAAAACCCTCTGGTACAGCCTCATCATCACCACCTTACAGATGGGGTCACTGAAGCAGAAAGAAGGGAAATGACTTCCCTGGAACCATTAACTGGGCAAATGACAGGGCTAAAAATAGAGACCAGATCCTCAACCTTTCACACAACCCACTGCCATGCCTGCCTCAGAGGGAGGATGCCAAGGGAGCTGGTTAAGGCACGAACAGCTCTTTAACTCATCCACAACCTGAATGCTCTGGGTAAGATGCTTTCATGAGATGCTCCACCAAGATCACCCCAGTAAAGCCATTTTTGAAGAAAAAAAATGCTTGACAGAAAGGCCAGCGAGCCGCATGTGGCTGTGGTGCGTGTCAATCACACCGAGCTAATCTGTTCAGAAGCTCCAAATGCCTTTCAAAGCTAATGGTCTGTGCACTAACAGCTCCTGGCCCTGGCTCCCAGGCTGGCAGCTGGTGGCCCTAATTGGTAGCCCCGAGGATGGGCACGTGGGCAGGCGGCTGGGCTGCAGGAGCAGCGGGTGGACGAGGAACCCTGCCTTGCTCATTCGTGGTCTTTAATCAAGATGAAAAGCCAGGAGATGGCAAGGGGGGAACAAACAGGAGCTTTGCCTGATGACCAGAGTTCAGCCCTGTCTGGAACTGCCCTGTCAGAGCAGCTTGTGAGGCTGAGCTGCAGCTGCTCTCCTTCCCCGTGGTGTGAGCTGGACGAGGCTGCAAACAGCAGCACAGAGTGAAACACCCAGCCCTGCCTCGTTGGGGATGCAGCTCATTCAAGGGGTGGATGTCAAACTGAATAAAGGCATCCAAGCACCTGCAGGGGAGCCCAGCAGAAGCGGACAGCCTGTCTGACATGGGCTGTAGCACCTACAGGGACAGCAGCAGCATCTCCCCTTTTCTCCTCCTGGTCTCTGCCCTGTGGGGAGTGCAGGAGCCTCACCTTGTGAGGCAGGGCCAAGGCAGGGAGAGCAGGAGCACTGAAATGGCCAAGGGAGGCTGCCAGGGAGCTGAAGCTGTTCAAGGAGATTCCAGGCATTGCTGGAGGAAGGATGGAAGGCTCTATGGTTGGTTTGAATCATGGATGATTTGAACGCTGATGTATTACTTGAGCTGTGCCCAGGCACCCTCTGATGGCCGTTTTAAACCCAGTAATTAAAGTTTTGATGTTCCCTGTGAAGCTTGACAGCATCTGGAGTTAGCCCATGTGAAGACCCTTGGCCTCTGTCCCCTCCAGAGCTGGGGTGGCTCAGACACAAAATCCCTGCAGCTGCTGAGCATCTCCTGTTGATGCCCTGCAGATCACATCTCCTGGATGAATTGGGATCATTTCAAATGGATAATCTTTGGGGGAGACTCTCCCTGCCTTGCTGACTGAGAGTTTGCAGCCCCCAGATTCTGTCAGATCCCAGAATTCCTGTTATCATCCCAGTAATTTCCACGTAGCAGTTCCAGATGATGCAGTGGAGACCAGAATGTCACAGTGAGACACAGAAAGAGATCACCAGCTCCAGGCACACTCATCTCTAACCTTCCCACCGTTCTCCAGAAATATCCTTTCCCACTATGCTTGTGACTGAGTCTGAACCTTGCTCCAGATGGCAGTGGGCTGAGGAGATGAAATTTTCCTGCAGTCAGAGCTCGGAGATGCACAAAAGAGGGAAATTGTGAAATTGCAATGACAGGGTTGTTTGGGTAGCTTGTGATGTTCTGGCTTTAGAGAAATCCATGCCTAATGTGCCTGCATGGCAAGGTAAACTAAAGACCATATAATTCTATTTGAGCTTAACATGACTGGAAGAAACCCACGTCTCCTGGACTCCTGGCTTGTCTGCAAGCATTAGGGCTGGTTCCTACACGTGCTGCTCAGACTCTCCATGCTAAAGAGCTTAGGATAAAGAGTTTCTGGGATTTGGTTACTACAGAGCTTAAAGGCTTGGCTCTGCCATACTCACACTGCCTTGAGAGGATGAGGCACAGTGTGACTGTTCAGGGTTCATGGAGGAGAAAGGCTCCATGGTTCTTTCCCCACCCCATCCTTTCTCCCTGCTCCCCTGCTGCTGCAGAGATTTTGCTGCTTATTTTTCTCCAGTTGTCACAAGGCTGAGCTCGGGATGAGGGCTGGAGCTGTGAATGGGGTTTGTTTGTGCAGAGATGGGATAAGAATCTGGAATTTGGAGTGCTGGGACAAACTGTATGTCTTCGAGAAGGCATTCATGAGGGGATGGTGCCTTACAGAGCTGGAGGCTCAGCAGGGAGTCAGAAACCACCTTCCAGCACTGTGAGGTGTGGGGCTGCATCTCTGTGTGTCACAGGCTGAGAATCCCATGGGGAAAGCTGAATTCCTCAGAGCTGGCAGAGTCTGGGCACACCTTGAACTCTGCCTCCACATCTCCACTTCTCCTCTTTTTGTTTCCCTTCTACTTAACTCCCATTGGCATTTGTCACTGAATTTTCTCTTCCCACTTTCCTGTTTTGTTCTCCTGATCTTAACAGTCCTATTTCCAGGCCTGGAACAGCAGAGAGTGTTTGAACTCATCAAATATTTTCTCTGCTTTTCAGTAGGGGACTTAAAATATTGGCTGGGTTTTAACTCAGCATCATGACTGGCAGTGTGTTGAGGTTAGAGCATTGTGTATAAAATATGCAAAGAGATCCTTTTCATAAAGCTGTCTCATCTTTCACTGCATGTTAATAATGCAGGGAGTTCTAGATGGTCTGTCCCTGTCACTGCTGCTGCATTTTGATGCTCTCACGTGGAGCAGCAAAATACATGAGGGTGTTCCCTGACCTTTTCCCTTCTCCCACCGGTAAATTTTAGAGATTCTGTACAGGCACCCAAATGTCATGGCAGCAATATTTTGGTAATGTCCACGTGAGGAGTCCGGGCTTGACCTGGCATGGGGTGAATGCTGCTCTGAAAGGTTGTGTTGGTGCTGATTTTGATGCTCTCCTGAATCACAAGATCCTCTCCTGTGCCAGAGAGTGAAACCCGATTACTGCTCAGGTCTCTGCTCTCTGTCTCACAGCACTGCAGGGGATGAGCATCCATCACCGAGCACTGTCCTGCCTGGAAAACTCCAGCACACCCAAAAGGAGCCTGCAGGGAATTGGGGAATTTCTTTAGCTCACCCTCTGACCCTGAGGCTGCAGTGGGTTTCCACAGGGTGGTGTGGATTTTTGAGCACTGGCTTTGGGAAGGGGTGAATATCTCCCATAACAACATTTTTTATTGAAAAGGTGGGAGGGAGCTGCAGTGCTGAGCTCCAGAGGTGGCAGAGCTGCACAGATGGAGGGGCTGCCAGCCTTCATCTCCAGCTCCTGCTGCTCCCTCCTGGGCAGGGTTTCCACAGGAGTGACAGGAGGAGCCTGGGCTCTCTCTCCAAGCACTGCAATGTCATTTTCATTATGAACTTCAGCTCCCCTCACTCGGGTTCCTGCAGGAGGCAGGACTGGAGGGATCAGCACCCCTTTGCACAATCACCCGAGCAAATAGAGCTGGTCTTGGTGTGCAGATCCAGGTGCCAGGGTCTCCCCTGTGGCTGGCAGGCACAGCTCCCACCTGGCTGTGTGGGCAGACACTGCTGAGTGCTCCAGCTTGTCGAGCTATTCCAAAGGCTGCAGTGATCCCCGCTCCTCCTGCAGCCCCTGTTCCATTCCCAGGGCTGGCAGTGGTGGCAGGAGCTCACTCAGCTCAGCTCAGGGATGGTTTTCCCTCAGCAGGGTCAGAGCTGGGTGCCCATCTGGAGCCTGCTCTCCTGGTGACACAGGGGACATTGCTGGGGAAGTGTCCAGCACCTGCAGAGCCACAGCCACAGCCCAGGGATAGTGAAGGGTGACTTTGTGCAGAGAAACACCGAGGGACTCCCTGGAATGACGAGGACAAGGGCTGAGCCTGAGCTCTCACAGGCACTGGCACATTCTAGCCCCAGCCTGACGTAATTAATGAGACATGCTGCTTTATGTAATGATGTGTTTGCTGTGACTCACCCTAATGAACAAAAAACAATTCCATGTGGCTCCTAATGGAACTCCAGCTCTTGATGTCCCAGTGCCTGCGATGAATTATTGAAGACATCTGGAGGGATTTGTGATAATGAAATCTTGGCTGATTCTGTCTCACCTCAGATAGCCTCCAAGGTCTGGTGAGCAGCTTTGGTTCTGTTTCAGGCCCGTCCTTCACCTGCAGAGCAACCAGCTTGACAATTCCTCCAAGATCTCTGCTTTCAGCCCTTGGCCATGTTCCCTTTGCCCTCCCCCAGCTTAAAAAAATCAGATTTGCCTTTCAATGTCACATGTCTGCTTGGGTGGGCTGAACCTGAGTCTGTCAGAAAGGAAGAGGATCTAAATCAGGGAAATGTGTGTGAGTTTTGCCTAAACACTGCCCAGCATTCAAATTGCTGGTGTCACAGCTTCTCCACCTGGCAGGTGAGATCCTGATAAAATCTGTCATGAATAAACCAAGGACTGTGTCTGTCCCATCACCAGGCTCAAGGCAGGGAATGTGGATGGGAAGTAGCAAATATCAAAGAGATTTTATGACCAATTGCAAACCAGGAATCGTTGGTGGTGCTTATGTTACAATGAAAGAATTTGTTGAATAAAAAAAAAGGATGAAGAGAGGAGAAAACAGAACTCTGCAGGTTTGATGTTCAAAGGAATGAGCAGATTTATGAGAGAGGTAGCTGGCAACCACTTTAATAGCTGGGGTTTTGTTTAATTTTTCTTTTTCTTGATTTCTATTATTGAAAAAGAACACCAACCAAAAAAAACAAAACAAAAAAAACAAAAAAAAAACCCCAAAAAACAAAAACCAAAACAAAAAAAACAAACACAAACAAAAAACCCAAAAGAACCCCATTCACATTTTCACTCTTTGCTATGAGGTTGCATTGCACTTTTGGAGTCTGAGGCTGTGCAAAGACTTTCTGCAGCCTTGGAACAAAGGGCCTGAAGGGAACATTGGGAAGATTGAAGATTGAAGATTGCTTCCAGAGCGTGGATGTGAGCAGACAGCCAGGATTTCCCAGAGCCAGGAGCTGGTGCAGAGTTTTGGTGCTTTGCAGCAGCTCAGGATCTGTCCCTGCCTGTGGCCAAAGAGAATAAAACCAAACATCTGCCATCCCTGACTTTTGACCAGAGAGGGGAAATCCTCCTCATTCCAGAATGAGAACTGATTAAAAGCACTTTGTGCCTTGCTTTTACTGACATGAGAAAGGCACAGATGCCAGGGTAGGGGTTCTGTTTTTAGGAACCTGCCCAAGATGACAAACCTGCAACAGAGCAACAGAGAGGGAATGAGTCTCTGGTGCAGGAAATGAGTGGAGAGGCTTTTGTGGAGGCCAGAGTGAAGGGATGGCTGTCACCCTGCTGCCATGGGTGGGGTGCTGCCACAAACCCCTCCGGTTCTTGACCTTCTCTTTCTTTTGCTGCACATTTCCCAAATTCCTAAATATCTCACCTGTCAAATGCTCAAAAAAAGCAGTTTATGGGACAGCCTTGAAACACCTGTTCTTAAAAAGCAGTGGCTGTTAAAAGTGGGCAACTTAAGCAGGTGTGGAAGGATATTTTTATCCTTTTTCCCTGAGTAGGAGGATTTCAGAACACTTTAAAAACAGAACCAGTGTTAGTTTTAAGCTCAAAAATTTAAATAACTCAGGGAGCTAAAGCCATCGGAGCACAGATCTTTGTAAGGTGTAACCTTTTGTCTCACATTTAATGCCACACAGGGGACTTTAAGCAGAAGCCAAGGGTGTGAATTGTCAAAGTGGGTGGTGGGGGCACATCCTGGATGATGCTGTGGCCTTTGGCAGTGGCTGTGTCTCACCATTAGATGAAGCCTGAAGTATTTTTAATTCCAGCAGACGTCAAAGCAAGAAGGGGGGTTAAAGCTGCTACGGCATCTCAGCTTTCGTGGTGCTCCTGAGTCAGGGCTGGCAAGGCTGGAAGGGATGACTCCCTGCAGATCCCAGGCCTCAGTGGTCTTAATCAGACATCCTGTGAAAAAATAAAAAAAAAAAAAATTAAGAAAATTAATCTATCTTTTAAAAGAACGCAACTAATGATGTTGACAAGACTTCTGGTATACATTTCCCCACTGGAGAAGCTTGTCTCAGTCTCTACAAGGGAGTGCAAACGCTTTGTCCAGTAGATTGATATGCTCTGAATTACCAGGTCTGAGTCACAGGATGACTTGGCTGCGCTCCCCTGAGAGCGATAGGAACATATGGGATACGACGGGAAGGAAATTTTTTAAAGAAACCTGAAGTCTCAAAGAACACCACGATTGCTAATCCTCCCCAAGACGCAAAGTTTAAAAAACAATTAGATGGAGGCACAGACTGTGCCGGCAAATCCAATTCCACGGGCACAATTTTGTCTTAGCAGCTGCAAATTGGACAGTGAGTTGAATCCTCCCCTGTGGAAAAGGAGAAAGCACAAAGGCTGCTGCCCCTCTCAAACGCTGCGCGTCTCCGCGGTGCTTGCAGAACTCTCATTAACGAGGTATTTAAGCGTGTTGCAATCATCCTGCAGCCCAGGAGAGATGCCTTCATTTCGAAAGCACAAACAGGAGCTGTGCTAACCCTTCCCTGGGCTGGGCTGGGCCGGGAGCTGCAGCATCCCAAACCCGCCTTAGGGCAGCCTGTGCTGCAAACCCCATCTGCTGCCTGGCAGGGACCAGGAGCTCTTGGAAGGATCCATCTGAGAGCCTGGGGCTGTTTGATCTCACCTTCCCCATCACCAGGTGACTGTCACAGAGCTGGCATGTGGGGGACAGGCACAGCCCAGGTGGGTCCTCTACCAGGCAGAGAGAAATGTGTTCTGTCTGGGGTTCTTACTGTTAGGAAAATTAATCCACAAGCACCAGAGGTTTATGTCCAAAAAGGAGACAGAGGAGTCCCACAACTTTACTAATGAATAAAGGGAGAGGTCATGGGCATTTCCCATGGGGTCTCTCAAATTCATAGAGGACACAGCCTCTTTTATCCCAATTTCCCAGCCACAGTTCCCTCTCTCTTTCCCCATTGCTGAGGTGCTTGAGAGGTTCAGGCTCCCCAAAACGCCTGATGAAACCCCCCCTTCTATCATACATTGTCCCCTTTCAATATCCATCTCTGTGCCTCTGCTCAGGTAGTCTATTAACAGACTGGGGTAAGCCAATCAGTGGAATTCCTATGCAAATCCTTCCCATTGTTTCTTTCTATCTCCCAATATCAGCCTTATCTCACCCCAGAGTCAGAGTCTGTTTGTAAAGACACTACCTTCTCATTCCTTTCATTACTCCTTCTCCATAACTATTTTTATCCCCATTTTATAGCTCTGGGTAGCAGGAAGTAAAAGGATGTAAAGTGATTTTACCATAACTGAGGATAAGGTTCTATAGATCCCAAGAAATCTGTTAGCAAACTCACTGACATGTGGTAATTAGAGGTGCTTAAGTGTTTGTGTGTATAGATAATGCAGTTTCTGTAAAAAGATAATCTTCCATGAAAAATGAAATATTTAAAATCAAATCAATGCATAGACTTTTCTCTTTCATCCAGAAGATTGAAATGAAATGTATCATTCCAGTCTAGTGAATCCAGATCAAACTCTCTTGGCATGTTAAGCCAAATCAAAACATGTCATTTTCAGGGAATTCAATATTTCTTTGTGTTTGCCAGAGCTGGTTCAGCTCCTGCAGGATCTGTGGGTCAGATATTTTGGGATTGTGGTGGCTCCTGTCCCTCCCTGGGCTCGTTCCAGCCAGGCAGGACAGAGGGACAGGCAGCTGTTTGTCCGAGGCTCTGCTGGGACAGGGAGTGTGGGTGAGGGTCTGGAGGAGCCCAGCTGCTCAGCAAAGCAAAACTTCATGATTGATGCAGGTAGGAATGTTTCTAAACAAACCACAGCCAGGTAATGAGATTTTCTGATGGATGGGAGCTCCACTTTGCAATATTCTCTAACCACTCTTGCCTACGACTCACATTCCATCTGCTTTTCCTTTGGGCAGAATTCCCCCTGTGCTGCACCTTGGGCTGAACCAGCTCTGGCCAGATCAGGAGAGACCTCCTAGAAACCCTTTTTTTTTTTGGCAAATCCTGAAACATTTTCAGATTCAGCTATATCTGAACTCCTTTCCTCTCCTCATCTCCTAATTTGCAAAGCTTCACAGGTTCTTCTGTAGCTGGAGGCTTGCACAGATATTTGAAATCATTTACACCATCACTGTGTCCATCTATGTCCACCCCATAGATTGACAGTCAGACCTGCCTCTAAGCCATCTTCTTTAAGTAACCCAAATCCTCTGGATCTCCAGGAACCCACTTAAATCTAAATTTGAACCTCGCAGTTCATGAATTGGGTGAGTCCACCTAATTAGGCTTTTCCTCCACACAACATTTGTAAACACTGGTGAAAGGTCAATTACTTTAACCCAGGCTTTGCCCCAGTGAGCAGCAAAGCTCCGAGGGCTGCCCACAGGTCCCGATTTTGTCCCCCAAATGCAGCATTAAAGCTGTGAAGGATTGGGCTGGTTGAAGAACACTCTGTTTGCCTGAGTAAATGAGTAATGCTGACTTTCCCTCCCCAGCCCACTGAGTGCTGAGTGTGATTAAAGGCAAGTCAGGAAGGACTCCCTGCCATTAATTCTATCGAGGAAATCTCCTGCTTTATTCATTAGATGTGTATGGCTTTTTCTAGGGGAAGAAGAAATAGAAAAGCACCTTTGGTTGTGCTGTAACATCTGTGAGTACAGCTGGCTCTTTTTCTCTGTGTTCCACTTATTATGTGCAATTTGGATGTTTTCTTCTTCCAACTCAGATAAAAGACAAAAAATTGCAAGTTTTTTTGTCTCAGCTGTGAAGAGGAGAAACTTGCAATGCTTGTTATTACCAGAGCAAAACCCCCACTCCCCTGGTAGAGACAGGAATGGCCACGCTCCCGTTACCCCTTGGCTGCAATATCTGCTGTTATTTGTCAGCCTGCACAAAATCAGGTAATTTCATGTAATTCCTATGCTTTCAATCAAGTCTGGTGAGCAGATGGCAGAATTGGAGCCTGTGGGTTTTGTCTGCTGACCCAGCCTGATTCCAGACCCAAATCTGCCCTCGGTGCTGTTGCTGTGGTCAGGGCAGGGCTCAGCTCCCCTCCTGCCTCTGCAGGGTGGGTTTGGAATGGGGACACTCCAGATTGGGATGGGGTCATCCACCAGCAACCTCACCTGGGTGAAAATGAGATTAAACACCTTGACTACTGTTAAATGGCTGGAACCACCTCTTGCTGGTGAGAGGAGCAAATATGTGGGGATGGGAGCACAGATATCCAGGATTTGTTTGAGCTTTGTTCAAATTCAGAAGTTTGACCAAGAAATGTGATACTCCATGATGAAAAATAATGAGGAAATTCAAAATGTTTGGTTTTGGCCAAGATTTGAGCATCCCTTTCCAGAGAGCTGCTCCAAAGTATCATTTTGCTGTTAAAACAGAGGGACCCCTGTGTGTGCTGGGAGGAAGGCAGACCAGTTCCTCCTGGGAGCACCTCCACCAGCCTCCTTTGGGAAGCACAGCCTGGAATGTCTCAGCTGGGTCTCAAAACACAGGATGTCTCCTTCCAGCCTTCCTGGCTGCTGCCTGAGCCCTCCTGTTTGTCCTGGCTTCTCCCAAAGAAACAACCTGAGAGTTACCTGGAAGAAAGAAAACCTGAATATATCAATATTACACAAGCATTAGTGACAGCCCCGGCCAATCTCACTGTGCATGAGATTAATGCTCTACATGTGGAAATTCTCAGCCCCTCTTCCCATTTCTGTGAGATTTTCTTGTTTTGATGCTGTGGCAGCTGGGGAAACGCAGCCACTGCTGGGGCAATGGTGGGACAGCAGGGACAGGGACTGGGGGCAGCAGAATTTTTGGGGGAGTCCCTGGGGCAGTGGTGACACTCACCCCCATCCCCAAGGCTGCTCAGTGCTCTGGGGGAGCTGTGCTGAGGCTCCTCATGCCAAACCAATCGTGTCAATGATTGATGCTTTCTGCTCAGCTGGGACTGACAGGGATTTCAAAGGTCTCCTTGGAGAACTCAGGGCTCCTGCACCGTGCCCATCGTTTTGGCTTGACCAGAGATGATGAATGAGAGGGCACAGAGGTGCTCACAGGTGTATTTGGGGTGCTGTGGTGCCATTTGTAGGGGGGACACTTCCCTGGTGTCTGGCTGGATCAAAGCAGGAGGAGAGGCGTTCTCTGCACACAAAGAGGGGAAATTCTTGTGATCTTCATGGGCAAAGTTTAACCCAGCTGCTGGAAACATCATCCAGGGACAGGGAGAGTTTTGTTTGGTAGGAAAAATGCCAGAAATCAGGAAGGAGTTAAGCTTGTTTGCTGCTTCTGAGACCCGTTCTCTCATTTGGACAGATGTTCCTCCTCCCGGTGCCCGTGGCTGTCCTGGCACTGACACTGGCATTGACCAGAGCTTTCCACCAACACCTTGGCTGCCTCCCTCCCCCAGCTGTGCAGATTGGAGATGAATTCCCAGCCGTGCTGGGCATTGTCTCCCTGCTCAGGTTCATCAGGTGCGACAGGGGCTCGAGCTTGTCTGAACCTTGATGATAAGCTCTCCTTGTTAAAAGCCATTATATCTGCTACTAGCTGAGGATAATTCTGACTGACTGCAGCAGTTCTCCTCGGCATGTAATTGAATTCATATTCATCATAAAGCAATGAAAAATAAATTGTGTGTGTGTTTTTTTCCCCCTCATAAAGCAAGGCACGCCGCTGGCTCTGCCTTCCCTCTAATCTTCCCCTCTGCGACGGATTGTAATGGAATTCACGGGAACAGAACAGCCGAAATAGATTGTGAGGTTTTGACCCACCTAGCAGAAAGTGAGTTTATTTCAATGCCAAGGAGGAATTGATTAATTCAGTTGGCTTCAAGGGAAGGCTAAAATCTTAGCTTGATATTCTTCAATACCAGAGGACGGTGCTGGCTCTGTTGTAATCTGACTTTGGTGGTGTGGCAGAGGACCTGGGCTTCAAATTGAGGTGGGGATTGCCAAAATGCACTTCAAATCTGTTGGTTTGAGTCTAAACTCTTTCAGAATTAGTGTTTCCAGGCAAGGTTATTTATTATTCTGGGGCTATTTGCTGTCCCTGGGTGATGAGAGGAGCTTGGTGCAGAAGAGGAACTGGGGTGGGGCTATGGGGACCAAATTTGAGGGCACAGGGCAGTGCTGTGCCAGCTGCTCACACCCTATTCCTTCTCCTGCCCTGCAGCTGGTGCCTTCCACCATGCTGCTCTGCTGCAGAGATGTCCTCAAGGCAGATATCAAAATATCCTCTCTGAATTATTTTAGAAACCCTTTAGTCTGGGCATCTCACAAAAGGTGGGAAGCTGGTCAGCCAAGCCCACCCCCTTCCCCCATCCATGTTTACCTTTTCCTTTTATTGTCCTGCCTTTGATAGGATCCAGAAAATGGGAGCTGATGGTGCTTGTGAGCAGAGCTGCTGCAGAGGCCTGTCAGGAATGCTCTGACAGGAAAAAATTCAGGTTTTCTGCAGCCCCTGGCTTGCTGCCAGCAGTGGGATAGCTGCCTCCGAGGCAGAGCAGACCAGACAGGCCTAATGCATCAGAAAAATCAGTGAGTTTTGTTCAACAAAGAGTCTAAATGTCTTTCCAGTTAATTATTAATTTCATTATGGTGAAAGCACTAATTACATTTTAATACTGGACAGCATTTCTTCTGCAGCTCGTGGAATGAACATTGGGAAAAGAAATAAGGAGGAACTTGTTGGTAACGGGCTCTGGGAGTTGGGTGAGTGAGCAGCAGGAGCTGGAGAGGTTGGAGCCACCTGCAAAGGAAATATTCCTCTCTGACCAATCCAAATTATGGAACCTGACCAAGAAATAGGATGAGGAGGGTTGATAAAAACTGTGCTGAAATAAGCACTGTCTGCAACTGTTAAAATAATTAATCTGTCTTCTGGCTTATGAGGGAAGTCAGAAATTAACCTCTGCAAAAGGGAAATTTGGTGCATGATGCAGTGACTCTGCTGGGGGTTTGACAGTCTTTAGAAATCTGAAGTCTATTTTTGCTGGCTGTTCCTTGCAGTGTCATATGAGCCATAAAAAGTCTTTCTGTTTTTACCTCTGTAGTTCTGGTGTTTTCTATAGCTCAATAAACATTTGCTGCTGGAGATGAGAGCTGCCACATGAGATCAGAAACAGAGCTTCCTTTGGTCAGAAGATTTTCCAGGTCGATGGGGACTGCTCAGATGCCACCAGGTATAATCCACAGAATCATATTAAATTGTGTTTGTGATATGAGGATGATCCCATGCATCCCACTGTGAGCATCTCTTAATTTCCTGACAATATCCCTTTTTTTCTCCTGAGAAATTGAGCACTTCCAGCACTGCTGAGAACCGAAGTGCGGCCAAGAAGAAAATCTAAGTTGAATCAACCAAGCTGGAAGAAGAAGCAGGAACCCCTCTCCTCCCGAGTATTGCAGAAGAGGGAATTACCACAAAGTCCAGTGTGGACTGTGGCTTTCTGAAGTTTAATTGCTCAGGAAGTAGAAACTCAGCAGCTGGATCTTCCCCTGAAATCACCAGAGGGAGAAAGCAAAAGAAAGGTGAGATATCCAAACATCCCTTCCGCACAGGATGAGTAGTCCATCCTCCCTCTGAACTGCAGAGCTGTCAAGAGGAGAACCAGCACCTTTTGGCAGCTGCTTCAGCTGATTGCATCTCCGATCTGCCGGGCAGCCCCTGAATCCCCTTCCCTCCTCCGTTAATCACCGCTGCCAATCAGCCCCATTGAGGAGAGCAACAATACCTTTTAGAGCTCATCACCTTCATAATCGTCTCGCTGTCAGCACTGAGGTGTCCCTGGAGGGTGGAATTACTGGCAGATGAGATTCAGGGTGGTTTTGCAATGGAAATGTTCAGCCCTGCGTGTGTGTGAGCACACCCGTGTCTGTGTAACACATGGGGGGTGTGTTTGGCTTTTAAAGGGATCCCAAGTGTTGGGATCTGCATGTGTGCACACAGCATTCTGCATTTCAACAGAATTCAGCTTCTTAGGTGTTCAGTCAGCTGGGAAATATGTTTAAAACATGCTTCAAACCAACAGTCAGGTCACGGTGGCACTGGGCAGCGTTTGAATGCACTCGGTGCAGGGAGAGGGCTCACCTGGGATCAGTCCCTGTGCTGGAAGCTCTTCCTGTGCTAAATCTCACTGTCAGCTTCTTTTTGTCTTTAAATTGGCAGGGACTGGATCTTCTGAGAGCCTGCCCAGCTTTGTGGGGATGGTCAGTCATGGGACACTCTATTCCAGTGCAGGTGGATGCTCTGGGAAGGTGAGGAAGTCCCACTGCACGCTCTCCATCTCCTCCTTCTGTCCCACAAAAATGTCCTCTGAAGGTTTGCACTGCCCCATACAAATTTTCAGTTCCAAGGGATGGGTGTTTTCCTGAAAAAAAAACAAAAAACCCCAACCCTTCAACTGATATATTTCTAACGCTAACAGCTCTGCACTCATTCTCTTCCAGCTTTCTCTCTGCTTCATCCCTGATGATGTGCAGCAGGCAGGGATAAACCTCCCCATGGTCTGGAGGGTCCATCTGGGGCCTGTCACAGGTCCTGCCCTCACTTTTGGGGACAGCACAAGCAGCTGAGCTCGAGCCTGCAGCCCTGGGATGGCATTCCTTGGGTCACTGACTCCTGACCAGCACCACAGGGCAGGACTGATGGTCAGCAGCCCCTGATGTGATTCATCACCCCAGAGTTGAGCACTCATTGTAATCTGCCTCTTATCTCTGCCACCAGCCTTGATTTTAACCCCAAACATTTGGGTGTGTAATGAGGCAATGCTTTTCTGTTTTACAGCCTGGAGTAACGTGTGATTTAGATATAAAATCAAATTAGAGGGAACAAAAATAAAACAGCAGCAAACCTTTGCCCTTTGACGTGTAAAATGTGCTGTGATGACTTTAAGGTTTGCAAAGAAAATGACTGAATGTGCACGTGGATGGCTAAGTATTTCAGGTTTTATACATCTGTATCAAGGTAATCTTCAAAGTTTTCTTCGCTGATACTCTACAAAGCAAATCTTGATATGCACTGACCCAGAGGGAATGTTGTGAGCAGGATCAAATCACAGTTAATTTCTGCCTTTGGCTTACCAAGACTGAGTGTAAGTGCAATTCCTGGCATTCCCCTGGGCCTGATGCTGCTCCTGGAGGCTCTGGACAGAGATTTCGGGGTCCGTGTCAGTGACTGCTGGGCTCACACAGCAGGGCTGGCATCCAGACTGAGTTGTAGGGCCCAGCCCTGAACCAGGGAGTGCTTTATGTGCTGCTCACATCATTCTCAGGGTACAGACACTGCTGCTCTGATACCCCCACCCTAAACAGTGAGATTCCCACAAAACACCTCAGGGCCCCAGGGCTGTGTAAGCTGATGGGCTGTGGGATCACAGAATGGTTTGGGTTGGAAGAGACGTTAAAGATCATCCCATCCCACCCCCTGCCATGGGCAGGGGCACCTTCCACTGTCCCAGGCTGCTCCCAGCCCCGTCCAGCCTGGCCTTGGACACTGCCAGGGATCCAGGGGCAGCCACAGTTCCTGGGCACCCTGTGCCAGGCCCTCCCACCTCACGGGGAAGTTTTCTTGTTTGTCTTCCTAATACCCAATCTAACCCTGCTCTCTGCCAATTTTAAACCATTCCCCCTTGCCCTGTCACTAATGCTCTCATAAATAATCTCTCCTCATCTTTCTTGTAGCTCTCTTCAAGGAGTGAGGACTTGCAAACTATTGGAAAACGTGGTCATAAAATCTGCACCAAATCAGGAAAGTGCCCCCCAGGGAGGAACATTTTTAGGAAGAATGTGGAGGTTCTGGGCACCTTTCCAGCAAGGAACAGTGGCACATCTGGGGCAGGCAGTCTGGCCAAGAGCTGGATGCCAGCAGGAGAAAGGGAGGCAGGATTAGCAGCACCAGTGAGTTCAAAGGCAGACCTGTGGCCCTATTTACTGCAACCTAAAATTCCTGGTGCCATACCTGGACGAGCTGAAGGGCCCCCACAGAGCTGCTGAGGTCTCACAGCACCAGCTCTGGGCTCACCAGGGCTCATGGAGCAGCTCCAGAGGCTTTGCAGAGGGGATCCAAGGGTTTGAAATGTCATCCTCTCCTCTCCTGATATCTTCAATAGGTTTGGGGCAAATATCCGTGATTGCCATGGGCAACCTGATTTAGCAGGTGTGTGAACTGTATCAATGTGTGGGCAGCAAGAGGTGTAATTTTATTGTTTATTTTTCCTAAAGAATATGTCTGATTGAAAGCTGACATGAGAGAGTGAGCAGACAGCAAATCCCACAAAACTTTGAGATTCGAGCACTGGGAGAAGAAGCCAGCTTTCCCTGAGGAATAGCAATGACAGGAAAAATCAAAGTACTAAGATGAAAGCAATCAATGTTACATATTTTAAACCAGCAGAAAAAGCAAGAAAATACTTTTTTTTTCTGGCTGCTTCTCTGAACAAGCCACTTTGGATGGAGGGTTTCCCTCGAAATGAAAATTATATGATCTCATCTCAGAGGCTGCAGTGATGTAATAACCATGTAGGGACCATTTTAATGTCTTTCATGGGTCATTGAAAAACTGCCTGGCAAATTGGATTGTGGGCTACAGGGAACACTCCTGCTACAGCAGGAAAATGCTCTGGATATAACAAGTGACCAAAAGGTTTTGAAAAATCCCACCATATGTAGTAACAGTTTCTGGTTTCAGCCATAAAAATGTATTTTTTATTTTCCTTCTCTTATTTTTTGTTGCCTTTTAATATAGTCTTTCCCTCTCATTCAATAACCCTTCTTCTACCTTCATTCTCCCTCAATATTAAGACCTGACAATCCATTAAGGCAAATCCTACATTTTGAATTGCATCTAAATTGATAGTGGAACACGGGCTGCTTGCCTCAAAACCTCTTCCATTCTCTTCTGCTGGAGATTGGATGGATTTTCTTTCTGAAAACAAATGAAAATTTTGATTATATATGCCATTCAAACCACAATTCCATCTTATTAAATGGTTCCAGGCAGTTGGTGCTGGGAACGTTGCAATAAGGACTCCAACATCTGAGACTGCTTGGCTGAATCAGTTGGCCAATTCCACACTTTTTGTCAGGAAATTCTGGCTGTGGCAGAGTGTGTAAACTGAAAACCATATGACACAATGAAAATAAGTGGTTTATTATGAGACTAATATTTAAAGTGGTTTAGCTGCTCTTTTCTGGGTATTTCAATGCCTTAAAGAAAAACATTCTTAGACTTGTGTGGTTTTTTTTTTTAAGTGTACACCTTAATGTTTCAGCATCATTCATCTTCCAACATCCCAGATATCCCTGAAGACATCAACAAAGGAAACCAGACATGAAAGAAATGTTGGCTTAGACTAAAAGATTGCATTTCAATTGTGCACTAATCTGTTTCTATTTCTCCCCAAACAGGTGCCATTTGTCAGCCATATCCAAGGAAGAACGTGGGCTTTGCACTCTTCATTTCCAGGCCTTGAGAGGGACCCACACCCCAGGAAGGTCCTGGCTCTGTGCAGCACCCAAGAAAAGCTCCCTCTCGTCCCAGGTGGAGCTTTTTTACGCCTTCTTTCCTCCATGGAAAATCCACTTTCCTGAGGAAGGTGCTTCCATCTCCATATTTAAAATAACACCAGCCAGGTTTGTTTTAATTCACACATAAATTTCTGGTCAATCCCCATATCATCAAGGAACCATCTGGGGTGTGCATTATAAAATCCCTGCTATGTGAAGGTTGCTCGATGGAGAGGAGCAAGATTCAAGGAGAGAAACCAAACTGGCAGCACAAAATCACTGTGGTTGTGGAGGTCACACTACAAAAAAAAAAAAACAAAAAAAACCAAAAACCAAAAAACCAACAAAACAACAACAAAAAAACCCCCAAACAAATAAACAAAACAATAAAAAACCCCAAAAGATAATATGAGTTTGCATGGCCCAGCCCTGCTTTTTAGTTAGCTCATCCACCTGGAAGGGGGGCAGGTTTTATTTCTTGTTGTGTTTCTTTTTTTGTCACTCTGATCTTTAATGAGTGTGAAATACAACCTCTGGTCCTGAAAGCTGAGTACAAAGTGGGTGTGCAGCACCCCATCCTGGGGTGGTGGGTGAAGGGGTCTGGAGCCACCAACAGCAAAATCCACAACAGGAGCAGAGCCTGCTCTGGTGAAAAATGTCCCTGCACATAGCAGAGAGGCTGAAATCAGATGATCTTTAAAGTCCCTTCTAACCCAAACTATTCTATGGCTCTGTAATGTCCCTTTTCTTTTTTTTCTTTTTTTTTTTCTTCTTTTTTTTTCCATTCCAGTTGAAACATTGAATGTTTATTTCCAGATCACAGAACATTCTGAGCTGGAAGGGACCCACAAGGATCATCAATCCAACTCTCAGCCTCGGTGTTATCAGCACCACGGTCAAACTGACTGAGCTAATCCCAGGCTCAGGGATTCAACACCTTCAAGGTTTAAATAATAAAGGGTTTTTTAACCCACATCAGCTCTACCTCCCCCAAAACCCCTTTAGAAGCAGCTCTCCCCCAGCAGTGTCAGAACTGCATCAGCTGGAGGTGACACAAAGGTCCCTGAACCAGAAAGGGGCTCAGAAACACCTGCCTTTCCACTCACCCCTCACTCTGCTCCAAGCAGAGAACGATTTTTAGGATAATTTCGTGTGGTTTGAGTAAAATCCCAATTGGAGGCCAGCAGAGGGGGCAGCTGCCGCTGCTCACAGCCCATTTGGAGCCGGTGCCAGGGTTGCACACATCGCTGCTGTTATTTATAGCACTCTACCTATACTTATGGAAGTGGGGCTAATTAGGAGATGGAATTAGCCTACTGCTCTCGGCTGCATAATTGTAAACAATTTCCCGACGTTTCACTCGCCCAGTAATGAGTTTCTCCTGGAAATACAAAAGATGAACTAATGATAATCTGGCAGTTTACGGCGAGGGGACAAACATTAATTATCTGGGATTACAATGTGATCCTCCCATTTAAATCAGTTTGGCATTTCTAGGCAGAGTCGGATCTTAAGAGTTCTGTGGACACTTGTCTGAAGCATTTTGTGTTTTTGGGTTTTCTTTTCTGATTTCAAGCTGCCTTTCAGCTTTATCTTTTACCCACAGATCTAACCACCATCAGCTACTTTGAGGCAGAACTGCTAGGCCAGGTTTTTTTTCCTAAGAGAGTGGTATAATTATGCATGGAAAATGTATACAGTATTAAGGTTAATTTTCAGTGAAGAATGACCATGCCAGGAGACTGAACCACTGCATGTCCCGGGATGTAGCTCAGCTTTGATTGCATTTATCATGGCATCATTTAGGTTGCAAAAGACCTTTAAGATGATTGATAAGCTCTAGGCTTAAACATGGGATGGGGGATTTATTAAGGTCAGAGCCGGAAGAGTGGTGCAAATAATGCTGGGATTATAAAATATTCCCTGAATAAGGTTATGCCAGCAAACTGGGCTGTATTTCTGTGTTTGTCAAGGGACTCCACCGGCTGCTGGTGTCCCTGGGAGTTTCCTTTGAGCTCAAGGGCAAATCCTGGATTTTTGAAATTTCAGTCCTGTTCCACCTCCCACCATCCCAGGCTGCTCCCAGCCCCGTCCAGCCTGGCCTTGGGCACTGCCAGGGATCCAGGGGCAGCCACAGCTTCTCTGGGCACCCTGTGCCAGGGCCTCCCCACCCTCACAGGGAAGAGTTTCTTTGTAAAATTTAATCTGATTTTTTTTTTAACATTTACATTCGCAGCTGTTCCCTGAAAATATTTTGACCTTTATCTCCAGCTTCGTAGCAGGTGAATCCAACAGCTCTGGGGGTGTCACAGCACTCCCAACATCTGTGCCAGCTGTGTGCTGACATAGAATGAGTGCTGAAGGGAGCTCTGATCCCTTTGGAGCCACATCAGTTAATTCATTTACCACTCTAGATTCAGCCACATTCCTCCTTTTAGATGAATCTTTTCATACCCTTTAAAATTACTGATAAAATCAATCTTTAATTTTATTTCTTCATGCCTCCATCCACTGTTCAGCCCTTCCCTCATGCAGGGCTGTTGCTGTCACTGAACCCCAAACACATCTCTCTGCAAACTCCTTGTGATTCTGCCACACTCAAATTATTTGGGATGACATTTTTCACAGCAGGTTCCTGCACCCCACTGACTTGGTTAGGAAAGAATTCAGGGCAAAAGGATTTTGATTTTCCAAGAAAAAGGATAAAGAGAAATGTTGTTTTACTCACTCTAACAGAAAAAAACCTGCAGCAGTCTCTGCTTTCAGGAGGTGCTCCTTGCTTTTGAGCTGGGATTTGAAACCCCTGTTGGGGATTTTCCTGTCTTCAAACTCCATCAAGCATGTCCCTTTGTGCATCTGGAAAAATGCAGTGCATGGAAAATGAAGATTTGCCAGGGCTTTGTTGCCGAAATTGCCAAAGTCTTGTTTAATTTGAAGGTGTTCACGTGAAGAGGACAAGGCTGGGATGTGAGGGGCTGTGAACCCACAGAACCCACAGGCAGTGCAGGGCCAAGAGCTTTGCCAGCATTCAGGGGCTCCTGGGGATGCTCAGGCAGGGGGATGTCAGGAGTTTAGAGTTCCCTTTCAGGTGAGATAATGCCTGGACCTGTGGACCTGGACCAGACTGGATTGGGATAAGCGCTGTGGGAACATGATCGAACTCAGAGCTTGGTGCAAGGAAGAATAAAACACACAAACCCCCCATTTTCTGGCATCCTGCATTTTCTGTTATCTCCTACCTTCTTCCCTCTGCTTTTCCTTTCACCATGAGAGCACCACAAGACAAGGAATCCTTAATAACCAAATTGATTTGCTCTAATCTGTATTTAAATGAGGACAGTCCAATCTCAGAAGCTGAGCTCTCAGTTCCTTATGTTGTTATATTTCTTTCATTGTGTTTATTCAGAATTTGAGCGCCAAATTCTCTACTGGCAGAAGCCATTGTCACTGGAAGGGATTTTGGCTATCAAATTCATGTTTGCTTTAGTGTTGTGTATTATTTATTAGTTTATGTAGCACCATTAGCAAATGCCACTGCACAGTGATGGATCCTCATTAATTCTGCATTCATGCTCATCCCACCAAACAAATTCCAGAGTCTGGCACTGGGCTTTCTGGGCTGTTTTGGCTCAGATACCCATTTGTTCTGTCCTTGGGTGTGCCAGGTGATCCCCCTGTGCCTTAAAGGGGCAGAATGGGGTGGGGTTAATCCCTCCCTGCAATGGTTCTGTGAGAACAGGTCCATTCACCCCTCTGCAGCAGCACCCAGAGATCTCCCAGAGAAAGCACGGTGTGAAAACAGGATTTAAATCTGGATTTGTATGACAGCTCTTGGTGTTCTAGATTTGTAAGGGATGACAAAACAACCTGCAGATATTTTATTCATGCTAAATATCAAAATGGGGCTGACACAGATAGAGCACACACTGGTGAAGAAATGTGGATAACTTGGAGAGGGAATTTTTTCCAAATTAGGGAAGAACTTTTGTTGCATGATGGATGCTGCAGTCCTGCCTCTCTCGGGTTTGACCCCTTCCTGCAGGCCATTGGGCAGTTCAGGGTTTCTTTCCAGAGCTGCACACAGAAAATAAAGTTAAAATTCCTTTAAGAGCAGATAAGAATTTAAAGTTTATTTAATTTGTCCCCATCCAAGAGGGAGCAGCAGTCCCCGCTGGGTGAGTGCCCTGGAGCACCATGCAACTTGACTAGAGGAGTGCAGTGGTCAGTCAGAGAAGCAGAGGAAATCCAGAACAAAGAGCAGTGATGGGGTAACAAATGGGCATGGAGTGTTCATTGACATTTGTGAGCCCAGTGGAGTCTCAGCTGGCTGCGTCCTTATGGCTTGTCTGCATGCCTAAAGGAAAATAAGTATTTATTTCGCTTTTCTTTATGGTCAGTATCCACTAAGAGTCATTTTCTGGCTGCTGGTAGCTGTGTGCCATGGTGTTTGTATCAGGAAAATAATGAGACACTATTTCACACCCTGGAAATGCAGCATGAAATCCTGGCCCTCCGGAGCACTGTGCACAGACTCCATTAACCCTTGAGGTGCCAGGATTTCATCCTCAATCCCTTCACTGAGCGCCTCATCTTTGCTGACCCTGGAAAGCTTTCTAAAAATGATGTGTTTGTGAGCCAGCCTTCAGGGAGCCAAAATGATCTTTACATTCCTGTTTGGAGGAAAGGAGCCAGGGTCATTTCTGAGCTGGACCAGGTGAGATTTTGGGCAGTAAGAGCCTTGGGTGTCGGTCCTGTGGCCCCAGAGCTCAGTCCCAGTTCTCTCTCACTGGGGCTGCAATGGGCAGGTCCCAGGCAGAGAATTCACTGCTGGGAATGAGGAGCCTTGAGCTGGACTCTGCAATCCCCCCCAGTCCCCTTTAGGTTTTGTCCCTCTAGGATCAGTAAATGCCTTTAATGGTGCTGTATCCACCTGGGGTGAGGTGCTGCCTGTGCACAGACAGGGAAGCTCTTGCCAGGATGGTCTGACGATGACCAGAGGATGGTCTGAGGATGGCCTGAGGTGGTGCTTGTAAATAATCTGTCTGCTGGGATATTTCTGAAGAAAAATCTGTGCCCCAGCCCTCTCCAAGCTGAGCTCAGGGCTCCTGGCAGGATTTACAAGAGTAATTGCTGTTCCCTCTCACTGTTTGCTGCCGGGGCATGCACAGCTCCAGACACCCCTGACACGTTGTTTCCACCTCTGCCTCTCTCCATTGCCACAAAAGTCTCACTTCAAGCATTGAAATGGATCTCCACAGATGAGCAGTGACCCCCAGCTCCTGCCCCATGGCGTGGAACCAGCCTGGGCCTCCAGAGCTGCCCCACTCTCAACACCTCGACTAAACCATGGCACCAAGTATCACATCCATCTTTGTTAAACTAATCCAGGGGTGGTGACTCCACCACCGCCCTGGGAAGATCATTCCAGTGCTTTATCACTCTTTCTGTAAAAAACCTTTTCCTGATATCCAGCCTGTATTTCCCTTGGTGTAGATTAAGACTGGAACCACAGAGGGTCCTGGCACATCACAGCCCATCCTCTGCTCCTGCTGGTGTCTTGCACTCACTTTGCACCTCTCAGGCTGCTGCTGCTCTGCATCTCTCAGCTCCCAGGGTGTTCCCCCTGCCTCTCGTTTTTATGGGCTGTCACATCCAGCAGCATGAAACGCTGGTCTCAGCAAAGGGAAGGTTTTGGAAAGTCACTTTTTATCAAAGCACAGCTGCTGAGATGAAATTTTCTGTGGCCTCCTTCCTCACACTTTGCTCCACCTCTCACTGTCTCTTCTTAAAGTATCATTGACTTTTACACTCCACACTTTCTGGAGTGGTCACTGTTGTCTTAGTCCCACCAGTTTGTTGGGAGACAGGGGGTGGAAGAGGAAGGAATCTGCCAAGGAGACAAACTTATTCTATAAAACTTATTGTATAAAACTTATTGTATAAAACTTATTCTATAAAACCTGTCTCAGCTCTGGTTTGTTCACGACGGACAAGCGTGGCCTGGGAAGGAGCTTTCTCTTGCATCAACTCCAGGCTGCACTGAGAAATATTTTATTTTTGGAGAATGATAATGGTCTGGATCCTGGATAATGGGCTGGATCCTGGCTAATGGGATGCATCCTGCAGGTATCCATCCAGTCTCTGTGCTGCTGTGCACGTGGAAAGAACGAGCTCAGGATGGATGAGCCGAGCCTGGAGCAGACTGGCAGTCAGATCCACTGCAGGCACAGATTTATACCAGCCAAGGATCCAGCCTGTGCAATCTGCTTGAACCTTAATTTCTGCTCAGATTCCACCTTCCATTAGCACTCTGTGAGCATTTGCCTGACAGCAGGAATTTTTCACTCTCTTAGAAAAGGCAGGCATGTTTTGGGGAGAGCTCCTGCGTCGGGTTCATCTCCACACCCGCCTGCTCTCCCAGACAGGCACCGAGTTTTATTTTGCATAATCACATTGGTTCTTAACCACGGCAATATATTCACATTTCAGGCACCTGGCAGTCAGAGCCAGCTCTCTCCAGCAGCCTCCCTGCTGGAAAAGCAATTTTATTTGAGCAATTGGTGGAGAGTTTGTAGGGAGCTGCCATCGGAAGGGAGCAGAGAGGTTTTTGGGGTAACCATTGAAAGGGGAGCGTTGCACCCAGAGTTGTTATTGAGTGACCAAGAATGATTGTAAACTGCATCCAGCAAAGAGAAAAAAACTTTAATTCATTAATGGGTGTATTGGTGGGCTTGGCTTCCTCTTCATCACTGAGATACCTCAACCTCTAAGGATGAAATTCCTTGGCTGGCAAAAGGAGGCAGAACCTCCTTATCTGAGTCAAAGTGTAAAAAAAAACTTAAAAAGGACAAAAGTAGCCAATTCCAACCTCTCCTGTCCAGTTTCCTGCAGTTTCATTTCTTTCATCCTGTGATTTGAGACCTTAAGTGACTTAAATGAAAAACTTAGTTAAAAGAGGAGAAAATTTTTCCTTTTTTTTGGTTTAGTTTTTGGTGGTTTTTTTTTTCTGTTTGTGTTTTTTTTTTTTTTTTTTTATATAAGAGAAATACACCTGATACAATGGAAAAGAAGAGCTGTACACTGTTTTTCTTTCTCATCTACACTGAAAAAAAGAAAACATTTAGGGATGGAGCCAGAGTATGATCTTGTTTAATGTATCCAGATGTAAAGCTGAAGTGAATCTCTTGCTGTAAATCCAAGTGTTTCAGGTTCCCACTCGTGTAGCAGAGATAAAATTCTAACACAGAGGTTCCAAAATCCTCCTGAACCTTCCAAGGCTCAGCCAGACCCACATGCACACTCCAAAATAAATTGAATTTACTGGAATAGCTCCAAGATTATGTCTAGAGTGATTCCAAGACTTTTCCTTTTTCCAATTCAAATGAGCCCTATTACACATCCTGAATGTCTGGAGGAGAAATGTAGCCTATTTCATAAAGCCTGATTATATATTTTAATGCACACAAGGTAAACATGAAAATGTCTCTTGGGCATGGTTTTGCTTCAGTTTTATAATTTCATTGTGCTCTTTGGTTACTTAGGAAAAGTCTTCAGAAAAAAACCCAAACAAACCAACAAAAACCAACACTTTTGTGATGCTTATTTTAGCTCCACGAGGGTTCCTTGCCAGATCTCTGGGCTTCAGGGGGCTTTTAAAGCCACTTGGGTGAGTCTGATTATTTGAAGAAAGTGGAACAAATCCCCTGAGTGAAGTAACACATTTGGGAAAAAAAAAAAAAAAAAAAAAAAAAAAAAAAAGACCCAAAAACCCAGGCAGCAGCTGCTCACACACCCCAAAACTCAGGCTGATTCTGTCATTTCCTGGCTCCACACAAGCTCCAGCATCAAATGGAGGCTTCTTTTCTCTCCCCAATGGATGTCACAAAGCTGTGTATGCCTTAACATCATGGAAAATCCCAGATCACATCACCAAAAATCCCAGATAACATCACCAGACACCCCAGATCACCCTAAACACAAACCCCCTTCCTCTCCACACTGCCCGATCCCACTGCTGGCATTAAAATCTGCCTGAGATGGGATCCCAAAGCCCTGTAAGGACTCCCACAGGAGAACAGGGTACAAATACTCTTTGCTGCCACTGGGATGAGGCCCTTTGGGGTCAGCTTTTTCACCTTGTTCCCATCACTCTGCAGCCTCTTTCCCTCGTGCTGCACCGTGTGGTGAAAATGAAGCTCAGCACAGAGGAAAAGTCTGTCCTTCAAGGAACCAGTGATGGGTTTGCTGTGGACCTGTACCCTGTAACTCATGGGTCAGTTCTGGGCAACAGAAAGAGCCCAGAACTTCAATTCTGGGCTCTTTGGTAACTTAGAAAGTCTTCAGAAAAAAAGAATTCAATTTCAATTTCTTCCAGGACTGGACAAAGACATGATAAATAAAACCCAACTGGGTTTGCTTGGAGCAAGCAGCCTTGAGCAGGATCCATATAATTCTGAGCCACGGGGTCAGAATGGACCTGGTGAGACAAAAATAAGGTAGGAGTACACATGGATCAGCACAGATCTTACACCTGAAATGGGCTCTGCACAGAGAAAACCCTACTGCTGACATTTATATCTCAGGGACGCACATTTTCTTTCACACAGCACAGGGAAATATTCTCATCCTCCAGAGAGATGCAGAAATAAAATGCAAATTCCCCCTAACACCAGGATTGTGATACTAGAGAGGCAGATGTGTTAGGGTTGCTGTTATCAGAGCACTAACAGGCTCTAATTGTCCTGCTGAGCTTCACCTTCACCTCCAGCCCTCACCTGGAGCTGCTTTTGAGCTCAGAGTGTTGAGGCAGCTCCGGGCTCTGTGTGTGCTGAGCCTGGCTGTGCACTCTCTGTCTCTGCCCACCCCTGACTGTTCCTCACTCCTCTGGGCTCTGCTGGGATGTCTCTGCTGGACTGGCTGATCTCTCCCTGGCCCTGTGCCTCCACCTCAGCCTCTTTTCCTCAGCAGCCTGTCCTTCCTGCCCCCAGGTATCACCTCTGCTGTTCACTGTCCTCCTTTTGAATCTCAGGATGGTTTGGGTTGGAGGCACCTTAAAACTCATCCAGTTCCACCCCCTGCCATGGCAGGGACATCTTCCACTGTCCCAGGCTGCTCCCAGCCCCGTCCAGCCTGGCCTTGGGCACTGCCAGGGATCCAGGGGCAGCCACAGCTTCTCTGGGCACCCTGTGCCAGTGTTTCCCAGGACAGAAAGCTGTGGAGCTGTGCCAGGAGCAGATGTGCAGAGCTGTGGAGGTTCAAATGCCCGGTAGGAGAACACCCTGAGCCTCTGCTCCCTTTCCAGGCACAGGACAGGGTGTTCCCCTGGCTCAGGATCTCCACAAAGCCAGGATGAAAAGCAGGGATGAGCTGTAGCCACTCTCCAAGGTCTGGCTGAGAAAATGGCATTTTAGCTGGGACACGACTGGGACATTAACGCCTTTCTGGCACCGAGCTGAGCACCGTGTGACACTTTTGTGTGACCTTCTGAGAGGTTCCCTGTTCAGCACTGCACAGACAGGTCTGACATGAGAGCTCTTACCTTTCCCTTGGAGGAGCAGACAGCACCAGTTCCGGGGCTCTGACAAACATCTGTTTCACTTTGCATTTCCAATTCCGGCTCAGATAATGGGAGCTCTTGTCGGAGAAAGAGAAAAGCAGCAAGAGTCCCCATTATTTACCAGTGGAGAGGTGTAAATGGCAGAGGCAGAGCTCTGCTCCTGCGATTTCACTTTTATGGGTCATTACTGTAACTGGTTTGTGCTGCTCTTCTTTTAACATACAAATGGCACCGCTTTATTTCCTGTGGGGGGGATTGATTCCCCTCCCGAGGGGTCCCCACTGAACCCAGCATTATTTACACTGTGCATGGAAAGAGGTGTTATTTCTTCAGTCATGGAAACCCTTTTTTTAAGGCTTAGCTGTGCTTTCTCCGTTGCTGAGCCCCCTCACAGGCTGATAACTATTGTGGCACTGCAAGCTCCAGCAGGAGCTTAAAGGTCTGTGGAAGTAAGGAAGTTAAATATGACTGCTCATATATCTGCTTATTTATCTCAAAGTGCCACTACTCAGAGTTTTGTAACTCTGCAGGTGTTTCAGGGTACGTTTGCAATGTAAAGAACTATTATAAAAAGCAAGGTATCAAATTTATTTTAGCATCTATAAAAAGTCTGACCAAATTCATGTCCTGCAGCTTGAACTCTTTGTCTTTGCAAGAGATTGGGAAGCTCTGGGTCTGCTTTTGCTGCCAGGGAGTGGTTGTGCTGTGGCATTTTTGGGGATATAGGTCCTGGGGGAGTTTTCATATGCAGCAAAAAACACAGTGCTGCTGTTCAGAGTTTGATGTGCTTCTGCAGGGTTTACACCTGGATGTGCCAACTCAGATACTCGAGGGGAAGGTGCTGTGACAGCTTTGCTTGGTATTTTCAAAATTTTGCTCCTTCAACTTGCCACGGTGCTGGACTCTTGGTGTTCTTGGGTTTGCTGGAGGAATGCAATCACCTCCAGCTACCTGAAACCATCCATAGCATCAGATGCCTAAAATTATTGATTATTTAACAGATCCATGGAGGTGTTCAGCATACAGATTTCTCCTCTGTGTTTCCAGGCAGAGTACATTGAGCAGCTTCTAACATCCTGTACTGCAAATCTTGTGTCTCACTTTTACAAGTGAGATCTGAAGAGACGAACTTGTTAGCAGTGCCTGTACAGCTCAGCTGAAGATGGCTAAAGGTCTTCCCAGGTGATTTTTTTTTTTTTCTACGTGAAACACTGGCAGATAAGATAAATAAGGTGATAAGTTCCAGGAGAAATGAGAGGGGCAGGAGGGAGGCTGCAGGAGAGGAAAGAGGGATGGCTTGGTCTGCAGCTGAGTCAGTTCTGATGCAACTTTTATCTTTTTTTCTCTACCCCACAAGTGGCATGACAAGCACTGCAAATACAAATATTCATTTTTCTTCCTGTAATAAAAGTGTCACTGAAAAAAACAAAACATCAGGCAAAAACTCTGTTGCTTTCCAGATGGAGAAGCAGCTCCGTGGTACGAGCGTTGTCCTGAGAATGAAGTGCTGATTATGGGGTTTGGGGGGCTAGGGGATTTGGGGATTTGCTCTGTGGGATTTTTTTTGTTTGTGGGTGTTGTTTTTGCTCTGGAGGCAGCTGCCCATACACGGAGGGGAATGTCTGCAATGTGATGCTGACTGAAAGTAAGAGGAGCTGCAGAAGCAAAGCGAACTGAGGCATTGGGGGCAGAAAGTTGTCAAATAATTGCAATGCTGGAATGTTGCATAGCAACAATGAAGATCCTCTGTGTTTTTATAGGCAGAGTGGGCATTATACACCAGCCTGGTCTGCTGTTCCATCAGTGAGGAATTGCACCCAGAGCCCTGTGGACACAATAGAGTCCAACAGTTAATGTTGTTTTCTTGCTGTGGTTTTCCATGTTTGCAGTCAATGATTCCAATTGATCCCGCTTAAAAGCCTGCCCTTGATCAAGGTGTTAAATTAAAACACTTCTCTATAACAGATGAAGCCTCTTAACCTCCTTTGGCAAGGAGGGGAGCCTTCCTGCACGCCCCTCGAGGCTCAGAGCAGCACTTTATTACCAACACATTCTGCTGCTGAGGGGCAGTTCCCATGGCATGGCAGCCCCTTCCTCACCCCAATCTTTTATTTGCATTTCCTCCTCCTTTGGCTGGGATCTCTATCCAGTGGGGATCTCTCTTCCTTCTGCCAGGTCAGGTTTGTGAGAGCAGTGATTAGGAATAGTGTTAATTGCTAAACTGTGCTTAAATCAAAAGCAGCAGTGGGACAGTTCCTATGCTGCTCTCACCTCCTGCCCCCCAGGCTCCCTGCCCCATGTTTGTCACAGCAAATGTTGATTATTTTGGTTTTATTTAACCACAGGCTGTGCCTTGGTGTGGAGTGTCTTTCATCCTGCTGGGCACCTTCAAGCTGCGTGGGCTCAAAGACATTTTCAGTGGCCTTTTCTCTGCTGCAATTAAAGGGTCAGGGTCAAATAATCACAGGACAGAATTGCTCTCTGCTGCTTTGCTGTGATCTTTTTGTGTATCAGCTGGAGATGGCTTTCATGGGACTTGGAACTACTCCAGAGCTAAAAAAAAAAAAATAAACCACAAAAAACATAACCTACAACCATCCCCCCAGCTGTAAAAGTATTGCACATTATTTTGTTGGACACAGGGTTTTGCTTCCTACTGTGAAGGTCAAAAAGCAAAAGTTTTTTTTTTTTTTTTCCTCTCCAAGTGTCACTCCAGGAAAAGCTCACTCTGGCAGCCTTAGAAATAAAAACTCAGTTGATGTGGCGCAGGTAATGTCAGTTTGGACCTTCCCAAGAGTGCAGAGCCTGGCTGAGAGCCCTGGCTGAGCCTTCCCTGCTCTTCCTCTGGGAATCAGCAATTGGGAATGCATCTCTCGGTGCCAGCAGCAGCCCCAGGCCATGCCAGGATCTGAGTTATGCCCACACCTGCCCACCAAGGGCTCTTTGGAGACCTCCCTCAGCCTTTTATGAGCCCACACGTTGATTTGGATTCACAGGCAGCTCAGATGGACTCACAGCTTTTTCGGTCCAAAAGCTCCAATTTCCACAGACTGCTGCAAATCTTTTTTGTGTAGGATCAGGTGAAGTTAATGACACACAAGACAAAACCACCTTTTTATTTATTCTTCCTTTTTTATTCTTCCTACTCCAAGCCAAAGAATGCTCGAATACTTCATTCCTTTTACTGCTGGAATCCTTCTAATTTCCAGCCTAAACTTATTCTCCCCCAAGGCATCATTTCTCATTTGTTCTTGTGTCATGGTTATATTTTATATCTGCAGCAAGGACAAATTGCAGATTTAAATAGCATGGATGCTGCAAAGTTTTGCCTGAGTACAGATGGAACAACTTTCTTGCAATAATTACATAGTAGTTACTGTTTCCATCTGATTAGCTGGAAATATACTGATTTTTCTCCTTCTGTATTTCCCATAAAAGTTCCTTTTCATCAACAGTTTATACAAATGTTACTCTGTGGGGGGCTGTTGCTGTTGCTGTAGATTTAAAAACCCATCATATGTCGTTTTTAAATACGTCTGATCATTTGTACCACTATGACTCCCTTTACAACATCCTGGAGAGGAAACAGCAGAGGAGGACGTGGAGATCCATGAAATTATGGGAAGGAGGGTGGGTTGGCATTGATTTCTTGCTATTTCCCCCATTCTATGAGTATGCAGAAATTTGTGATGACTTCAAATATGCAGAATTTGCCTTCAGTTGAGCAGAGGCTGAGCTGGAGGCAGCCTGGAGCTGGGAAGGTGTGACACGAGGGCTCCCTGTTGTCACCCTGTCCTGGGTGAGTTATGGCACCTCTGGGGAGTTTGGGCAGGAGCACAGCAGAGCTGCAAGAGCTTTGTGAGCCTGGACCACGAGAGGATCGATAAACCTGACACAGTTTGTTCCCCCTCCAAATGTTCAATGAGCACCTGTGCTTTATTGCATTAATACATCTTAGCTCTCATTTATTCCTGTTTGTTACCTGCCTGAAAGGGATGATTTTAAGGGATGCTGTAAAACCAGAAGACTTTCAGAGGCAGATGGGGGGATTTTTAAATGCACCAAAGCACCTCCATTGATTTCACTAGCAGTCAGCTTTGTAAAAGTACCCAATTTATAAGTGTAAATAAATAATTTCCACAGAGTGAGTCACTGCAGTTATATATATTGAAATTCCAGCTAGGGTAACTTCTTCTTCTCTCTAACCCTTTAAAAACATTTAAAAGTACCAAAGAGCTATTGCTTGTGCTATCACAGGAAAAAAAATTGAAGAAAATGGAGTTTTCTGCGCCCACTCCAAGGTTAAATCTTCCCAGCAGTGTGTAATTGTTCCAACCTAATTTCTGAATACTCCTGATTTGAAAATGTCAGGAAATCACTTTTCTTCCCAGTACAAGTCTGTTCCAGGTATCTGCTGTCAAGCAGAGCCCTGTGAAAATGCCATCCCTCCTACCCCACCTCTGACGTCAGGACATCACTGCTGGATGCTTTTCCTCACTACCTGATGTTATCTGGAATTTGAGCAGGAAGTCCACAAGAATTAAAGAAGTGATAATTCTCAGCCAAAAATTTGGAAAGACACGGAAGTGACTGTCCTGGGTACATCTGTTTAGTTTGGTGTTCAGGAGAGGAAAAGGGATGGTGAAGCAAAGGTCTGTACATGGAAGAGTTTCACTCTTGGATTCTCTCATTGCTTCTTTGGCCAAATCTTCCTCTCTGAAGCAGTGAAAAAGGAAGGTGACTCAGTCTTTTACTCTCTCTGGTGAAATAAGATAAAATAATGTGCTCTCTGTGAAGGCAGCTTTCTTGCTGGTTTCTAGAAGCTCCCTCCTTGCACTGTCTGAAAATGAGCTCAACTCCAGGTGTGGGTTTGTAAATGGGAAAGCCCAGCATTGACACAGGTGGGGTAGGAAAATCTGTGTTTGTGAGATTCTCTGCTGCTCCACAGACATCTGGGGAGGTCTGGAGAGGGGTTCCAGGCACAGCAATCGACCATTGGGAGCTCTGTGAATAAAGACTGCCAGGAGAAAATATGATGGGGGGTTTTAAATGGAAAATTGCCAGGCAGGGACAAAGGATGGAGAAGTGGAATTAACAGATAAATGCTTCTGAGTGAATCTGTGTAATAAGGCTGAGGGGGCTCAGGTGAGTGAGAAAATGGATTTGTCCACTCTGCAGTGGCCTCTCTCTGGCCGGGTGATGTTAATTAATAGAAAATGAGGAATCTGACTCTGGAAGCTGCTCTGTAGGTTCCTTTCTCATTGAAAGAATGGAGGATAATTTCAGCAAGATCATTTGGGAATCTGGAGCTGGTATTTTCAGGGCATTATGACTTTTCAGCCAGTATTCATGGCAGATTTGTGAGAAAGCAAAAAAAAAGAGTAAAAAGTGATAGCGTGGTGTAGCAGGAGGGGTTTTCTCTGGGAGCTTTATGGATTCAGTTTAGAGGTATTGATCTGCTCAGTAAATGCTGAAATCTCCGAGTTTCTTCCTGCAGTCAGGAGATCTGGTATGTGAAATGGCACTTTTCTCCCCTGATATTTGCAGTATATTTTATAGCTCACAGAACTATTTGTGTGTTCAGGAGCTCTTCCCTGAGCCCAGATATCGGCCAGCTCCAATATGCACCAAAGCCACACGGCACAGCTGTGCTGGCCCAGCACTACCCATTGTAAAACCCTTTTGTCCTCTTTTAAACAAACAGCTTAAACTGAAATTTTCTGTGCTGGGTACCTGTCTTAGTCTGTGCCTTTTTTTTTTTTAAGGACTCAGCAAAAGTGTCTGAGTGGTTTTTGTGAACAGGGCTATGGGAAAAAGATTATTTTAGGAGTTCTCAGGATGTCTTCCGTAGTTTGAAGGATGGGACCTGGAACACTGGAAAAAGGTCTTGAGGTCTCAGGTTTTCCACAGCACATATTTGTTAAGATGCACTGGGAATGGGGCACATGGCAGGGGACACCTCAGGGCAGAGCTGCACAGGGATGGAAGTTTTTATGGGGGGAAAAGGACAGTGGAAATGAGGTTTATTTTTAGCACTTCTGTTGGGCTGAATCCAGAAAGGCAGATGATGCTCCTTGTGATGAGCAAATGTGTTTTAACTGGCTTCAGCAAAGCCATATGTACAGCTGAGGAGTTGTGTTCCCCTTGGTAAATCCTCCTGACGTGAACTTCCAGCCTGAAAAATCGGTGTAGCTGCAGGACCTTCTTATGGAGCACATCTGCACATCTGCTCAGCAATTCTGCACAGCAGCACATCTGCTGAGTTCAGCACAACCTGCTGAGCTCTGGAGGGGAAAAAGAAAAGGATGGGTCAAAGTCTGGCTTGGAGAAGGAACCTGGGACAAGTTGTGACTTGAAGCTCCCTACAAGACCAGCCCTTCTGACACGGTGCAGCTGGCAGGGAGGAGAGCTGCCAGCAGAGAGAGCCCAGCCAGGATCTGAGCCTCAGGGATGCTGCTGGAGGAGGATCCTGCAGCTTTGGAGCAAAGGAGCAGTTTGCTTTCACCTGGCCCCATTTCATGTACTGCTGTGCTTTTGTTTTTTTTTTTTTGTAAGAAACTTTTTAAAGGAATAAAACCAATGCAAACCCATCAAAGTTCAATTAAGAAACCTCCTTGAGCTCCTGCCACAGCTACAACCAGTTTTCAAATCTGCCCCTTCTTGCTCATTCCTTGCTTCTAACCACAGTCCTGCTCTGGGTTGGTAACATGTTTGCTTTCAATATTCTTCATTATTTTGTCTCTTGTGGCAGCAGCTGCTGATCTGCCCGGGCCAGAGCATTGCTGGCACAAGGTGTCAGGGCCCTCACTTTCTGCAGTCACTGATACCCAGCCTCACAACAGCGCTCGTCTCTGGCACCTCCTCCTAGTTTTTATTGGTGTTTTCACTCTTTCTTTTCTGTAGATCTTCTAATTCCATGGTTTGTCACCTTCTGCTTCATTTCTACCTCTCCTATTTTCAGTGTTCCTTTTGGCCAGTTGGTGGCAAGACCTTTTCTACAGAGGAAGGTCTTCTCCTCCTCTTTCTCTTCTCCTCCTCCTTCTCCTCCTTTCTCCTCCCAGCCTGGCTGCCCTGTTGCCACTCACCCTTGTCCATGGTGTCACCCCTGTGCCAGTGTCCTGTGCCTGCTGTCACACTGCCACCAGAGCCTGTGCTGCAGCTTTGTGGCCGTGCCCTCACTTTCCTTTTCCCTGGTCTCTGGTCCCACAGGCTGCCTGCAGCACACACCTGAAGATGAAGGGGTTACAGGTGGGTGTACAATGCTCTGTGTGCTCCAGAAAGTGCAGGAATTTCCTCTGTTTGGCCATTCTCCACTGCTCTGGGACACTTGAGGAGATGTTCCTTCACTGGAACACAGCAGATCTAAATGTGATGCTGTGTCCTGACTCTCCAGTGTCCCCAGGCTGTTCCCTATGCTCCACTCACTCCTCAACCTCTTCTACAGAACAATTGCTGGAACTGGACCCAGGCAGAGGGAGGTGGAAGGTGCCATTAGAGCCAGGAGGAGGAAGGTGAGAGCTGCAGGGGATCCTCCGGGCAGAGCTGGTGGGGAGCAGTGGGCTCTGCAGAGATCTGGGAAGGATTTAGTAAACATCTTAGTTTACAATAAACATCTTAGATTCCATGAGTCTGTTCATGCCTCTGCCTAGGGAGATCTCTTTTTAGGGTATTTAATATCAGGTGATGGGTAGTCAATCAAGGGCAGCCATTAACAATGATAAACAAGGCTCATCAGAGCCTCATTCCAGCTGTTCGTTGGAACATGGTAAACACTAACCTTACACAAGCTTGTACCACACTGCAAGCCCTTATCTTTAGCTCTGCCAGTAAAGAACAGTTCTTCGAATGGACATCCAGGTTTGTTCCAGTTGTTCAAAATAAACCTATCTGTGTGAAGAGAAGCTGTGTGTCAGCAGGTGTGTGTGGGGTGAGATCTGTGGAGGTTTTTGCAGAGCTGTTCCCTTCCGCAGCTGTGCCCACACCCCTGCAAGTGCTCCCGGGTCATTGTTCACTGCTCAGCCGGCCATCGGGAGTATTTCACCCCTCCTCGGCTGCACCGACAGCCAGCCCTCGGTGACATAATGACCAGCCAGTGTGAAACTGTTAAAATTACCTCATAAATAACTCCTAACGCACAGCGAACCAGGAGCTGCTGTTGCTCATAGATAAATTATTCACTGCCATTATGGAGCATTAAACCATGGCTGATATGGAGGTCTCCATAGGGGTTTCATTAAATACCAGAGGTTTCCTATGGATTTAACCACCAGGGAGCTGCACATCTCTTGCTGCTTGTCAGCCCTTCCGTGTTAGAGGTAATGCACTTCTGCACAGGAGTGTGGGGATGTTAATGGCCAGGAAAATGTCTCTTAATGGGACGGGAAAAAATTCCCAACATTGTTAGCATTCAGTGACAGAATGCTGTTTGTAGCATGATTTTTGATCTCTGCAGTTTAAATGTTGGGGTTTTTTCACATGAAGATATGAAGTGGAAATAGTCTTCTTCCAGTCAGCAGCTGCTAAAGGACAGCACTCCAGACTTGCCTGCCCTGCCAGCAGTGGAGCTTTCCAAGTCTCTGCAGTTAGCTTGGAGGGGACAGAGGTGCTTTGTGGTGGACTTGGCAGTGCTGTTTGACAGCTGGAATTGATGATCACGGAGGTATTTCCGACCTTAATGCTTCTACAATTGAATGATGTGCATGATGGAGATCCCACAGGCCTGCGCTACCACCCCAGCCCCACCCTGCCTGGAGCAGGCCCCTCTGACAAGACTCATCCTCATCCTCATCCTCATCCTCATCCTCATCCTCATCCTCATCTCTGTGTGACTCTGACTCAGGGTTTTGTCCATCCAGACCCTCCCACCCAACCACAGCCCCCAACAACACCACAAGAGCACCCAAACTCCCCATGATGGAGAGGCTGAGCCCAAGCATGGTCTCATCACCCTTTGGGGTCTTTCCATCTCTTGTGGGCTCCAAGGCAAGGGTGGGTTTGCACCCAAGGGGTGTAGAGCATCCTCAGGCCATGGCAAGACTGTGCAGCTTCCCCCATGAGTGGCTCATGTGCATTTGTTCTCCCAAAACTCTCAAAAAACTAAGACATGTGTGCAGGTGGTGCCTTCCCAAGATTTTGGAAGGCTTAATGACCACCATGGAACTATTTATAGCTTCTTCTTGTCCTAGGACACTGTCAGTAATGAATTCACTCACGATTCCTGCAGCATTTTTCCCCATTTTTTGGGTTATCTCTGCTATTGCTACTGCAATACAATTTTTTTTTTTAATATTGAAACACTTAAATCACCGTTTATTTCTTAATTCGTGCAGTTTGGTGTGATGTCCAAGGCCTGTCCTTTCTGGCAGTCTGGTGACACGGTGCTTGCTCTCAAAGCTGCTGCAGCTGTCATTCACATGTAATTAATGTCCCTGCACCACTGATGACCCGCTGACGTTAATTAGAGGTGTGAACAGGAAATCACACCCAGCAGTGCTCCCTGTTGGCTCTCCTTTTCCACCATCTCAACCCCACCGTCTCAGCAGTGGGTGGACAAGTGCCAAGCAGCCACGTCAGAGTGGGCTCAGGGAACGCTGCCTCCATGGGAAAACTTTGGATTTTCTTGTGTGGAGTGGGATTTGCACCGCCTCTTAGAGCAAATGAGTGGTTTTCTGACAGCTCTTCAGGGCTTCCAGCCACTCAAAAGACTGAAAGGGACCGTGTGTCAGGGTGGGAGTGCTCAGTTATCCACACTCAGCTCTGTCTGCTGCATGTCCTGAACAGGGGCTGGCTGAAACCTGCCCCAACTCCCTTCTGGAAAGCAGGAAGTGAAAAACTCCACAAATTTGTGTGTGACAAGGCTGGACAGTGCATTTAATTCTTGTGGTTGAAGCACAGCTTGAGCCTCCCTCTGGAATCATCACCTTGTTTCACTGATTATCCAGAGAAACGTGGCCTCTGACATCAGCAGACTAAATCAGGTGATGTGATTACTCTTTAAACCCAAATCAGGTACTAATCCTTCAGGCACCCTGATCTTTCTGACTTCTCTTCCATTCCATCCTCAAAGTACAAATTAAAAAGGTGAACTATTAGCACTTAAATGGTTTTCAGAACTCTGATTATTTTTCTGACCCTCATTTCTCCCTCAGCAGGATGGAAATGATGCTCACCGAGGCTGCAGCAAACCCAACTCTTTACCATGATAAAAAAAACAAAAAAAATCTGAGATCTGAAGGGAGAAGATAGGGCAAAAATAATTAACAGTGCTGTAGAATGATGAAGAGTTTTAATCCTTTACCTGCAGCTGGGCTGTGTTTTGCTGATATGGGGAGGAGAACATGATTCAGTTTAGCCAGTCCCAGAGCCTCCCAAAATGTCCTGCCAAGTCCTGCCTGGGTCTTGTCCTCTGGGTCCATTCCCCTGTGCTGGCCTGATCAGATCCTTCTAGGAATAAAAAACGACTCTTCCAGGTAATTTTTTTTCCCTGCTATGACACATGCACATAGAAACAGGTGAAAAAATGTTTTATTCTGGTATCTGCATAATTCCAAGGTAAAGGTTATGGCTGTGGATATCTGATGAAACAGCATTCAGTGGTCACGTATTTTAAATTGCCCCCAATCTTGTTTGGTTGTGATAAAGAGCATAAATAGATCGATGCACATATTCATGTTCACATGAAAGCCCAAATCACATGTGGCAGGGATAGAAACAGTCCAATCCAAGCCTGAAGAATGAAAGAGAAGGGTAAAGTCTTGTGGTTTAATAGGAAGGAAAATATATGAGGGAATCTTTCATCTCTGACCATGTTTGCTGCAAAGTAATAAGAGACATTGGCTCTGAATGAAGGAGATAAGGGACTGGGATAAAAATCCAGTTTTGGTATGACAGCCATGGGAGGTAAATTATTGCCTTGTTTTTGTTGCTACAGGCACAGAAATGCAGTGGGAAGATGTAGCTGCAGGGAGAAATCCCAACAAACCCACAGGATGGGCTGCAAACACTCGGGGTTTGTTTTAAAGGGGTGAATGTTGAGATCCTTCCCTCTTGTGAGACTATCAGAGTAACACAGCTTGAATGCCTTGGAACTGTGTCTGGAGCTCCCAGAGTCGAGTGAAAATGTTGGGAAATTGGGAAGCAAAGTAGCAGCACCAGTGAGTTTGTGCCAGAGCTGAAGTGGTGTGAAATCACTGGAGGGAGCTCACAGAGCCATCACCTCAGACCAGCACAGAGCCCCACAATCCCACCCCTCCCACTCTGTCCAATACTGGGCATTTCCAGGTTTCTTTATCCCCATTTCCAAGCCAGGAGAATGGAAATCAACCCAGAGTGGCTCTTTGAAGCTCACTGCATTGCTGAGTTCCTCAATTTACATGGGGTTTCTTAAACAAGCAGGATGATTTTACAACATGCTGAGCAGCTGCTGAAGCCAAACACAAACTCATCTGGAGGCACAGCTGGGTCAGCGATGTGGAGAGGGCTTGGGGTGAAAGGCACTGTGTGAAACAATCTGTTGTGAAGTTGCTTTGACTCCACAGATTTCCAGACAGCCCCTGAGGACTGAGCAAGTCTAAAGATGCAGGCATTAGGCAGCACGAGTGGGATTTTTGGAGATCACCGCTGCCAGTCTGAGCTGTGAAAGATGTCCAGTCTTGCTTTTGTTTTGTTGTCCTAAATGTCCTTTCCTCCCAGGAAAGTTTCCATTTTCCTGTGTTTCTTTTTTGGCTTCTGGAAGGAGAGGAGGGGACATGCAGGTGACGTTCTGTTTCTGCCTGAGGGGACATCACACAGGAGCTCCAGATCCGGCTCTTGAAGCACCAGGAAGGTTCAGACTTGCAGCTGTGAACATTTGGGCTTTGATCCTTTTTTTGGTAGCAGGTCAGCCCAAACTTGGGACAAGATTTCTGTGCTCAGTCCAGCCCAGTTTGGGGGATGTCTGGATCCTGAGGCAGTGTCCATCTGTGCTGTTAATTCTAAACTGGGTTTAGATGGGATATTGGGAAGGAATTGTTCCCTGCCCAGAGAAGCTGTGGCTGCCTCTGGATCCCTGGCAGTGCCCAAGGCCAGGCTGGACGGGGCTGGGAGCAGCCTGGGACAGTGGAAGGTGTCCCTGCCATGTCTGGAGTGTCACTGGATGAGTTTTGAGGTCCCTCCCAACCCAGCCTTTCACTGATGAATTCACACATCAGGTGCTTCCCACCCCACCCAGTGCTCTGAGGTACAATTTTGAATTTATCTCCCCAGACAGTGGCTCTTGGCAGCCCAGGTGTGTTTTGGGTTGCAGATTGTACTGCATTCCCATAGTGATTATTTTTTTTTAACGCTGTATTTTTATATATATTTTATATCCATCTATCTAAGACCATAATGCTTTATGTAGCAGTGACAGCAGCTTCACGGGTTCTTTATTAGATGAAGAATCCCTGGGTTGTGGGGAAAATACAACACATTCTGTCAAAAAGAGAGGGTTTTTCTGAAGAGCAAATCCCTTCAGAGCCTGTTTTCCCCAATTTCCATCAGAGCTTTTAATGATTTGCCCCCTCCAGCTGCCCCAGTTGCTTGTAGGCACCCTAAATTTAGACCATATTAAAATTATAAAATCATAGATCACAGAAAGGTTTGGTTTGGAAGAGACCTCAAAGTTCATCCCATCCCACCCCTGCCATGGTCAGGGACACCTTCCACTGTCCCAGGCTGCTCCAAACCCTGTCCAGCCTGGCCTTGAAAATGACCAATAATATGGATTAAAACAGAATTTCTACTGTAGTTTGAGGAAAAGCTTTCAAAGGACCTGCTGAAATAAAAACAGTTTCTGGGCTTGAATGCAGTTATAATTGCCAGAAATTATCCTCGCAGGACCCAGGTATGATTTTGTGACAGGAAGACAGGTGGGACAGGTGGGACAAGAGCAGTGGAAGCAGTCTGCTTCCATCCCTGGACACACCACAGGTCTTCGTTAATCCTGGTCTGCTGGTCTGGGAAGGGATTTGGGAAAGATGAAGCAGCTGGGACCTGTACTGGTGCTGGAAAAGGGGCTGTTCAAGGACTGTGAGGTTAAAAGTTGAGTTGATTTTGGACACAACAAAAAGTGGGGCTGCATCACACTGATTTCATGATGGTGAGGAATTGATAGAGTCCTGCTGAGGAGCTGACCAGGAACTCAACACAAATCTCCTCATTTATTCAGTCTCAATTTCCAACATTTCAAATCTAAAGTACTAAAGCTGAAGATATTTTTTTTTCATATGAAGTGATTGTTTCCATGGCATCAAAATATTTCATTCTAATTTCTGGTTTTTAAAACCTTTTATTTTAAAAGTTGGTTCTTTTGAAGTTGGAGTTCAAGGAAAAAAAGCTCTGCCTATCACTCCAATCTTATCAGATTGCTGCTTTTGTAAAACAAAGTTTTGTGGGGTTGACAAACACATTTAAATTAAACAGCTTCTTTTGGTTTGAGACTTCTGTAGTGAAAAATATTCCCATGGATTCTATTTGAAACCTGCTGTTAGATGCCTTAAAAAATAAAAAAAATCCAACCAAAAAATGTCATGAAGCAGAATGTGTTTTATTCACCCTGAGATAAATTGCAAGTGTAACAATGCCTGTGAGAAACGGGGAGCTGGAGAGAAATTTCCAGGCACTTCAGTGTGCCAAGAAAGCTGTACACTCATCAGTTATTTCTGCTACAGCTCGAGGTTTTATGAAGTTGAGATATTTTAGGAGCCCTCAATAAAATCTGGAACCAAAGAAATCGTGTTTTCATTCTGAATATGAGGTGAAGAGCAGATTCCTTGAAAGTTCAACAGAAATTTCTGACCTGGGAATGTATGTGGTCCAGCCCAGCCTTGTGATTGTTGCACTGAAGGCCTCAAAAAAGACTTTTAAGTTCCTTTAAAATACTATTTCTTGCTGGTACAATTAGAAAGTTCAGGAAGAAAAACAAACAAACAGAAGAACTGTCTGGCGGTCTCATTCCTTTCAATGCTCTTTCTGTCTTCAAAAAGAATTTTTATTTTTACAATTTTACTTTTACAATTAACCCTGGCAAAATATTTCATCGTGGAGGTAGGAAAGTGCAGCTGTTTGGGTTTTTGTTTGCCTGGAGGATGGCAGAGGGAGGAGAAATGGAGATGGGGAGGGGGCACCACAAAATGCATCACTGGAAAAGGTCCTCTTTTCCCTCAATCCCAGGGAATCTCAATCCCAGTTTGGGATGCAAAGAGCTGGGATTTGCTGCTGTTGGTTTGAGCTCTCTGGTTTTCACATCCAAACAGGTTTTTATGTGAGACTCACCTGGGCTGCACTCCCAGAGGAATGGGTGAACATCAGTGGTAAATGCGGATTATTTTTAGCCAAATTCTGGAGTCCTGATAAGTTTTCACTTTCTCAGCACATTTTATTCAATTTTATTAGGTCATTTAGCAAATAATTTTAATTTTCTGCTTAGATCTGAATTTCTGAAAGTAATGTACTGTTGTACAGTTAATGAGTCTGCTAATAAGCTCCAAGAAAATGTGATTTGCGAATCATTCCAGGACATAACTGTCACTCAGACCCGATGCTAATTAGCATAACCATTAGCAACTATCCCTAAGAGGTCCTTGAAATTTAAATGAGCTTTCCTAAGATCCTTTTTACCGGGGAGGTTGCAGTGGAAAATGCAGCCTGGTGAAAAGCAATAATTCATTAAAGACAAAGCAGATGTTTAGAGGGAAATGCCCACCCGGGTTTCCATTTAGAGGAAATTTAGACCCTCCTGTCCCTGCAGGGCACTGGGTTTGTCCCCACAGTGATGCTGAGAGGTGCCATGGCTCAGTGGCCACTCGAGCAGCCAGGAGAGGCTGCCAAGGCACTGACACAGCAGCAAAATGGGCAGATTTTCACTGCAAAAACACCTCAGTGTGAGGGGGTGTTTGGGTGTATTTTACCCACAAGGTCTCTGCTAAATCTCCATGGATTTACTGACTTGGTGGACTCAGCTTTGTGGGGAAGGAAGAGAAGTTGCAGAGAGGTTGTGGAGGTTGTGGTGAATGTGGCAACACTGAGGTGCTGCAGGACCAGGGCTCCAAATTCCATCTGGATCCAATTCCCACTGGAAACCCCAATTTCATCTGGCCTCAATTCCCACTGGAAGTTGTCCTGAATACTTTACATCACAGGCCCCACACTCACCAGAAAACACTTTTCTCAGCACTTGGCTTTTATTTTGTTCTTCCCCTCTCTCAGCTCGTTGTTCTTTGGACTCCCAGGACTAGCTCTGAGATGTGTTTTAGGAAGATGTGAATCTTCAAGGATTTGTTTAGGATAAGAACCTCACAGAGAGCTTGCTATGCCATTAAAGAGATGTCTCCTCCCAGGTGAAGGTTTAGCCAGGATATCCACCAGGATATCACAGCACTTCAAATATGAGAGCTTCAGGCTCAGAGCTTGCTGTGGCTTGGGGCCATAAAATAAAATAAAAAAATAAAAAAAATAAAAAAATAAAAATAAAAATAAAAAAATAAAAAAATAAAAAAAAAAAAAAGCAGGTTGTTTTAGGCAATTTTAAAGACCTAGCAGAGGCATTGGCTTAATCTCTCTCTTTTTAATCCTGCCTTATCTCATTTACAAAATGAGGAATTCCTACTCTTGCCAGTCAAAGATGGGTGGCCCATCAGGGAGACAGCTCCTGGGGTGATGTCCTGGAGCCACCACCTTTCCTTCCCACAGCCTCCCACCATCCAGGAAACATCCATTTGGGGCAGGGTGAGCATCCCAAAGCTGCATCCATGTAAAAATGCGTTGATGGTTTGGCCACCATGGGTTTGGAACCTCAGGAAAAGAGCACAGGAAGGTGCTGAAGGCTGCAGGACAGAGCCTGGCAATGAGGTTGAAGGAGTTCCTCCTGCTGATCTCCTGAGTATCAGATTGACTCTATCCTGCTTTTAACTGAGCAAGTGAACATGAAACACAGGATTAAATAAAGCAATAAAGTTGTTAAAGATCTAAAGCTGATGCGAGTCATGCAGGGGAGATTAAGGCAGTCACACAATGAACAAAGCAGGTAACAGCCAAGGTAAAAGAGGGGATGAAGTTTGTCAGGATCAAGGAGCTGCCTCAGAAAGCAGTGCCATGAATTAATGACTCGGTAAAAGTCAGCATAAGTGAGGAAACGCCATGTGAAGGGGCCATCCTGTGAAGGGCTGTGTGCCCAGCTGCCTCCAGAGCATTCCCAGCCATCACTGCTCCCTCCAGCTGGAGATCTGTGCCATCACCACCCTCTGCAGCAGCCAGGGCTGCTTTCCTCACACCCCACCCACTAATGACCCACACAATCATTTGTTTTCCTATTTTCTCTGCTTTAATGCAACACTGGGGACTTTGAGGGCTGGGAAAGGATGAATGCAGACAACATCATGCAAAACCCACCAGCTGATTAGGAGAATTATGAATAGTAGCACCATCAGCATCTGGGACCTGACTGATCAGAGATGACTGCGAGGTCCAGAAGGTCTCAGAGCACTTTCCAAGGTCTGTTTGTGCCTTTTCTGATGGAGCCTGAGCAGATCTGCACAGCTGGGTCCTGTGAGCCCAGGTGTGTCTGGCCAGGACTCTGCTGGGCAGGATCCCTTCTGAACCATCAGGATGCAGCTATGTCTCAAGGAATGTGACAACTCAAGCTTGGTTAAACTCATTAAAAACCAGGGCTTTTTATTTTATATGGAGACCTTTTGCAAATTCTTGTTTCCACTGGCAAGTCCAGGAAAGAATGGGTCTCAAACCATTCCATTCATTCTCAATTATTAAAGCTCAGGCTTTAATATGAAACTGGCGTTTCCCTGGCTGTGCTGGCTGCTGATGGATGATCATTTGCCATATTTTCTCTCCCAACAGGAAAATCCGAGGGTGTATAAATCATATTTCCACGCCAGAGAACCAGGTACGGATTTTTTGGTATTTGCCCTTAATTGCCTTCTCGGGTTTTGTTAGACAAGAAAGGATATTAACAGGATTGCACAATGGCCAATTAGTCTTAAAGGTCTTTAGTTTCCTTACTTATCTGGAATAATTTGTAATCTTCCTCTGACAAAGGCAGAAACCCTTTCTGATAATAACACTAAATCAGGCTGCTGGAGCACATAGCGATTAACATATACAAGGGATGTTATACCAAACAGAAATTCAATTTAACAGATCTCACAGCTAAAACCATATTCCAATTACATTCATATCCTTCTGCTTCTCTGTGTTACCCTCTTATCCCAGTCTTCAGAGGTCTCAGCACAAATTTATCATGTTTCCTCATGTTCTTGTTCCTATTCAGCCTGCTCTGTACCCACCATTTTTTTTTCTATAATGTTCTTTGATCTCTTATTTCATTGCTGATCCCTCCTAATGCTGCTGGCTGCAGAGGCAGGGACAGGGCATTGCGAGGGCTGGTGGGTTTTTCTGTCACTTGAGCAGGAGAGAAGACACTTAAGTGCAGACACTTAGGGCACCAGCTCAAGCCCTTCCCTGTGCTGTGACTGATCAAATATTGAGTATTTTCCAGCTGCCAGCTTCTTTCTCTTTTTTAAACCATTAGAAAGGCAGATGGAGACCTGTAAAAGGGTCTTTTGAAAGAAGTGTAATATCACTGCCCTCCCTAGAATGTAAATAAGAACAATTATTTATTATTTTTTTTTTGCCTTTGACCACTGGCAAAGATTGGAGACAGAAAATAATTGAGTGTGACAAAGAAAGCAAGCAGGAGTTGAAAACCCTCTAAACAGAGCCAGTTGTGTCCCCTAACAGGAATTAAAATCCTCATTAATGAGTTGTTATTACTTTAAAAAGTGGAGGTTGAAATCAGCTCGTAAGGAGCTGAGCTGCTTAAGTGAACCTGCAGACAAAGCAGATTCTTATTATAGTCCCTTCCTCTCTCTGCTATCTCTGATTGTGGCTTCCCAGCCTTCTCTGGTCTTATCAAGGTAAATCTCTTTTGTTATCTGAGGATAGAGTTTTAAGTGGAGGTTTTTCCTCTGTACAGTGTGAAGATTATATCAGCTTTTTATATAGTTGGGCCTTTTTATATGGGACAACTTAAATGTTGTCCTGACCCTACTCAGTACAGAGAGAGCCACAGCAGAGGATGAGACAATTTAGCAGCCAAAATAGCAGCGGGACTTCAGTTTCTGTCCTGTCTCCCTGTCACCCCATAAATCTGTAATGGGCAGAGCAATTACATCACTTCTGTCTTTTATTTCCTTTCATTCTGTTTGTTTTTGGTTTTTTTAATTGATTTGTTCATGAGTCAGGAATATTTATTAACAGCGCTTGTAATCACAGAAATACAGAATATCCTGAGCTGGAAGGGACCCACAGGGATCCTGGCCCCACAGAGACCTGGGCAGTGCCAGCACCCTCTGGGGACAGAAGAACCTTTCCCTGACATCCATCCCAACCCCTGACAGAGCTTCAGCTGTTCCCTCAGGTCCTGCAGCTGATTCTGTTGAATCAGCTGTCACCTCTCAAATGCCTCTGCAGTGCTCAAAAAACGGGCAGCTGCCTGCACACAAAGCATTCACCTGTGTCTGGGTTCTGGTACCTTTTTACCTGCTAATACCTGTCTCATTCCATAGGTAACACAGGCAATAAAACCTGCCACTTCCAAATAATCAAACAGGCAGGAAAATGTGGAGCCAAAGAATCTCTGCTACATGGCAGGTTGTACTGTTTGTTGGTTATTGTACAACCATAAAAACTGAAACCAATTTAAGCATGTCTGAGTGCCAGAGAGCTGGCAGAGCTCCTCTGGCTGCAGGGAAAGCAGGATTTGATGTGACTGTGTGGACAGGGCTGGGCTTTCTGTCTGCATCAGCTCTCACCTGAACAGCACAGCAGCATTTCTTCCCTTTGCCAGCCTTCCTGAGTTTTCTCCAGTCACACAGGGGTTTTTCTGTGGCAGAGACACCTCTGCTCACACACTAGCCTGGAGCTTTGGTGACGAGAGCCAGAAGCTTGGTTTGGGTCTGCACAGAGCATCCCAGATGTGTCTGTCTGTGCTCAGGTGGGAATGTGCCCTTGAACAGATCTTCCAAGGCTCCTCATCCCATGCTGTGACTCTGAACATGTCCCCATCTGCAGCAAACGCCAGCCCTGTGTCTCGTGCAGGTCTCTGGGAGATGGGCTGGGGGTTAAAATGAAAGGAAAACTCCATGAAAGTGCTCCCAGAAAGGAGCTGATCAATGAGCTTAACCCTGATAAAGCACTGAGGAGCACAGTGCTGCACATATTGACTGCAGGGAGGGCTTTGGTCAATAGGCACACAGACAGTAGATACTCCAAACACCACACACAGCTGGAGAGATCGAGTTTCACCAGTGCCATACCTCACAAAACTGCTTATTATACCCTGTGCCTCGTAGGATTTATTGTCACCTGCTCCACGTCCAGTGCTGAGTGTGGACCTGGGAGTCATGAATCCACAACTTCCATTTCTACCTCTTGCACAGTGACAAGGTGGACTGATTTCCATCCAAGTGATTTAAACGAGCCACTGGGGAGCTGTGATTTAAATCATTGATGTTTGCTTTTCCCATTGGCAGGAGAGGCAGCTTTTATGATGTATGGCCCTACTGCTGCGGCTGAAATCTGAATTCCTGGAATATTCCCTCCAGATAATCTCTAAAGTTCATGCATTTGCCTCTGGCTGGTGAGCTGGGCACAAGGGAGAGAATTCTTGGCTCAGCTGGGCAGTTTGGAGCTGCTGTGCTTGTATTGGCAGCCTGGAATAGGCAGCTCAGAGGGAAGGTGCCAAATGGGGTTGTTTGAAGAACCTCTTGGCTGCTGCTGAGTGCAGGATGGGAAGGGAGAATGCTCTGGAGAGGGGGGAAGCACAGGAAGGGGTTTGGCAGTGCTGCTGGAGCAGGCAGGTGGGTGTCTGAGCATCCACTGCCCTGCAGCAGGATGGGGCAGCGTGAGTTGGAATGCTCAAACAGGCAGGGCAGGCGGAATTTCACATTGCCAGTGTGAGTGTGAAGGGATTAAACGATGGATGGAGGGATGGAGGGATGGATGGATGGATGGATGGATGGATGGATGATGGATGGATGGATGGATGGAGGGATGGAGATGGATGGTGGAAGATGAGGTGGATGGATGGGGAAGATGGATGGTATGATGGATGGATGGATGGATGGATGATGGATGGATGGATGGATGGATGGATGGATTGAATGACGGATGGATGGATGCACAATTCCTGGTGCAGTTATGCACTAAATTCTCAGGGACTCTGAGTAACCTGGGCTCGTGGAAGGTGTCCCTGTCCTTTGCAGGTGATTGGACTGGATGGCCTTTAAATGTCCCTTCTAACCCAAAATATTCCCTGATTCTACGATTCTGTACTATTAATTAAAATATTCTATACTATTACTTTAAATAATACCTTTTCCGGAAAACCAGGGAACTTTTTGATGCATAATTAGTGAACAGATGGTTCCTTTTCAAATGGCCTTTCCTTTTTTCTCCTAGATAAAAGAACATTCTATAACTAGGCGCAGTGATTTGAGTAAGTATTTTGTTTAACCTTACATTAATCAGTTCTTCATTTTCACATTTTATAAAAAAAAGGGGAATGCCATACTCCTTTACAGTGGGGAATCACATACAATATTTCAAGTTGCACTTAGATGGGATGTGGGACTTAGAAATGTGAAAAGGCAGTGTTTTACTTATGAGTCTTCATTAAATAAAAAGTCCATCAAAGCACTGCATGTAGGGACAATGAGTGAGGGCAGTATTTCTGGTCACCTTAGTGTGTCCTTTAAAATTTATATTTAATATATAATTGATATTCTTGGACTTAACAGATTCCAACTTTTTGACTTTCTGTGTTGTCTGGTCACCATTACAGTGGCTGAATAAGCTGAAATCAAGAAAGAGAATCTTTTCATTCCTGCAAAACTGACCATGAGTTTATGCATTTCTGTGAGCAGCAGTTCTGGGGGAGCCAGAGTAGTTGGTCTGACCTTCTCTTATCTGCAGTGACAAGCAGGTGACATCCAGAGAGAGCACTTTTAGTTTTAGGTGCATAATATATAACAGGTTTACACAGAACGTTGACTCTTGGAACCTAAACAGAGTCCTTTTTGTTTTTAGAACAATAGGTATCTGTGGTTTGACAATCTGATTGCACTTTCATAGAGTTCTTTTTTTGCTTTTATCCATCCTGGAGCTGGCAGCTCTTCTTTCACATTTCCCTTTCTCCACACACAAAGTGAGGAAGGGATTGCCATTTGTGTATAACCCAGAGGGTATAACCCTGTGTATAACCCAGTGGGATTCCTCGGCTCTGAACCTCTAATTAATCCCAACCACTGTTATTTCTTTATTGCAGAAGGCACTTTTCCCACCTTGCATGGCAGAAGCAGCACAGCACACACCTCACTGCCCCCTTTCCATTGTGTGCAGCGTCCCCTGCCCTTTCTGGTCATGCAGAGATGATAAATGACACCTGACACAGCAGCAGTGCCTGACACTGCATCCTGAGGCTTTTTGTGAATGCCACAAGCTTCAGAAAAGCTGTAAGGGAGGAGAGATCCCGGCCTGCCTCACCTGTGTGGGTCAGTGGGGTGGCATTTCAAGGCCAGGTGATGTTTAGTGCTCTGCTCTTCCCCATCTCCTGGTTCCTGTGGCCGTGGTAGTGGTGTGTCCTGTCAAGGATGGATGGATTTCAGCACATTTCCCTTTCACCTGCAGCAAATTTAGGAGAAGGAGATCTTTCCCACCATGGTTGGGGTAATGCAGAGAGTGGTGCATCCATTGATGCCTAATGATTTTTGCCTTTTGTTTTTATATATATTAAGGTTTTTGCCTTTTATTTTTATATATCTTAAGGTTATTTCTTGCGTTTCTTCCATTCTGTCAAATGGTGCACCTGGGATCCCATTGAACACCGAGGTAAAACCATTTTATCCCCTTAACCATATCAATGTCATAATTAAAACTGGCCCTCAAAGCAACACCACCAGCTCTGGTCTCCTCCCCTCCTCCTCTCCCCTTCATACACACGCTCATCCAAGGGAGAAAAAACCAGGCAAATATTAATAATTGCATTATGGGTTCCAAAGCCAGGGCTGGTCTTTTTATCACTGATGAAATAAGGTGGTGAGCAGAGAAGATCCCATCAGAGGTTGCTTTCATCTCTGCAGACAGTGAATGAGCCAGATATGTATCTTAGACATGAAAAGGATCCTCAGTGAAGGCTCTTCTCAAAACCCTAATCTCGCTGGTTCATATGAATATTTTGGAAGTTGTGAACACCCCCTGCTCAGGGCTGTGAGTGTGGAGGAGCTTCAAACAGCTCTGCTCCTTCCTCCTTGTGTTTCTGAGGCCACCAGGGCTCATTTACCAACCCACTCGTGAGGAGAACCATTAAAGGATGTCTGCTTCAAACTCTGTGACCAAGGGGAACAGTAACAGTTTGGCCTCCGTGGCTCTGCCCATGTGGGAATCTCAAAATCCTGTGGCACCACTAATTTGAAGCAGAATTTTCCCTAATTAACATTTCTGCCTGGGATGGAGGGAAGTGTTCTGCAATGATGATGTGAGCAGTGCTGATTTGCCACCAAATGAGGGATGATGCCAGGCAGGGTAGGCTGTGATAATTTGTTTTTAAAACCTCATTTGGCTTTGATTACAGAGAGGGATCTGCAGCAGAGCGTTACACCACAGGGTCCTTAACCTGGATGGGAGACCCAAGCGTGGTCTTGAAATATTTGTGCCCAATTCACTCTGTCCTTAAAGTTATAGGGATGTGGAGGAAGGGCTGATGTCTAAATGGAGATTGGAAATTTTCCCCCCTGTAAAATGTAGTGTCCGTAGAGTTTGAACTCAGAGAAGTTTGATACCAGGTCTAAAAACCAGGGAAAGTTGTGTGGGCTCTGTGTAGAAAAAGAAGGATTTCACAGAAGCCAATGACTCAGAAACATTTCTGAGGAGGAAAGGCAGGGCTGATGCAGTGTTTGTGGTAGCCAATGCCCTCTGGGTGGCACAGAAGCTGCCCTGGTGATGGTTTCAGACCCAAGCCAGGGTCTGCAGTGCCCTGGGCACAGGGCAGGACCCGCTGCCAAAGGGCCCCTTCCCACTGCAGGATGGAGATTGGGAACAACCAGATCCTTCTTCTCCTGGAAAACAATATTTTAATTCCAACTCATTGGCCAGACCCTCTGCTGTCAGTACCCAAAACTGCTGCACCAGCTGAAGTCACCCCAAATGTTCTTTCTTTGTTGCAAATCCCTTTTTAAATCTAAGCCTTTAGAAAAGAACCTGGAACCAATAAATGGCATAAAAGAATAAATGTTCCCAACACATATTTTGGATTTGGTTCAAGCACAATATTAGAAAGCTGAATTAATTGTGTTTGTATCAAACCCAAATATATTTTATGAAACAATGAAGCCTCTTAAATGGCTAACTGCTGCCTGGAATATATTTCCCCTGAACCAAACTAGATAACAGCATATCCCTCTTAAATTGGTCAGGAAAACTGGCTGCCAAATGACAATTCTCTGTCCCATATTTATTCACCATCTGTGACTTCCACATCAATTTGCTCATTTTAAAAATCAAAACTTGTGGTTTTTTTTCTTCCCCTTCTCTCCCTCTCTCTCTTTTCTCTGCCAGCCTTGCAGGGTAAATCCAGTGACTGAAAATGAAGTTCTGTTGTTTCTGCCCCTGCTGCAGAAATGGTTTCTGCTGATGGAGTGTGGCTCTTTCCTCTGCAGCTCTGTTGTCTTTGTGGTGTGTGCAGAATTTTATGCCAACAGGTTCTGGATGGGCAGAATTCCCTCGAGACCTGTCCTTCCCCAAATAAATGGTGAAGAGTGGGAGAAAGAAAGGGGAGAATCAAACTTGTCCCTTTGTGACGAACTTACCAACCTAAAAGCCTTATCAATATTGACGTATCAATGAAGAAAACATCTCCTGAAAAGGAGGAGAATCAGAGGAATTAGTTGGGGATTCTAGTGATTCAACATCACTACATTTTTTATGAGTAAAGAGCATTTGTGGTGCCATGTGAAAAGCTTCTCAGTACATCTCCATGCTCCTCATCCTCCTGCCCCATGCAGGGCCTCTCTGGAGCAGGGATAAGTCTGAGGAGTGTGGCTCTGACTGATTAGAGCCCTTTTAAAATACCTCATAACACAAGAAACATGGGGTCAGTCCAGAGCATTAATGGTAGCAGAATTTATGTCCAGAATTTCTGATCCTGCAGAATGGACTCAACTGATGGCACCCCACCACCGCTGCTCAGAGATCAAGGATTCAGTAGTGGGTCTGAATTTTTGGGGTGATTCTGTGTCTTCATCTCACATACAAACTCAACAAACCACTCAATAAAGGAGTATAATAAAAAGAATAAATTTTTCCCAAGGAATTAGTCTTGCTCTCCCACCTCCAGTTTTTGCATCCCCGCCTTTGCAGCATCACACACCTGTTACTATAGCAGCAGCCTGGGCCATTTTAACCCTGAGCTGGTGCTGGCCACTCTCAGAGAGAAATCAATCCCCTACAACAAAGCCAGGGCTCCTGCTTTGAGAGAAGACAGCTGCTCTCATGCTTGGCTCCGAGGTCTGGAATGGTAAATAACACCCAAGTACATTGAAATTCCGAGCAGAATTTATGATGGAGCCGTGGATAAACACCTTCTCACGCAATTACACATTACTGGAGGCTGATGTCTTGCAATTCCAGAGGGTGGATCAGTTAAACACTCCTTACATTTGTTTGTCTGAGCTGGAAGGCAGCGTTGCTTAGCACGGGTTTTCCCTGAGTGGCTTGACATGACCCTGAGCTTCATCCAGCGTTTTGTTTGACACAAGCTGGTTTTGAGGGCAGCAGAAAAAACTGCCTGCATCCCTCTGAGCAGCCCACATGGAATCAGCCCTGAAACTTAGGCTCAGATTTTATGAACCTTTCCAAACTGCCCCGTGACACTGATGTAAATGTAAGCATTTTTTTTTCTGACAAAGAACTGATGTGTTCTGCTTCGGGTTTGTGTTTATTTCTGATGTCTTTAAATCAGAAACCAACCCGAACATTCTTTGTTACAGACATGAGGTGGAAACTCCGCAAGAAAAGTCTGCCTCATGTTATTTCTGGTACTTTTTGGGAAACATCAGCAGAACCATTTTTTCTCAGAGGTATTTGGATATTCCCACTCCTTCCCCTGCTCCAGTTATTTTAGCTGTAGGTTCAAATAGGAGTTTATCTTTTGGGGGAAAGGCCCGTTGAGGTGTCCTTTTCTCTTCCCCCTGTCTTGCACAGTTATTCTGCAGATGTCAGGAGAAAGATGTCACCCGGAGGCAGCAGCTGGAGCAGGGGGACACCAGGGAAGGTGAGTGTGGCTGCTGCCTTCCTGCCCGAGCTGGGAACCAGTCAAACCAACCAGGGAAAAGGAGATGAAGGAGAAAGGAAACACTCTCCCAGGCAATTTACTGGGAGGAATAAAATTACAAGAGGAATGATTGACAAATTAGTAGCACTTTGCACCTTGTTTTAATGGGATTCCATCTCAGGGAGGAGAAATATGTTAAGTTTCAAATTACCCACTTTACTCGCTGCTGCCTTCTCTAGAATCCAAATCAAGGTAGGCATTTAGTGCTAAATCTTGAGGAAACAAATTGCTTTCCATGCTACACTGCATTCTTAAAACAGCTTTATTCCAAAGTCCAGCTGAGTAAGTTAATTTAAGCAGCAAACAGGGCCGTGACCGCTCAGCACTTGTCACTGAGGCCAGGCATTTCTGTGAGCACAAATCAACCCAACTTCAGCTGAACCTGACCCTGGGCTCCAGCTCAAAGCCATCTGAGATCTGTGAGAGCCTTCAGTGGACTCCATGGCTTGGTGACATTGGCCATCAGTGGTGGCTTTGCTGGGTGTCCCAGCCCAGTGACCCACGCTCACAGGAACACGGAGCAATTCCCCAAAACCCTCTCTTCCCCTCTGACCCTGACTAGAGCTGTCCTGTGCCAGCTCTGGCTCCATCCTCCTGCTGGGTTTATCCTCAAGAGAACCTCCTGGAGGAAATCTGATATCTCTGGATCCTTAATTCCATATTTACATATCTATAAATATAAATGTGTTGGTCCTGATGCCAGAGCTTGTGAGGCAAAGGGAAGATCTAAAGCCAGGCTTTAAACCATTTTTCCATCTGGGCTGCTCCTCAGTGTGTGTTTGAAGCCCTTTCCCATGGCCTCAGCCCTTGCAGGCCTGCTGGCAGCACCAAGTGTCCACTTTATTGAGTGTAAGTGATCTGAAAGTGCCAGTGCAACATCCCAATTTAGTAATGAGACTTATTGAGGCTTTATGAGCTGCTTTGGCTTGCAACACAATTAAATTTCAGGAAATAGAAAATATTCCAGTGAGGCTGGTGGGTTTGTAATGCTATTTGAGGCTTAATGCATAATAAAACCGTGCCATTTAAGGTTTGATATAATATGCAGCAGCCCTAAATGACCAGTAAAAACATTATGCAAATTTTTAAGGAAGTTATTGCCTCCTGCAAATGACAATTTATCAATGGCTTGTAAAGAAAGGGCTTTCCTTCTGGTTATGAACCAAAGAAAATACAGAAATGAGCAGGCATAAATGGGTTATAGGAACAGGAGGTCAGCAGAAAGATGTGCAGCTGGAATTGTGTCTTCCTGTCAGCCAGGGCAGCAATGTAATGCATTATTAATTCTCTGTACTAACAGAGCACGTTCAGCCTTCACTGCCAAAATAAAACAAAAATTACATTGGATTAAAAAGAATTAGATTTTTTTGTAGGCACAATGCCTGCAATTTGCTTTTTATTCTTCTCTTTTCCACTTCTAGTATTTGTTAAACATTTCTAGACTTTTATTTGCAAAGATGAGGGTAAACCCCACAACATCTATTGTCATTACGCCTCTTGTATTAGCAAGAATTCAAATCTTGAGGTGGAACAGTGCAAGATTCTCAAAGTGCTCAGGATTCCATGGGCTGGCATCCCCCACTGCAGCCTGCCCTGGGAGGGAGCAGGGAGGGCTGGGAGAAGGGATAAAACCATTCCCCAACATCACACAATCATTCCCAGGTTTCTTTTTTTTCCCCTGGACACAGTGGATAGAGCCTGGCTCCAAGAGACAACCCCACCACACACAAGTGCTTCACATTATAATGGGTTTTGAAAAATGTTTTGACTGTTATGGAGCCCTTTTTACAGTCGTGTCATCAATTCAGTGGGAGAAGATATTTTATTTTAAATGTGCCACGAAGACACGGAGGCATTTGCATTGTTAATTTCTCAGATGTCAAACAAATACCATTATTGCAAAATGAATGCAGCCACCCAGCTGAGAAACAGATCCATTCACGGCAGCTAAGTGAAACTTAAAAAATGAATGAGCTCTGCTGATTGCAAGTATCGTCAGAAATTAATAATGCTCTGGGAATTTTTCACACCAAAGGGAATGAAAGCAGTGTGAGTGTTTGTTTCTACTTATTGAGCTTCCCCCCTCACTGAGGTGTGAGGGATCATCGCTGGCCTCAGCTTTAAAGGTCCTGACTAAAGGCAGTGGTTTTGTTGCCAGTTTGGGGAATTGATCTCTCCAGTGACATTTGATGTGACCCCCAAGTCTTGGCACTGAGGCCCCTTTGTGTCCCCAGCCCAGCTGAGCCAGATCTTTGCTGTCATTTCCTCCTCTGTGCCAGACCTTTCCCATTTTCCCAGCTGTGAAAAGCCTGATCCCTCTCCTTCAGAAGGATTCCTCCTTTTTATTTCCTCTCCCACTGCACCCTTCCTGCAGCAGGGGATGCAGACACTGCTGTTTCCTGCCCTCCTTTTCCCATTCCTGGCTTTTCCTTCCCTGTCAGCTCCATGGCCTTGGCATTCTTTATGGCTTTGTGCTGCTAATGACAACCTCATCTCACACAAAATTAGTGGAGATGAACTTGTTATGTGACAAATTAAACATAAACAGCTCCGAAAAGCCATTTTGAAGTATTTGTCTGCGTCTGTATATTCATCTGCTGGATGAATCACTTGAGTTATAAAAACTGTGGAAGAGAAAAATCTAATGGAAATGATAATATGATTACTGCCCATAATTCTCACCAATCAAGCAGATCAGTTACACACAAGTAGGTTGCCTGGATGTTTGTGGGGTTTTTTTTATTTTATTATTTAAATCTGATTAAGCAGCTGATTGCAGGCCCTTATGTACCATCTCACACAGTTTATCCTTGAAGTGAGAAGCAGCAGCTATATATTTATTTTATTCTGTTTTATGTGCAGCAGTCAAGCCTCACTGGGCTGAAGGCTCTGTGCCCTTCCCTGCATCATCTTGTTTCAGATATTGAGAGAACACAAAAGATATTTATTTACAGAGGCACTTACTGAGGAGCTAATAAAGTGGCCTCCATGTCCACCTGTATTTTATTTATTTATTTGGCCTTTGTTTGAAAGCCCTTCCTCTGTGTGTTGAGCAGACACAGCTGAGGAATTGGCATCTCTTTTGTACATTAATGGTGATATCAAAACTGAAATGCAGTGATCACCTTGTAGAAAGAGTGACAAGGTGCAGGCTTAATGCCTTTTATCAGGAAATCATGGTTCACCCAGAAAATGGTATTTAAAAAACCTTCAGGTGCGAAGACAAAAGCTGACTGTAATGAGAAGCTACTGCAAGGAGATTGGATATTAATTGTTAAGAAGGTTATAAATCCTGAAGCTGATGGGCTGCACACAAAGGAGAGGTGCATAAGGAGGTTTTTACTCTGGGTATTAATTTTTAAGCTGGAAGAATTTGTTGCAAAACAACTCAGCTACTGTTACAAACTGCAGTGTTCTGAGCAAATTGAGTTCCAGCTCCCCAGAAATGCTGTGCAGGCTCCAGCAAGCCAGGGAAGAATAAAAGGTTTTGTTTGTGTTTGAATCAGAGAGTCATTTGGGTTGGAAAAGGACTTGGAGAACATCAAGTCCAACCATTTCCCTGCACTGCCAAGGCCACCCCTAAACCATGTCCCCATGCCACATCGAGTTGTTTTTTAGATCTCTCCAGGGAAGAGCTGAGAGCAGCCATTACCTTTCTCTGGATAGGGTTTTGCTTGCTGAGAAGCAGGCTTGATATTTGAGTTAAAAAAAAAGTTCCTCAAAAAACAGAGCTTGGGGATCCTCAGAGGAAAAGCAAAATATTCTCATTAAATACAGAGTAATTCATATCAGCTCAACTACCAACACCACTCCAGTGGTGTGATTCTGTGACTACATTGAGCCAAGACAGCCAGGTATGGCTGATTCCATGCACTATTTATCCACCTGCTTTTCAGAAGAGCTTATTGGAGAGGAAATAGAGCCAAGAGAGCACATCCCAGCCAGGACATCTGCTCAGAGCTCATCTTCTCCTGATTCCTGCAGGGTCAGCCTGGGAGCTGCTGGGACTGCTCCAGGTTTGTTATTTCACAACCAACATCTTTTCATTCTGTTTATGGTGCCATAAAGGTTCCACCCTGCCAGTAGCTGTTGGTAATGAGGTGTAGGCTGTGCCAGCACACACTCATTAAATGTGGAGTGGTGTCTTCCTGACCTGGCCACCAAAACCTGGGTTCTCCACACCTTTTTCATTTGCCACAGCACTCACAGAGCATTTTGGAGCTGCTCCATTTGGGAGTGGAATCCAGGTTTTAAAGGCAGTCTCCAAAAGGTGTCTGCTCATTTAATTCATTTGTGGTAATAGCCTTAAATGAGGGGCCTTAATTTCCTCTTAATGTAAGTATATTATGAAATTCTATTGTGAATCAGGCACTTGTAGGGAATCTTAATTATTTTTTAAAGCTTTGCTTCCTTTCAGACAGACAGATTTAGGAGATATATTTGGTCTTGTGCAAATGAACCCTCACTGCAGCTCTGAGCAGACTTTCCCAAGGGGTGTTAGACTCAAAAATTCTGTAGTTTTGGGGAAAAACAACAACTAAGGAGAAAAATTCCACCGAATTTCATGCATCCCACTGATTTTTGATAAAAAAACACCACAGAATACATTATATTCACATTTTTTTTTATTAAAAACCCAGCATTTTTTTCCTCCAACTGTAACAGATACAATTCAATGTTTGCTAATGCCTCGCACCCCTCAAGTGACAACAGAGCTTGACAGCAGCTGGGAGCCACAAAGGCATTGCTGCTTCATGGAGGGGACTGGGGAGTCCCTAAATCATCCTTGGTGCAAGAAAGCACAAAGGGAAATCCACTGTCCTGCACAGAAATTATTTGGTGTGGACACTCGCTCTCAGCCCAGATCCATCAAGGCTTTGCTCACCAGCTCTGCTTTTTATGTGTAAGTTTAATATTTGCATTGCAATTCAATACAGACATTTCTGAACTCATTTCTAGACTGAAACAGGGAGAAAAGCAAGGTCCTGGCTTTGGACTCGGAGCAAATAAAGTTTAGGACAGCCAAGGGGCCCCTCTGAAAGCAGAATCTTCCTCACTCGTGCTCTGGGACAGCCATTAGCTGCTTTTCCAGAGTGCTGCACCTCTCTAAGTACTGCTCCCTGTGGAAAAGATTATTTTTCATTTTTCTCCATTTTTCTCCATCTTCTCCAGCTCCCCATCAGGTGCCATTAGCACCAAAGGCACTGTCAGTTCTGCACAGAGGATCCCCCCTCCTACCCAACACCTTGCTGGGTCATCACAGCAAGGATGCTCCAGGATTGTGTCTCCTTTTATCTTTCTGACTCTTTTTGCCTTTCACTCTCTTTTTTGCCTTCCTGCCCCTTTGGAGATCGTGTCATTAAGCCCTTGGTGCCAGAAGGTTTGTTGTGTTTGTGTGATAAATGTAGGCACACCCAGCAAAGGGGAAGGGGAGAGAGAGGGGCTGGGTGGGAAAAAAGAGCATTTTCAGCTTGGATTTCAATGGTACAAGGCACTGACACGTGTTTATAATCCAGGGGTTGGTTTTTTTTTTTTTTTTTATTTATTTTCAAAGTGCTTGCAAGATTAATCGTCCCCTGGAAAAATCAATAGTAACTCATCACGGGCAAAATCTTCTGGAACACAAAATCCCACTGAAGGGGACAAAGCGAAATTATGGCAGTCTGCAGCAGGGCTAATGAGCCTGTGATTAAAACTGAGGACTGGCTGTGTCACTCTGCACCTCTCCTACAAGCCTCCTGTGACAAATGGCCCACTGGAGCCCTAGATCCTGAAAATAATTTAGTCACCATTAAAAAAGAAATATTTTAGGCACCATTAAAAGGAATAATTAGGCAGCTTAGAATTCTAAATACAATTTAAGAGCCGTGGCTCTTAATCTCTCCCTGCCTCAGTTTCTCTGCTCTAAAGCTGTGAAATTTCCTTCCTCTCTTGTTGAATTTCTTTATTTTCTCAGATTGTAAGCTGAAAGGCAGTTTTGGATGTCTGAACCAGTGCTTTGCCCAAGAGACTCCCAATCTCACCAAGCCCCTCAAACTGCTGCTCTTAACAGAAATACCTGAAGCTCAGGCTGAAATATGCTGGAGAGGCAAAAATAAAGCAAAATAAAGACCAGATTTCCAGGAGGGAATTTGTCAAATGAGTCCCTTAAATCTCATCAGGAAAAGCTCACTGTGAAGGATATCCTTGAACTGTTGAGAGATGAAGTCATTTTGCATCATGTTTTGAGCAGCACTCCTTGGTGTTCAGAGTGCTGGGAAGTGACAGGAACTGGGGAGAGGATCTCTCTTCCAAGAAGTCACCTGAAAAGAAGCAGCAATTTGAACCCCCTGGACACTCTAATGATTTCTGTGAATGCAAAGAGAAGACAGAAACAAGGCTGCACAGCATTTCCAGTAAGGTCTTATTTGGAAGGCATGAAACTGCACATGCTGAAAGTTATTCTCATAATATTTATCAGAAGAAAAGGCCTCACAGAGGCAGCTGCCGGGGCTGAATCAGAACGTGTCAACATTGCACTGCCTCTGATCTACATCAGATCTAAAAGATTTGGCACGGAATTTGGATCAGAGCAATTACCTAGATGGCTATTTGTTAAGCGTTGTCTCAAGCACAGCACTCAGAGAAATTGGACTGTCAGAAGCTAATACAGGAATAATAAGAAGACATTTCATCTCCATTGGACACCAGAGATGAATAGCACATAGGTCTGAATGGGGGGGAAAATAAATTGAATATGTATTTGGCTTTAGTTTTTGTTAAAGGACTATAACATGAATAATGAATATTTTAAGGAGAGAAGACTGGGCCTTCAATTTCTTTCAATAATGTTACTGTTGTATATACTGGTTTGAATAAAATACATTTCATAAAACACCTACACGCTGCTCTGCAATGCATTATGGATGGCTCCTCTTGAGAAATCTTACATTGCTTTCAATTTTGACACAGTGATACAGTAATAATAGAAAATTCAGGCATAATATTCACACCACATCTTTCCTCCCCTCTCTATTATTTCGTGCCATGCTGGCTGAGCACAGATGTGCTTTCCCTGTGTGTTCCCAGGCAGCTCACAGGGCACAGGAGAAGGGATCTGCTGCACTGGGGGTTGTGTCCTGGGCTGTGTGGGCTGAGCACAGAGGCTGAGCAGGGTTTTCCACCCAAAGGATCCCCAGGAATTGAGTATTTGCACAGAAAAGGGGCTGCCAAGGCTGGGAGGAGCAGCCAGCAGAGCACAGACTGTGCTGCGTGGGGGTAGGAGTCAAACCACAAACAGCCCAAGAGGTTTTCTTTGGTGTCGTGGTTTGAATTAATTTAATGGGGGGCAAAAACCCCCAAGTTCCAGCAAACCCCGCTCCTTTCCCCATCCAGGTCCTAGAAACAAACTTTTCACAGAGAGGAAAGTGAAAAGAAGAAGGAAAAAACCCTATTTATTTAACAAAACAACAACAAAATAATATGCCCACAAAGAAGAGACAAAGCTGCTCGTGAGGATGTCTCATATTGTTCATGACACCAGAATGGTTGAGGTGTGAGGTCCCTGTGCAGGGACAGGAACAAATCATCCTGAAAGATCCCTTCCAACCCAAACACTCCACAATTCTCTCATTCCATGAAATTCAGAGAGGAGCTGAGTTGCTGGGAGTCACCTGTGAATCACAAACCAGCCTTTCAAGCTCTACAGCCTGATGTTCAGCCCAAACCTCTTCCACTGGGTATTTCTGTCAAAAGCTGCAGTTTGAGGGGCTCGGTGAGATTGGGAGCTCCAGTGTGTTCAGACAGCCAAAGCTGCCTTTCCTCGGGTTACAATCTGAGAAAATAAAGAAATTCAGCAGGAGAGAAAGGAAATTTGCAGCTTTAAAGCAGAGAAACTGAGGCAAGGCAAAGGCAAACTAAAGATCCTGTCTACCCCAAGCCCCCTTTTATTTACACACTTCAAAGCAGCTCCATCTTCCCACCTTCATTAGCCCTTCCCTCACCACCCTCAGCAGAGCAGTTCTTGCCTAATTCTCCCATCTCTGCTGTGTTTTTAGCGCTCTGTGTGTGCCTGGGTGTGTTTTTGTGTGTTTTTGTGTGTTTGTGTGCAGCTGTGACCCAAAGGGTGCCGTGCTCCTGCCCCATGCCCGTCCCGCTGTGCAGAGCAGCTCTTGGGGAGCTCTCAGCTAATCAGAGTTATTCACTTGCAGCCTTCACCCTCTCATTTTACCTGCTGGGAGGCTCAGGCATGGCTGGCACTAAGTGGAAGGAGCACAGTGTTGTGATTGCTAATTGTTCTGGGGGAATGTTGTGATTTACCTTTGGAAGCCGATCCGTGGGTGAGTTTTGTTCCTGATTTCGGAGTTGTGCTCACAGGGTCCATGACCATGGAGGGGTTTCACTCCTTGGGCAACATTTCCAAAGCAGAGCTGGATTTGTTGGCTATTTTTGCTATTTTTATCTGCCAGACAGCCTCTGTAGCCTTTTTACTTTGAATACTTAGGATCTGCTATACACTTGGAGACGAACCACGCCTCTGGAGACTGAAGAAAACAAAAAATAATGTCTAAAATTTTGTGGGAGAAGCTGGAGGTTCTCTGAAATTTCAGAATCCAGCAGTGAGGAGTGAGTGTGTGTCCCTGGATTCTTCCAGCACAACCCAGGAGCATCAGGAAAGGTACAAGTGGTGGATTGTGATTTTCCACAACCCTGGATGGGGTTTAATGCTGTCCTTACCCTTCTGCAGCACCTTCTCCGTGCTCCTCACTGCTCTCCTGCTCCTTGAATCCAGCTGGGGACGGCACTGCCTGATTTACCATTCGTTCATCGATGAGAGATCCCTTTTTAGTTCAAAAGCCTGATTGTTTACCACAGCATCTCACAATTCCCCTCGTAATTTGCCTAGAAACGAGGCTGTGCATGCATCGCAGGAAGCCAAAAGCATCTGCCCTGCTGTTAACACAAGAGCCCACCCCCACAGCAGATAAGAGCTCCGACAGGAAATAATCCACAAGATTTATGAAGAAGCATGCACAGGAAGAGGCAAAGCTCCCTGGAAAGGGTCTGAGAGTCCTTTTTGGCCAAGCAGGTGAACCCTGACTTTCACCCTGACTTTGTTTTGCTTTCCCAGGCTCGTGGGCACAGGGAAAGGTGAAAGCTCCAGTGCCACTGGGAGCCTCAGCAGCCACCCCAGCTGGCCAGGTGAGGATCTGGCCAGGGAACTGCAGTCTGGCCAGGTTTCTGACCCATTACCCAGCTCCTTCCTGCAGCCTGACTCTCTGTGAAAGGTTTTGTGGGGCTGGCAGCAGGATTGTGACCCCAGGAAGTTTCCTGCTGGCTTTTGCTCACAGGAGAAAATAAGCAGGAGTTTCCATCCCCACATTATCTCCAGAGCATCCTGCACCCCAATAACACCATGGAGAACCTCCTTCAAGCACTGTGTGGAGCTCTTGGGTGTCTTTCTCCCTGCTGCTCTTCCCCACACCTGGAGAGAGCCTCACTCCTTGTCCAAGCACTCAGGTTCCAGCATTTCCAAGTGTCCTATGGTAGCTGAGTATTTGTATTCCTAACATCTGCTTATGTTTTTTTTTTTCTTTTTTTCCCTCTCTTTTCTG
>CM019231.1:3901886-3988249 GCA_009741485.1 Malurus cyaneus samueli | reverse complement strand
ATTTAGCACGGGGCTGGCTCCTTCAGGACGGGATGGAATGGGCAGCAAAACCTCCATAATTTATAAATGCATAACCCTGGGGCACAAAGGGCTTGGAGGAGCCATCAGGGTTGAATAATTATTCATGCGCTTCGACAATTGTCTGAATGACAGCTACTATGTTAGTACTCAGTCATGAATTCTGGAAGTCTGATGGACATTTTAGAGTGAGCCAGAACAATTCTCAAGATATAAATTAAAAAAAAAAACACTAAACATTATGGAATAGGCGAACTAAATAAATTAATGTCAAAAGGGACCAATCCCTCCACTGCCTACCAGCAGTATGATGAAAACATTGCTTAATTCTGTATTCCTTGAGCTAACTGCCTGCTCTGGAATCATCCTATTTCCTCGATAATAGCTAATCATACAGTAGCAACCAAATTGCATGTGTCCCTTTACTTAACTTTGTAGAACACATAGGCAATTATGAGATGCAGTGAAGAAAAGTAAGGGTTATATACTTCGGGATGGTCTCCAGAGTGCATCCATTTTGGGTAGGGACGTTAGACATGTAGCAAGATTTTGGCCCCTCTTGGCTCTGGTGCTGATCCTGCCTCCAATGTATATATGTTGAGTTCAATGGCATGATATATGTGCGACCTTGTTATGTAATGGTTTAGTTTGTTCTGTAACATGGAAAATAGCTTACTTCACCAGCTTAAAAATTATTCCGATTCCATGGGTGATGAGCTTTGTGTTTCGTCGTGATAATATTATTTAAAAAAATTATCTGGCCAGACGTTTGGTCTTCTGCATTTGGAAGATTCAACTGTGAAACTTTCAGATAAAACCTATTTGCCAAGTCGTTTGTGTGTTGTTGTAACACCTTACAATCTATATTAGAATGGAACAGTCCCAACCTAATACCCCTTCCTCCCATACTCCAACATTTATGTTCGTGTGATAATTTCTCCATTGGCTTCAAGAAGCAACCTGATTGACTGGCTCCAGATAAATAGCAAAAGAGGTAGATTTTTATTTTTAATAATTTGTGCTCTTGTAATTTTTAGGGCAGCTTCATGCACTGACCTGTTACTGATGGCCATGACTAGGTGGGGCGCATCCTGTCAATGAGACATCTCCAATGACCGCTTGGTATTTGTGAACGCACATATCCATTTCCCTGGAAAAACAGGCGTTTAGATGAAATCATTTTGATATACTGACCAGGTCTTGGTTAATCACACACTTTGTCTAAAGTGTTTTGTGTGTTAACTTTGCTAGTTAGAGCTTGTAAGAGAAATAAGGAGGAGAACAGTCTTAGTTATTACAGAGGCCAACAGATATTTAGCACTTTTTTGGCTTTTACTAAGTGCATTACATTTGTGAGTTTAGTTCTCTTAGCTCTATATTTCCCACTGAGACCCTTTCTTTTTTGTTTGGTCGGTGCTTCATGTGACCTCTTGCATCAAGAGGAAATTTATAAATTGCTTATAGTGTGAGGTCGCTGGCAATTATTCATATAGTCGGCTCAGGAGTTCTGGTATGATACTGAAATTTTGACTGTGTCCTAGCTAAGAAATAGTGATTCCTACAATTTGATTACATCGTTGGTGCTCAATGAAGCGGACTTTTTTGACTCTAAATTATATAACCTATATTTCAACTCTCTTTAGCTGAGTAGATGGTATCCAGTAACATCAATATGATGTGCTTTAAGTATTTTTCTGGTAGCACTTGACCTTAACGATCCTTTGAAATATAATGCTACAGCTCTCTTTGGCAGTTTGTGAGGGAGACTGAAAGACTTGGTTATTTTACTGAATGAGTTAATATGCAGGTGATTCCATTGTCAAGGAGCTGGGTAGTTTTCAAGAAAAGAAATAGTTTTGCATAGTCCAATACATCAAAATTTTAATTGTTTGTTTTTTTTTTTTTTTTTTATGGAGGCTCTCTCTCTCAGCTATTGAATACCCTTGTTGTGTATCTCTAGTGCGGATCCCTTCCTCAGACCTCATGTACACGCGACAAACGTAAGTATGCGCAAAAGCCATTTTTTTTAAGGAACGGCTAGCTAGTTACAGAAAACCACACGACCATCTACCAGCAATTCATTGCCATGGCTCTGTATTAGAACTCTAGCGTCGCTGAGGCCGCATACCTGGGTTGGAGTTTCCTGGGATATATGAGAACGAATCAGCCAATGAACTGTACAACTATAGAAGGTAAGCACTAATATCTTTATTAGCGCGTTCCCTCATAATCTTACATTAGCTGAGAGAAGGTGCTCATCGTTCTGGGATGTTTGTCCACTCTATGCTCACACAGAATAGAGATCTTTTAATGCAATCGGCTTGTTTTTCTCTTCTCTATGTTTGCCTGTAGGTGTTGAGCTTTTGGTTGCTGCATGGTAAAGGGTTTATTTTCCAAGAGAGAAACAATCTTCCATATCTCTTGTTGTGACTGACGTAGCTTGTGCTTGGAGGCACTCTCTCTTCTGCTAGTTTGGAATCTTCAATCAATTTTCAATATTACACCTCTAGCTAAAGCAGACCAGGTAATAATTTGATTTCTGTGTAAAGCTGCAGCAGCAGAGGGTTGCAGAGCCCACTGAGGAAGATCAGGAGATATACATGGAAGCAAACCTTTGCCTCATTCTCTCTCTCCCCCTGCTAAGATGATGCATGGAGGTTGATCTCAACTCCTGCTACAAAGTTCTCAACACCAAGGGAGGGGAACTACTCTCCAAATATCTTTTCTTGTTATGCACCAAGTGCTTTCAAGACTCAGAACACAAATAAGCCCTGAAATTGACAAGTCTAATAGGTAGTGTGTATTTCAGCTGTAGCCATTGGTAGTCTGTCACTGAACCTATAGATCTTGAAAATGAAACATGCAGGTTCCAGTAAGAGTTCTTTATTGAAGCTGTCCTGCTCTGCAAAAGAGGAGACAGGGTTCAAGTTGCTGGAATTAGTGGCCTAGCACTCTCAATTCTCAGCTGCTTGAAACGGTGTGTCAGGGATTATACAACATCTGCATTGTTAGGTGGAGCTTTTTCTACCATTTTTTTCTTCGGTGATATTCTTTTTCTACCCTTCTCCAGCTGAAGTTTTGAGGGGTTCTTTCTCACAAAGTGATGCCAATTGGTTAAAGAGGAATTGATCGAGTAGGCAGAGTAGTATTCACAAGTAGGAAAGGATTTCATCTCTGATAGTAACGCGCAAGAATATGTCCGTTCTCATGGGGGAATGGAGCCCAAAGGCACCCTGGTGATCCTTGGTGCAACTAATTCCTTCAACTCTTTTCCAAGGAGGGTTTTCATTGTTTAAAAGTGGATAAAGAGAGACAAAGTGATGTGTCGATCTCCAGCTTGAGTAGGATCGAAAAAACTAAACAATAATATAAAAGAGACCAGTAGGAATTTTGAGGGCGAAAGAAAAGAATGGAGCTGCTCTTGGAGGCTATGATAAAATCGTTTACCCTGAGTTATCAAAACATTGTGTTTAGTTCTTTAGGTTACGACTGTTGACAACATGAATAGAAAACATATAGAAGTAACATTAGAATGCAACTTTTTCCGTAGTAAAGCTCATTTAGATTTTTTTTTTTTTGTTTTCATTTTGCATGATGGGGAGAGATAATTAAGGGTTATTCAGATTACAGTCCTTTTTTTTATTTTTTTTTTTATCTTTTTTTTTTTGAAAACGAAGAAATAAACCTGATTTGTGAATTGCAAATGTTTCGGATCAGCTGAGAGCCCTTCATCAAAGTTAAAAATTGTTGTCTGTTTTTCTTTTCTCCATTATTGAAGCCTTTTTTAAACTTTGAAAAATCTGTGCCAGATTTATTTTAGGAGTCCAAGGAAAAAAGAAGACAAGCATTATTGAAGAAAGAATTTTTTTTTATTAATATATATTTCCATTTTTGCAGCAAAAATGTTTTGCCAAACTAAAAGAAACAAAAAAAAGCAATGCTTAATAACTTGCCTCAGCTGCCATGCAGGGCACAGGCAGCTTTTATTTATTGCCTAAAAGACAGCTGTTAATCAGTTAGAGAAACCAACTGCAAAATACTTTGAGCCAACTGGATTAAAGYGATTATGGGATTATTAAATGGATTAAGTTCTATCGATAACTGGTTGCCAGCCAGAAGAGTTAAAGTCCTAATCAGTTAGAGGAAAAAAAAAACCAAAAAAAACATGCTAGCCACTTGTGTTTGTGGTTCACCTTGAACTTATCTGTAACTTCCACTTGTTTCAGTCATGTTTCTATGGCAACAGGGTAATTGACATTAATTACCATATTTTGTCTGTGGTTATTTTGTGCTAATTTAATTTTTTCATTGCTTCAAATTGTAATGTGAGACCAGAGAAATAGTTTTTTCATTCTGATTCTGGTAAGAATATTTCAAAATAATAAGGTTTTTAGGACATCAGGATACATTCCCCTTCTCCCCAGTGCTACACTCCACATGGAGTCCCAGTGTCCCAGGACTGGTTTAACTGGGACAGGATAAAGTTTCAGGGGGTTTAGGTCACAGCAGCAAAAGGGGGGAGCCAAGAGACACAAAGGGTGTAAATTCCAACAGGAGCTCCCACTGGATGTAAGGAAAAAAGTCACCTCCATGAGGGCAGTCAAACACTGGGGCAAGAGATGTTGAGAAGCCTCAGTCCATGGGAATTTTCCAGAGCAAACAGATTAAATCCTGGACTTTCTGCCCTGGTCTCACAGTTGAGCTTGGTTTGAGCATGAGGTTGAACTGGACAATTCCTGTGGTCCCTTCCCACCTTAACCATCCTCTGACCTCGTGTTCCTGTGATTCTGCCATTATTAATCTCTTTTGTTATTTCTCTATAATCATAAAAATGATGAATACACAGCATCTCATAGGGTGTAGCAAGATTTATACTCTGCCTGAGGAACTTTTGTTTTTCCTTATTCACTGGAGGCAATTCGGTGCTATCCCAATCAAAATTCATTGTATATGTCCTCACATCTGAGATTTTGACTCCAAATCCCTCAAGGTGCTTTACACACTAACCCCTGCTGAAAACAGTGCTCAGCAATGTTAGGAAATGTCACCCTAGAGGGACCTCACAACTGTAAACTATAATTTCTTCTTTTTCTCTTTAATAGCTAACATAGGCCGTAAAACAAGGTTACTGGATGACATAGCTGCTGTCAAGCTGGGGGAAAAAATAATGAATTTACNGGCTCTCTCCAGGTGTGGGGAAGAGCAGCAGGGAGAAAGACACCCAAGAGCTCCACACAGTGCTTGAAGGAGGTTCTCCATGGTGTTATTGGGGTGCAGGATGCTCTGGAGATAATGTGGGGCATGGAAACTCCTGCTTATTTTCTCCTGTGAGCAAAAGCCAGCAGGAAACTTCCTGGGGTCACAACCTGCTGCCAGCCCACAAAACCTTTCACAGAGAGTCAGGCTGCAGGAAGGAGCTGGGTAATGGGGTCAGAAACCTGGCCAGACTGCAGTTCCCTGGCCAGATCCTCACCTGGCCAGCTGGGGTGGCTGCTGAGGCTCCCAGTGACACTGGAGCTTTCACCTTTCCCTGTGCCCACGAGCCTGGGAAAGCAAAACAAAGTCAGGGTGAAAGTCAGGAGTTCACCTGCTTGGCCAAAAAGGACTCTCAGACCCTTTCCAGGGAGCTTTGCCTCTTCCTGTGCATGCTTCTTCATAAATCTTGTGGATTTATTTCCTGTCGGAGCTCTTATCTGCTGTGGGGGTGGGCTCTTGTGTTAACAGCAGGGCAGATGCTTTTGGCTTCCTGCGATGCATGCACAGCCTCGTTTCTAGGCAAATTACGAGGGGAATTGTGAGATGCTGTGGTAAACAATCAGGCTTTTGAACTAAAAAGGGATCTCTCATCGATGAACGAATGGTAAATCAGGCAGTGCCGTCCCCAGCTGGATTCAAGGAGCAGGAGAGCAGTGAGGAGCACGGGGAAGGTGCTGCAGAAGGGTAAGGACAGCATTAAACCCCATCCAGGGTTGTGGAAAATCACAATCCACAATCCACCACTTGTACCTTTCCTGATGCTCCTGGGGTTGTGCTGGAAGAATCCAGGGACACACACTCACTCCTCACTGCTGGATTCTGAAATTTCAGAGAACCTCCAGCTTCTCCCACAAAATTTTAGACATTGTTTTTGTTTTCTTCACGTCTCCAGAGGCGTGGTTCGTCTCCAAGTGTATAGCAGATCCTAAGTATTCCAAAGTAAAAAGGCTACAGAGGCTGTCTGGCAGATAAAAATAGCAAAAATAGCCAACAAATCCAGCTCTGCTTTGGAAATGCTGCCCAAGGAGTGAAACCCCTCCATGGTCATGGACCCTGTGAGCACAACTCCGAAATCAGGAACAAAACTCACCCACGGATCGGCTTCCAAAGGTAAATCACAACATTCCCCCAGAACAATTAGCAATCACAACACTGTGCTCCTTCCACTTAGTGCCAGCCATGCCTGAGCCTCCCAGCAGGTAAAATGAGAGGGTGAAGGCTGCAAGTGAATAACTCTGATTAGCTGAGAGCTCCCCAAGAGCTGCTCTGCACAGCGGGACGGGTGTGGGGCGGAGGGCACGGCACCCTTTGGGTCACAGCTGCACACAAACACACAAAAACACACAAAAACACACCCAGGCACACACAGAGCGCTAAAAACACAGCAGAGATGGGAGAATTAGGCAAGAACTGCTCTGCTGAGGGTGGTGAGGGAAGGGCTAATGAAGGTGGGAAGATGGAGCTGCTTTGAAGTGTGTAAATAAAAGGGGGCTTGGGGTAGACAGGATCTTTAGTTTGCCTTTGCCTTGCCTCAGTTTCTCTGCTTTAAAGCTGCAAAATTTCCTTTCTCTCCTGCTGAATTTCTTTATTTTCTCAGATTGTAACCCGAGGAAAGGCAGCTTTGGCTGTCTGAACACACTGGAGCCTCCCAATCTCACCGAGCCCCTCAAACTGCAGCTTTTGACAGAAATACCCAGTGGAAGAGGTTTGGGCTGAACATCAGGCTGTAGAGCTTGAAAGGCTGGTTTGTGATTCACAGGTGACTCCCAGCAACTCAGCTCCTCTCTGAATTTCATGGAATGAGAGAATTGTGGAGTGTTTTGGGTTGGAAGGGATCTTCAGGATGATTTTGTTCCTGTCCCTGCACAGGGACCTCACACCTCAACCATTCTGGTGTCATGAACAATATGAGACATCCTCACGAGCAGCTTTGGGTGATGCCAAAGCGCAGCAGTTTTGGGAGCAGGAGGGTGAGTTGGGAGCTGTTGCTGGTGGCTTTGCTCAGCCTGTCACCTCTGGTGTCCCCTGCTCCAACCCCTGACTCCTACCCCAGACAAGTGAGGAGCAGAAGGCTCCTGAGTAGTGGAAGCAGAATTCATTCTCTCGGGCAGAGCAGTTCAATAAAATCAAATAGAGTTCCTTTAAGTCCTCCCCACATGTAGGACAGAATAAGTTTTTTTCCAAGGAAATGGAACAGTTCAGTATTATTTGTGACAAATTAAATGTGGGGAAAAAATATAATTTCTCAGTCAGCTTTCTTGCTGAATGCCTTGCCTGGTAGCCAGCTGTCTGCCAGCTTTTGCTAACATCACCACATCTAAAATTATAGTTGTGGGATAGTTTTTGCTGCCTGCCTGCAGTTCTTAGGGCTTGTCCAACCAGATTTGTAGGGTGGCTGATCCTGTCTAATGTCCTTTGTCAATGGCCACCACAGCAAAGTGCTCTGGAGGTTTGGCTCTGGCCTCGATTTCCTCATTCCTTTCCACCCAGTCCTTCCTCCCTTTTCTCTCCTGTGCCTTTCGTTGTCTCAAACCTCTCTCATTTGCCATCTTATTTTCTTTTTCTGTCATTTAGCACTGCTAAATGACCCTGTCTCCTCCATCTCACAGTCCCCCTGCCATCAATAACCATATTCATTTCTGAACTGATGTTTTGGGATGATCTGTAGGATTACAATGGGAACAGAGCCCCTTCTCCAGCCTACCCATGCAGGATGAGACCCTGCTAACAGAACAGGCAGGGACCAGTTGAAAACAGGGACTGAGTTTCATTTCAGGTCTGCACAAGGACATTTGGAGCCACTGCTGCTTGGCATAATTGTTTGAGGTCCCTGCAGAAAAAGCCCAAGGGCTGAGTGGGCCAGGGAGGTTTTCGTGGCACTGTGGCTCATTACAGTGATGGATGCCTTGGCTGCAGCGTAACAAATGTAATCCTTGAGATATCTCAGCTCCAACTTCCTCCAAGGCAATAACAGACCTGTGGCTGCAAGGCGGTTTATTTTGTATATTTTTTAAAGAACGGAGACTAAACACACAGAGAGTCTTTCAATTTGTTGTTTTCCAGATACCACTGAAGCCTAATGAATAAATAAGTACAAAATTAAAGGTTCATTACCCACCCCAAAACATCCCTGCCATTTGTTAAACCTTTCAGAGGAAGCCAGGAATATGGAGAAGTGCCCGTTAGGAGGATAAACATATCACGGATCTGAATGTCAAATCAAATTGAGCAAAAATTAATTAGCTGGGTGAGCTTTAGAAGGGAGAGTCTGGTGTCTGCAGACCCTGTTTACCTGTCTGTGCTTTCTGAGCTGGCTCAGGAGGCACTGGGGGCTGTGCAGGAATCGATGCCAGCTGCAAACCTCACTGCTCACTTCCACGGAAAAAAACCTGTTCCTCATTTCAGAGACCACTTTTCTTCCATCTTGGAAGAAATTGTCTGCAAATGGGCTGCTCCCTGGTGCCAGATGCTCTGAGATCTGAGACTCCTCTCAAGCTGGGGACTTATTAACCCAAAGGTGGCCCTGAAATTGCAGTCCAAATTGTTTTGAGGGAGTTTTGGACCAGGCCCCCAGTGCCAGCTGGTGTGTGGCTACAGCTCGGCGTACAAATGATGCCCCGAAACCCAGCTATCTGTAGCTGAGAGTTAATCCCCTCAAAATCAATAATTCCCCATCCCTGAGGCTGTTGTTTTGGTGATGGACGGCTGGCAAGCGAGACCCAACTTTCTGAAACCCTCGCCTTTCTCTCCCCTCTCTGAAACAAGATTTTCTATTATTGCACCAGCTGATAAAACAACTGTAATCAACTCTTTTCTGCTCCATAAAATAGTTACTGCTAATTGCTAATTTTTGGGAATCAGCTTCCTGGCATATCTGGAAGCATTGCAGAGCCTGGGAGTTAACAATAATCACCGCTTTCGCAAGAGCCACCATTCACTTGCAGGGGTTACATGTGGCCCAGCCAAGAGTTTTTCACTGACAGGAGCCAAAAAAACTGCTGGAGAGGGAGTCTGGTGATTGGTCAGATATTAATACACAAACACATTTTTATTTGTGTTCCCATATGCGACTCTTGACGGCGAATTAAAATTCAAGCCGCCGCTGCTCGCCGGCCATTTGCATACAAAGCCACTTGATTTGGGCAGACAATCACAGTAATTGCAGGGGCAAAGAGCTGCTGCCTCGTGCTTGCCACTTGAAAAAGGAGTTTCTGGGTGTTATTAACGCCAGGAAGCAGAAAAAAAATGCAGACTTGCTGGAAAGTTCTGTCTGTGAGATGCTTCCAAGATTTCTTTGATAGGACGTTGCTGTTTCTGGGAAGGGGAATGAATAAGAATCAAACTAAATGAACAATGTACTTGTTCTTACTAGGAAAACTCACTCTGTAATCTTTGTATAAAAACCAGGGCAGAAGGGGGAATCAGCCAAATGGACATTGGTTTATCAGAAATGGTAAAGCAGTGATGGGTGTATTCCACAGAACAATAGAAAGGTTTGGGTCAAAGGAGACCTTTGTCATCCTCCTTCACTTCCCTTTCACTGGTGTTTCCTAAGGTAGACAAAGTCTGGAAGTCCTAGAACTCATTTAGAATAGCAATCCTACTTCTGCAGTGCCCAGAAAGGCTGGAATTGCCAGACTCAGCTGAAATTATCACGAGCTAACCCAGCCCAGGAGAAAGCCACCTGTAAAGGGTTTTTATGTGAGCAGGAGAGATGCAGTCAGTGAGCCTGCTCTGCCCATATCTGCACTGGGACTGGTTTATGGGGTGTTGGAGTGGCTGGATGCTTTTCCAAACCTAATTCAGGGGTGATACCTTTGTTTCTTATCCATATTAGACTATTGTCAGGTTTGTTTGCCCCTCTTTGACTTCTATAAATCATGCTTAGGAGGTTTTCCAGTTCATTTTCCTCTTAGCTACTCCTATCTCCACCCTCAGCTATTCAACCTTCCCTTCTCTGGCCAAACTTTAAATCCATTCTTCATAAAAACCCCATTAAAAGCAAGTCCTTTCCTTCCCATTCCTGTATTAAGCAGTATATAACACTGTTTCTGTTTATTTCTCATTATTTTGCAAATGCCTTCAGTAAAACAGCACCTTAAACAAGTCTCAGCCATAGCCTGAAGGTTCTCTGAGCGCTGGTTTGGAGTTTTCTCTCCCTTTATTGCATCTATAAAATAATATGTGATACTAAGCAAGGTACAAGTAACCCACTTCCACAATGTACTCTGCTTTATGGCCTAAAAGCCCCATTAATTCTGCTCCATTATTCCCCCAAAGGAGAAACAGAAAATGTTCATTACGAGCAGAACAAAGGAAAATCCATCCCTTTTCATTTGAGGGAATTAATACAAACTATAGATAATTCTTAACTATGGGAAGTGAGACGTGGGGGATCTCTTCATCAGTGGGGAAGGGCATTTAATCCCACTCAATCATGAATTACATGAGAAAATAAACTCTACAATTCTGGTTTGCCATGAATACCAATGGATGCAAAAAACCAACAGCACAAAGCAAAGCTGGACTGAAACTCCCTTTAAATTCAAAGACTTTTTGTAATTATTGGGTTAATTTACCAAAGTAAAAAAATTGTAGAAAAACAAGGCTCCAGGAGGAAGTTATTATGCATTGCTTTTTTGTTCTTTTTTAGTTTGGCAAAACATTTTTGCTGCAAAATGGAAATATATATTTAAAAAAAAATTCTTTCTTCAATAATGCTTGTTCTTTTTTTTCCTTGACTCCTAAAATAAATCTGGCACAGATTTTTCAAAGTTTAAAAAGGCTTCAAAATGGAAAAAGAACAGACAACAATTTTTAACTTTGATGAAGGGCTCTCAGCTGATCCGAAACATTTGCAATTCACAAATCAGGTTATTTTTCTGCTTTTTCACAAAAAAAAAAAAAAAAAAAAAAAAAGGACTGTAATTTAATTAACCCTTTCTCTCCCATCACTGAAAAAAAAAAAAAATTCAAACTTCTGGAGTGTTCTACTTCAGTCTAGCCTAAAATAAATTTTGACACTCTCTTATCCTGCCTCCAGAGCAGCTCATGCCAAATTCCACGGTTTATAGAGATCTTTCAAAAGTGGAGATGAACTCCACCTCCCTTGAAGAGTGAGCCCAGGATCACCAGGGGCTGGGCTCCAATTTCCAGAGACCAATTTCCATCCAGAGATGAAATCCTGTTGTGAATCACCCACATCTTAAATTGGACTGAGCCCAAACTTCAGCTGGAAATTTAATGAAATCCGAAAGCTCCCTACAGCTGTAAACACAAGTCAGCCATCGATCTGTGTTGTCTTCTTTATTTTCTATTTGTTCTGGCCTCGGAGAGCCCGTGTAACTCGTGGAGTTGAGTCCAATAAGCAGAGATGTTCCATGAATCTCTTCCTGTGGGCTCTGCAACCTCTGCTGCTGTTTAATTTCCCCGTGACTGACAACTGAGAGGTGTCAGCAGGCAAAAGCTCCCCTCGGCATGGGACGGCTAAAAGATTTCTGTGGAGTGTGAAAACACCTCAGATAAGGGAGGAAATGCTCCTCAGGCTGATTGTTCTTCCCAGGAACTCCAGGTGATGGCTCAGGAGATCTCAACTGGCAAATCCTGGTGATGTCTTTGTACTGCCCCTCGTGCCAGCTGCCTCCAGCAAGTTCAAGTGATGAGAGAGAGCCTCATAAAAAAAAAAAAAAAAAAAAAAAAAAAAAAAATCTCTCTGAAATTTCTTTTCTTGAAAACTTTTAACAAGTTCAGCCTCACAAACTGCCAAAGGGTGATTAATCAAACTCTTGGTAGTGCTGCGTCTGAGCTCCTGAGTGTTGTACAGATGTACAGGAATCACTGGCTAGACAGTATTTATAACAGATCCTGAGGCTTATAAATCACCACACAATAAATCCTGAGTTAAGAGCACCACAAAAATGTCCAGGAGCTAAGCAACCAAATAATCATTATAATAATTAATACTGGTCTTGTATAAAATGCTCTTTTTCACTAATAGATTACAAAACATTTGACAAAGTGTGTGATTACAGACCTGGTCAGTATAATTTCATCTAAGCTGTTTTCCACTGGGAAATGATGTCTCAATAAAGCTGAGATGTCTCATTATGTGCTGCCCCTTCTTTCAGTACGTGAAGTGCCCTACAAAATTAGAACCATTTAAAAACACCTTTGCTTTTATCTGAGCCATAAGGTGTGTTTGAAATGGAATTTCCAGAAATAGTGAGGGGAAGGGGTAGGGAGGTATTTATAGTTTACAACAAACCTTGCAAATAGCTGAGTGTCGCTCCAAATCAGAAGAAAACAGTTTTTAAAAATTCACCACCAAAGCATCATCACCACAAAAGTATCATCACAGAAAAGCATTTCTCAGTAAAACTGGGGCAGATCAGGAGCAAAGCCAAAGTCTTGCCTGTCCTTGCCCTCCAAGGCACCTGAGACATCCGAGTCCACTTTTCACTCACTCACACTGATGCCCCCATGGGCATCTGAAGGTACCCAGTGGAGGGGATGCCCTTTGACAAATTTCCTCTAATTATGTTGTACAAAATTAACAGATATTGGTGCCTGATGATGAAATCATGGCTCCTCCAAGCCCTTTGTGCCCCAGGGTTATGCATTTATAAATTATGGAGGTTTTGCTGCCCATTCCATCCACCCTGCAGGAGCCAGCCCCGTGCTAAATGCTGCCATGCAGGGCACAGGCAGCTTTTATTTATTGCCTAAAAGACAGCTGTTAATCAGTTAGAGAAACCAACTGCAAAATACTTTGAGCCAACTGGATTAAAGCGATTATGGGATTATTAAATGGATTAAGTTCTATCGATAACTGGTTGCCAGCCAGAAGAGTTAAAGTCCTAATCAGTTAGAGGGAAAAAAAAAGCCAAAAAAAACATGCCAGCCACTTGTGTTTGTGGTTCACCTTGAACTTATCTGTAACTTCCACTTGTTTCAGTCATGTTTCTATGGCAACAGGGTAATTGACATTAATTACCATATTTTGTCTGTGGTTATTTTGTGCTAATTTAATTTTTTAATTGCTTCAAATTGTAATGTGAGACCAGAGAAATAGTTTTTTCATTCTGATTCTGGTAAGAATATTTCAAAATAATAAGGTTTTAGGACATCAGGATACATTCCCCTTCTCCCCAGTGTAGCACCCATGGAGTCCCAGTGTCCCAGGACTGGTTTAACTGGGACAGGATAAAGTTTCAGGGGGTTTAGGTCACAGCAGCAAAAGGGGGGAGCCAAGAGACACAAAGGGTGTAAATTCCAACAGGAGCTCCCACTGGATGAAAGGAAAAAAGTCACCTCCATGAGGGCAGTCAAACACTGGGGCAAGAGATGTTGAGAAGCCTCAGTCCATGGGAATTTTCCAGAGCAAACAGATTAAATCCTGGACTTCCTGTTCTGGTCTCACAGTTGAGCTTGGTTTGAGCATGAGGTTGAACTGGACAATTCCTGTGGTCCCTTCCCACCTTAACCATCCTCTGACCTCGTGTTCCTGTGATTCTGCCATTACTAATCTCTTTTGTTATTTCTCTATAATCATAAAAATGATGAATACACAGCATCTCATAGGGTGTAGCAAGATTTATACTCTGCCTGAGGAACTTTTGTTTTTCCTTATTCACTGGAGGCAATTCGGTGCTATCCCAATCAAAATTCATTGTATATGTCCTCACATCTGAGATTTTGACTCCAAATCCCTCAAGGTGTTTTACACACTAACCCCTGCTGAAAACAGTGCTCAGCAATGTTAGGAAATGTCACCCTAGAGGGACCCCACAACTGTAAACTATAATTTCTTCTTTTTCTCTTTAATAGCTAACATAGGCCGTAAAACAAGGTTACTGGATGACATAGCTGCTGTCAAGCTGGGGGAAAAAATAATGAATTTACTCTCAATGCAAACACTGAATTTTTGCATAAGCATAAAAACTTCAAAGCCCCCTAACAACAATGGATGAGGCTGTGTTAACTTACTGGAAAAAAAAATCTGCAAAAAAAAAAAAAAAAAAAAAAAAAAACCACAAAATCATCTGCCACCTACAAGTTGCAGGTTCAAAATATAGTTAAAACACCTTGTTCTGAAGTATCAAATAATACTTATAATCAGAATTATTCCAAGGTGGGAAAGACACTTTCTACTGTGTTATGAATACATCAGGCAAAAGGAATTGTCTTGGTTAGGAATAGGAGGTGACAGAAATATGTAGAGAAATATAAGAGTTCACCAAAAACATCAGAAATCCTTAACATTTGGAAAACGAAACAAAAAACCCCATAAGAACTAATGTGGAAAACATCTGAAGGCATTACCCATTTACTTCTGGTGGCCCATCCAAAATGTGTTGAGGTTCATGCAAATATTTATGAGGAAAGGCTGAGAGGGTTGGATTGTTCATCCTGAGAAGAGAAGCTTTGGGGTGACCTAATTGTGGCTTCAGTCCTGAAGGGGGCTGAAGAAAGATGGAGAGACACAATTTTAGCTCTGAAAACCTGATTGATGCAACCAGAGCCCCCATGGAGATCACAGGCAGCCTTACCAGAAACACAGAGCAGGAACAGTCCTTGTGTGGAGGACAAATATTCCAGCTCTCCTTTGCTTAGTGCTTTTGATAAAATATCTGTGCAACTCTAAACTGGCACAGATTATAAATCCTGAGTCTGAGGAAGGAAAGCAGGGTGGGAACTGCTCAGGGTATGGATGAACTTCATAAGGAAGGCAAGAGGAGCCAATGTCTTAAAAAAGCAAGATTAAAGCTGTGATATTTTGTGCATTCTCAGGGTGTTTTCAGGGTATTCAGATGAGCTATATTTGGGGTTGCTACTCATTTAGAATATTTTTAACAAGCAACAGTTTTCCGTGGGTTAGTTGTGCAGCCATTCATTCACATGAGTGCTACAACCCAGGAGGAGACTGAAAGATGAGGTGGTTTTGGTCTCAGGCCTTCCATTGCTGTGGTTTCAGAGACAGTTATGAGATTTGTTTGTAAGTCTTCACTCGCATTTTCAGAGACTCAGTTATGTGGTTGTTGGGATAACTGTAGGGATCTGTGGGTCTTCTTGAAATGGTGCCTCTGAATCATAAAAATCATGGAGGAGAGACAGGAAGGCAGAAGGAATAAGGGGTCTAACTGAGCCTGTTTTCACACAGTGGCCTGGAGTTTTTTCCTTTTAGCCACACTTGCAGACTCCTCTTTGCTGATTTATTCCCTGCTTGCAGAGAGCCTCCTGAATGCCCTTTGAGGAGGAGGCAACAACCCCCTAAAGTGCCCCCAGCCCGCTGAGCTCCCAGATTGCCACCCTGCCGTGAAACTGGGGATGGCAGGGCCACCTGACGGTACCAGGAGACAGGAACGTGACACAGCACTGCTCACAACCTCCCAACATCTTCCCCTAATGAACAAATCCCTCTATTAAAACAAAATCCATTCCATAATAACAATGCAGCTCTGCAGTCGGGCTGAGTGATGCTTTATTAGCTCAGGCATTGCTGCGTGGAGAGCGCTCGCAGTCTTTGCCCTTACACTTAATAACTCACTAAGCATCAATGGGCTCAGTAATTCATCCCTTGTCTTGTGTGACTGCTCGGAAACCTCATTGGGCTGGGATTTATGGCTCAGTGCCTGCGAGGCTGCCAGCACCTCCTGCAGGTCTGTGAGTGCCCCCTGCTCCTGCCAGCCTGAGCCCGGAGCTGTGGGGATCAACAGGACCAGCAGCTCCTCCCTGCTGGGACAGGATGGGGCACATTTGTGCCAGGCTTTTGTAGGAATTTGGCTGTGGCTGCTCCCTGAACGTGCACTTTGGTCCTCTGTGACTTTTAGGCAATCTTCTTCTTTTTGTGTCTCTTATAGCACATTTTTTGTGAGGCTGGAGAAGATGCACATCATGACCTTACAAAGACAAGAACCTAAATCTTAGTCAGCCAAAGGAAATGAGGATGCACATCTGAAGTAATTATTGAAATTTGCTTCCTGAAGAATTTTTTGATGGACTCCTGGACTCAGGGAGAGTAGAGCTCCCTGAGCTGGGGGTTAGCAGTGCTTCTTCTCTATTTTGAAGCCATGTTGTCCAGCAAAGTGGGGCCAGATTGACCATTTCTGATGGCTGTAGGGCAGAATCCTGAAGGGAAGGAAGCAAAAAATCAAGTCCTTCTATGTCTTAGTGAATGTATCGTGTAATGCAACCTAACAGCATTAGGTGAGGGCATGTCAGGAGCAATAATCAGGTCCATAAAATAGAGAGTTCCTCAAATCCTCCCCTCAGTGGTGGAACAGCAGTCCTGTACAGAGGAGGATCAGCTCCTCAGCACTTTCAACTGAAGCTCAGCCTTTTACTGGTCAAATCCCCTGATTAGTGGCAAATATTGTCCTTGAAAAGCTGCGTGAGACAAGCAGGAGATACAGCAGTGAGCAGGCAACAGGTTCAGATGCAGCTGCTGCTGTACCCTGTGTTCAGAGCTGTCACCCAGCCATGGCTGATAACAGATGTGGACAAATGAGCAGCCTTGAGGGGAAACTCCAGGTCCTCCAGTGTAAACATCAGGCAATTAACATTTCCTGGGGGCTCTTTGTGCTGTCCTCTTGACTCTTTTTAAAGATGGGAGCACCAAGTTGAGTGACAGATCCATCCTTCCTTCTACGGATCCTGCTGCTGTTTCCTTGCAGTAATCTCTAATATTGGCATTTTCCAAGAGACTGAGGAAGTGAGAGTCCCCAAAGGGACATCAACATCCCAGTCCCCTTGGGACAGCCCAGACTGGATTATCTGAACATGAAAGAGCCTCCCAAACCTGTGAGGCAGCAACATGCTGGGTGGGAACAAACAGAGACAGAGCAATTTACTCAAGGTCATTCACAATGTCAGAAGCAGAGCTGGGAAATGGCATTTGCATCATCAACCTCACAGTGAGGATTTCAAACGCTGAGTGATCCTTCCTCTCCCTCAGAACACAGAGAGGCTGTTTCTTACTCACCTGAGCTCGGTGTAAATCAGGAGCAAACCCCTCGCAAGTCCCCAGGGTTACTCCACGAGCAAGGGGGGAGTTGGGCTGCGCCTGATGCTCAGATTCTCCCGGGATTTCAGCAGGAGCCAGATGTCTAAATACCTTTGTGAGTTAGGCCTTGAGTGTCCTCGTTCATTAATGAAGGAAAAACAGGGGGGAAGAGCAGCTGTAATTAGAGCAAGAGGAATGCCAGGGAGGAGCTGCATGAGCAGCTTCTAATATTTAAAAAAATTGGCTTCAAGTTCACTGGTGCTCACTGGCATGAAAAAGAGAGTTCTGCTCACCGGAGCGTGTCTGTAAATACAAGAACCGATAAATTCCATCCTGCAGCCATTTGGAGGGTGAGCATTCCAAACTGGAAAACGTGCAAGGAAAGCCAAGTGTCCATGGCCTGGGACAGTGTCCACTTCAAGGGTCACCCTCCCACGCCAGGGAATGGGGAACTCCATCCACCACGTGTGACCAGCTCCAGAATTTTGAAGTCTACACATTTAGGACTCACATGTGATGTTCAGGGCTCACATTCTACAAGGAAGAGTCTGCACAAAGCTGAGCAGGCAGGAGGAAGGTGGCACCTTGTGAGCGATTTCTGGGTGGGAGAGAACGACAGGGGGTGAAAATGCTCATGGTGAGAGTGCAAAGCAATGCCTGCAGCTCCCCACATCCATGGCTGGACCCTGGCTTGCTTCCAAGCCAAAAATCTCCAAGAGAGCCAGACCTTGCCCAAAATTGGTTTTGCACACATTCTTCCTTGGCCATGATTGTAACAGGCAACACTTGGACTTCCTGGGAGAATATTTCCAGCATGATGATTGTGGGATCATGGCCCCCTCAGCACCTGGAAGGGAGGCTCTAAATATTCTGCTGGGCAATTACATCCCACCAGCTCACATCTAACCAGTTCTGCCTGTTTGGAAAACCATAATGAAATACATTTTGGACCAAACAACATCTGTGACTGTGGCCATGGCGCTGGCTGGTGCCCTTTGTTTGTTCTCAGAGCCAGCTTTGTGCACACTCATCAGTGCTGACAGACTGAGGGGCTCTGGCACTTTTGGGGAGATGAAGACAGAGAAATTAGGCACCCAAGGGTTTTCTTCAGGCTGGACCTTTGCTGAGTGTAAAGGATGTGGGAGCAGATGATTTGCCCCGGACTCAGACACCACCAGCTAATTGTTATCAGTGTATAAGGCTGCAAAACTGTGAGATGGACTGAGAATGAATGTTAAAATTATTTTGAGCAATGTCTCCCGTGCTTTGACACTCACAACTGCAAGAAATAATTTGCAAAGTTGCTATGATCTTAGTGGAATAATCTGATTGTCATTTAACCAATACAACAAACATCCTCAAACCTGTGGCACAGGTAAATCAGATGGCTTCAGCTAAAACTCATTCAGGAGGGGTTTTTCAGCTGTCTCCGGAGGACACCAGCCCTGCTGGAGCTGCTGTGGATGGAAAAGGGTCACCTCTGCCAAAAGGAGCGTGCCTTTGGTGCTGGGATGAGAAATAGCTCTCCTTTGTACCTCTGATACAGAGGAATAGCCAACTGAACCTTTAAACTCCCAGCCCTTGTTTGCGTATGAAATAGGAATAGCACGGCACAATGGTAAGAGATGTACAGGAACAAATGCTCTAAATTTAGTGTAATTACTTAATTTGATCATTGGAACTAATAATAAGCAATGCTAATTTAGCTTCCTGCTATCTTCTGAATAGAAACTGTGAATTTCTGAGGGGATTGGATTCTGCCTGGTGAGATCTAATTTTAGCTCAAGTAACAAGTGTCAGCCCCTGTCTAATCCCACTTTAATCTGACACCTAATCCTTGCATTTGTGCAAAAATCAGCACCTTCTGCTGAATCCCCTGAGCGTGGGATTGTTTGGGCACTCGAGGCTCTCAGGTACAAGCCTAATTTATGGATGAAATAGATCATTTTATAAATATTCTCCAGGAGAGCATCTGTTTTATAAACTTGTCACTGGGGAAACTTTCACAGCTTTTTAACCCGTGGTTTGAGAGATCCGAGCAATTCCTCCACAAACCTCAACCTATTATTGTGGAAATTGTGGGGGGTTTGCCATAAAAATGGACAAATGACCTCACAGACACAGAGTCCATCCCAGGCAGGGCATGTGGAGCAAAGCTGGGCTCTTGAGCTGTCTCTGGATGCACAGAGGGATGGAAGCTGGTCCTTGGTGCCTCCACTGAGCCCATGTCCCTCTGGAGGAGGCAGCAGCACTTTGTCCCCTGGAGATGGCCCCTGGCCAGTCTGGGGCTCAGCAGGGGCTGTGTCTGCCCTGCCATGCCCCACTGTCAGCTGCCAAAGGCTGAGGCTGCAGACAGAAAAGGCTCTGCTCTGTATTTCACATTTAAACCCTGTCCACTGCAGAGGAAACGGCTGATGAGGGTGACAGATGAGCAGGGCAGCTTTAGACTGCCCCAAGCATTTGCACAGAACCATAAAACAACCTGCCCTGCTTACACACAAAAAGGTTAACTCCCCCCACCACCAAAAATGTTCAAAAATATAATGGAGTATAAATACATACCTTGGAGTAGAGTGGGTTCTTTCCCCTCTTGCCTACGCAGTAGATTATAGTTAATTAAACCTCTGCTCACATAAACAGAACAAGAAAGGATGTAAAAGTAATGAGCTGACAACACGGTCTGTATTATGTTGGGCTTCTAAGAGAATTTAATTTGGAGAAGAATTATGCACAGGCTGAAAGACAGTCCATTAAACTGAGCCAACTGTCTGGAAAGAGATAAACCGAAAAATAGAAGTGTTCTGCCTCTTGTGAAACCAATGCCAGGCTGCACCTTCCTCCTGCGTTGGGGGTGGCAGGGCAAGCAGCCAGGTGACCACGAGCCCCTCCACGGGGACAAAGACACCTGGCAGCTTCTGGATAAATATGGAAAATCCTGATTCTGGTAAAGCCCTGCAGGTTTTGATCCTGTGCACAGCACCAGGGGTCTGTGCTGAGCAGGTTGTGGCCCAGACTCAGGTGTGCTCTACAAATGACAGAGATGGTGCTGTCTGTTCTCTGTAGCTGGAATAAATATTTCCCTCCATTATTATTTATTAATCATACAGGTAGACAATAAATCAGCACAGTACATTGGAGGTAAACTGAGGCAGCAGAACCCGAATCCAGGTCTCAGCCAGTCACCTCCAGAGCAGGGAGGGAGCACAGGACCCTCATTTCTTTGCCCCCACCTTTTTTTTTTTTTCTTTAAATTTTTTCCCAGTAAAAAAAGGCTCTGGGGTTAAACTGATTTGCACTACCATGGCTCTCCTCCAAATTATTTAACTTGATTTGATCAGAGGTTGTGCCTCTTTATCTCTTCCCCATCCAGACCCTTCCCAGCAAAGAAATAATCCCTTCAAATGCTTCCTTAGAAACATTTTACTTCAGCCTCAGGGGGTTGATATTGATGAGAGCTGAGAAATTAAACGATTGTCTTCAGCTTTGACAAAAATAATTATGAGTAGAATGAAAGTTTTCTTTTAATTGTCTAAGCAATTAAAAAAAAACCAAAAAACTACAACTCCTGTTTGCTTTGGATTTAATGAAGTTTTACTATATAACATTTGTAGCTATGTGGCATCTTCTCCAGCCACTCTTAAGAACAAGAGTTACATTATTTACAAGTTAAAATATTTATAAGAGGGACCACCTCAGTTTTCCTCCTCTGTACTGTGCTGATTTTTCGATTGCTTATCTTTGTGATTAAAACAAACATTAGTTAATGTAAGAAGTAAAAATGAAAGCACACTACAAACAGGGTTATTTTCCCTTCAGTAGCCTTGAAAACTTTCACCTTAAAGAGCTTTTCATCATTTATTCCAGTATTGGCTCTGAGCAGGTTCATCGATTCCAGGGCAGGTACTTTAGGTGCACTGAAGTAAGTGAAACAATTGAGTTGTTTCCATTTGTCCCTATTGCTTTGTTCAGCACTTTCGCCTTTCCTGCGTTTGTGGAAAACTTCAGGAGGTGCAGGCTGAAGCTTTGCATCACCTCTTAAAAATGAAAGAATGCTCTGAAAATAAATGTGAGGGAACATTTCAATTTGGCTGTGTTTCGCCAGCTGGCCAGGTGCCGAAGGGAAGGATGGGGAGAGCTCAGTGATGGGATGGTGAATGGAGGGAGAAACTCTGTCTGCTCCCTGCACAGCCCTGAGCTCTGTGTGCTGCCCGTTTGGGTGGGCAGCAGGGATTGTCTGCTTCCAAAGGGATGGAATTTGGGGCAGTTTTGTGTATTCACCATGATCCTTTCGTTTTCAGAACCACAAAGGGCTTTAATAAACACCAAATCTCAGCAAAATAAAAACGCCAGCGTTTAGACTGGGATTCCTGGAGAAGTCGTGCTCTCACTCTGCTAAACTTTTATAAAACAGGCAGAAAATCTGCTGGAAGAGCTGCCCCAGCAGCGCCCAGAGGCTGTTCGCTCCCACAGCTGCACACGGGAACTTTGGGGACACAGCTGTCACCGCACCCCAGGATTGTCACTGCACCCGGATCTGTCACCGCACCCCGGGGCTGTCACCGCAGCCGGGTATGTCACTGTTCCCCGGGGCTGTCACCGTTCCCTGGGGACACCATACCCAGATCTGTCCCTACACACCGGGGCTGTCCCTGAACCCGGTTCTGTCACCACACCCTGAATTGTCACCGCACCCTGGGGTTGTCACTGTTCCCTGGGGCTGTCACCGCACACGGGGATGTCACCACACCCTGAATTGTCACCGCACCCCAGCTCTGCAGCATCTCTGGCTTCCTCCAGATGTTCCTGTTTCTCAGATAAATGAACCCGAGGGGTTCCTGGGCATTGGGGACCATCGTTTCAGGACAGCAGGTTCTGTGGCCAGAGGGGTCAGCTCTTCACCACGAGGGCCCTGAGAGGGCTGTGGCAAAGGAGGGGGTGCTGCTGAGAGTGGCCATGTGAAGGACCAAGGGACACATGGCACATGTCCAAGGGTTTTTCTCTCCTTCTGGGCACGCTCTGGCCCTCAGCTCCAGCTGCACTGGGTGCCAGCAGCCCTGGAGAGGGACAGAAGCCCCAGCAGTGGGTGGCAGAAGGGACTGGGTGCCCCCAGTGAGCTGCTCACCACCTCCAGAGCCAAGGGAGCAAAGCTGAGCCTCGTGGATGACTTCCCTTGTGGGATTGAACACTTTTTCATGCTCCAGAGTTTGCAAATAAGCTTTTCCAGTGAGATGTAGAGCAGTTGAATGAAAGGGATTTGTTAAGTCAAATTCATGAGAATGTTCACACAAGAGCTGGTACCTGCAGGCTTCCTGGAAATTGGGCTGGGATTGATCAGCTTTTTTACAGACCTGGCAAACTATTTTTTGTTAAAAAAAATAGATTTGGTTTAGGAAGCAGCTGATTTAGCTCCCCAGAGCTGGCAGCACTCCCTCAAAGCCAGATTATTTTATATCCATTTCTTTAGCCACTCCTTAGCCAGCTTCCCATCCACCTCAGAAGAGCATTGCCATTAATCCTCTCCTGTATTTTGTCTCCATTCAGGATGCATGGCCAGGATTTGGTTCCTTCCAAAATCCCATTTTTTACAACCCTACCTTAAAATAAACTCACAGTTTCTTTCCAGCTGAGTGTGCTGAAGTACAAAGTTAAGGTGCTTGAATGTACCTGCAGACCTTGAGTTGATGGAACCCACAGTGTTGCACATCCCTGCCAAAGTGATACGGAAAACAAACAAAATTCTTTTCTTCAGTTATTTTAACAAAATCAATGCTCAGAGGGATCCTGCAAAAACAGCATGTCCCATGCTGCTGCTGCTAACTGGAAACCAGTTGGAAATTCTTGCCAATAAACACTGATTTGCAGTTGACCTCTGAGTGTGATCTGGATCCTTCTGGGTGTTTTGTTCCCATTTTGTGTCTCTGGGTGCTGGTCCAGCCAGCTGCTGGACATCCCATCAGATCCTGAGCTCTCCTGCCATTGCCTTGTTGTTATTAGTGAGGATTAGAAGTTTAAGACCTCGAAGCTTAATGGCCTCACCGGGTGGGGAGCGTGGCACTGGCTGTGAAAATGACAAAAATCGATCTCTAATCCAGTGCAGTCAGTCAACCTTTTCAAAGCCTCATCCCTATTGATTTCCAGGAGCCGCTCTTCCTGTCCCTTGACGTAATCAGTCTGTTTGCTCAGCAGACACACTCGCTCTCCTCCACTCTCCCCCTCACTTTTTTAAGGCTTTTTACACTTAGAAATGGATTACTTAGATCCCCCCAGCTTTTCATCTCTGTGGCTTGTTGTCAGAGGAATGATTAAAGGGGAGGTAAACTGGGCGAGCATCTCCTACAAATCAAGGGCGAGCTGACCCACGGTGTGATGGATGTTCCAGGGAAGGAGCAGACAGGCTTTGACGTGGAGAACATCTGCTCAGGTTAGATAGTTACAATTCAGGTGGTGAAAACACAGGGAAAAGAAAAAAATTACTTCCATCTCGTTTCTCCATCACTTTGAAGATGCATCAGAGTCTCCACACTGATAGAAAAGTCCCTGTGGCAGGATGTGAATTTAGTAAATACATCTTCCAGGGAGGATAGCAGGGTTTTTCCTTTTGAGAGACAAATTTTAGGGGCATCCAGACCCCTTTTAAAACCCCACCAACATAAGGATGCCTGTTGCAAGAGCCCAGTGTGGTGGTGCTGAGCTGGGTCACCCCTGGGCAAAGTGCTGAGCTGGAATCTCTTCTGGATGAGTTCACCCATCCCTAAAACACGAAGCTACCAAGGAAGCAGGAAGGCAGACAGGAACCATTGGCTACAGGCTCAGCAGGGGATTGTCCAGAGTGATTCATGGCTCTCCACTGCTCCTAAATTGGGCTCAGTTCACAGCAAACTGGAGTGATTTTCAAATAAAACCACTAATTTATGGGTGTGCTTGGTGATGCTCTGAAAAAACTCTAAGAACTGAATTAACCCAAAAAGTAATAGCAGAATAAACACATTTTGCATTGGCAAATTAAAAAAAAAACAAACCAATAACTATGGTGGCTCTGCAGTTGCTGAGGTGTGTGGGCATCTGCAGAGGGTACATTTGCAGTGTGAGAGGGCTCCAAAAACACTGAACAATGTTGTAAAATCTATGGGAGAGCCTTTCCCTGCCCGTGGCCCTGCTGTTTGTGCCCACTGCCCCGGCACAGAGCGCACAGTGCAGCCCCACAGGGCTGAGCAGCCAGAACAAGGTCCAGGGTGGGAAACAATCCCTTGCCCCAAACTCACAAAGTGCTCAGGAGGACCCCAGAAAGGGAAAGCAGATCACCCCAGCAGCTTCCCCAGCCCTGGCTCTGAGCAGGGCAGAGCTGCTGCTGGAGCTGGGTGGGTGCTGTCCTTTCAAAGGCTCGTTCCCTGCTCCCAGCTGACCTGGCACTGTTAGCATAGGCAGATAAGGAAGGATAATTTGCTCTAATGTTTTTCTCCCCGGGCTGTTTTGCCATGCTCAAACACAGCAGATTACTTTTGGCTGTCAAATCCAGTTACATTTTATTCCATCTCCTGTAGCTGGGATCAGAGGGCAGACATTTATCAGGCGAGCAATTGAATTACCAAATCGCATTCCTAAACCAACTGAACAAAAAAAAAGCCCCTTTGTGACTTTTTCTTGAGGGGGAAAACCAAAACATCCAGTTTTTTCTTTGGGAGTTGTACTGAAGCATCTGCTGCCATTAGACCCACCAGAGTGACTCCAGCAAACACAGCTCTGGAAGAGCAAGATCTGCTCAGCAGAGCTCCATTTCTGAGCAGAACTCTGAATGCTGTTTTCCCTGATGGAAATTCTGCCATCCACACAAACAAATCCTTTCCTGAGCCACAGCTTTCAGGCGCAAAAGCAGCTCTGAGCCTGTTGCTCTCTTTTACCCCTGTCCAGCATGACAGACTGTGGGTTTTGTGCAGTTTTATTTCCAAATCATCCAAATTCCCCAAATTATCCAAATTTTCCAAATTATCACCATGCTGCATCCAGCCAGCTCCAAGCTCCTGATCCCTGGGGATTCCACTCTTCCTGGCCCATTTTTCAGGCTGGTGGCCACATGCAGCCCTGTGTGGGATCTTTTTCTCTGATACTCTTGAGGTTTTTCTGTCCCTTTTGCCAGAGTGACAAAGAACTGTGTTTTCTAGTGACAAAGGATGTTGAATTTGCCAGGATGAACAGAAGGATGGCTGCAGGGTGCAGTGAGGTGGAGCAGGGTGTATTCTGCTCCCCCAGGAGCTGGCCATGGACTGGGCTGTCCATGGATCCTGCATTGCCTGAGGATCCTGAGTGTTTACTCCTCTCCAGCTCTCCATCTGCCCCATCTGACAGATTTTCTGCCCACTGCTGCCATCTGTAAGGCTTGGTGTCCCATTTTCATCCTCATTTAGCTTTGGGAAGGCCATGCTTCCCAAGCCAGGAGGGTGAGGCAGAAGAATTCTCCAGTTTGTGACTCCCAGCTCTGTTCTTGCAGGAGTCCCCTCGCTGGGGTGGCTTGGCTCCTCAGCAGCCCTTTGGATCTCCCTGCCACACAAATAATTACCTGGGAGGGAAGGGAGGGGTGTAACAACACCCAAGGGAGACAAAGGTGTTTTCTCTAACTGTGAGGCAAACACAGAGGTGCCTTTTCCTTGGGACACAGGCACTGCTCCTCACTGTCCCATCTGCAGCCACCTCAGCCCCTCTGAGACTCTGTGGCCACCAGAGCCACTCCTGAGCTCTGCAGGGAGCAGGCAAAGAGAGCAGGTCATGGCAAAGGCAGGCACAGATTGATCAGTGAGGCAGCACTGTGATCTCTGCTGTGCTCCTGAAGGTGCCATTTGTCAGCTGAGACGCCAAAGCAAAGTCTTGCCTACTTGTAATAAATAAAAATTCTATTTTTAATATTCTGCAAGGGGAGAGTTCTTATCCCAAGGGCAATGACTGCATTTTCCTATGAGTGGAGGTGTTAACCTTGTTGTACTGACTACATTTTAACCTAAGTTATTGTTAAAAAGAATGAATTTTTTATGTGATGACGACCTTTTCCAGGAAAGCTCAAGGCTTTGTAGATGCTGCACAACACTTAAACTCTACAGTAAGGAGCAACAGTGTTGACCAGACCACACTAAAAATAACTTCATAGCTCAACAGGACAAAATACTCCTGCTGAAGTGCTGAAAATGAGATCCCCAAATCTATATTTAGGCACTACATAGAAATGCACCCGATTAATGAATGATGCATTTCAGAGCCCGTTTTAGCCACTTGGTTCTGCAAATTCAGTGTTAATTTTCCAGTGGCCATAACTAACCATGATGGGATTACTTGCTGCTACACAAACAGTAAACAGGTAATTACCTCCTCGTGCATTCATTAAACATTTAACCAGCATTTATACGTGTAAGTGACATAGAACAAGGTAGCTTTAACAAGTTCATTTGGGATTCAGATTGCAAAGATGTTAATTGACGTTTAATAGGTTTGTAATTGATCTCTGTCATCTTAACGTTGTGGGAAAATGCTAAAACATAATTCAGCACAATGGAAAGTAGCACAATGTAATGCAATATTCAACACAGCACCACAATACGCCATTATTGCAGCCACAGAAAGATGAACTAAGCTACACAAGAAGTCATTTACTAGTTTAAAATGGTGTTAATCTTCAATATTTGGCTTCCCACCACCCACAGAATTTTAGGAGGCAACAGTTTCACGTGGCAATTAAGAAAATATGCTTTTATGTGGTAATGGGGGGCTGCATAGTTATACACTGTGCATACATACACAGCTCATTGCTGCTTTTAATAATTGAGTATGGATCAGTATATTTACAGAAGGCCAAACACTGACTTTTTGTGAGTGGTGATGTGCCTGAAATAGTTCTGTTTATTATTATAATTGCCTGGTGCTTGTACATTTATAGCTCTTTCCAGTGACCCAGAATTACACCAGCCTATAAACCAAAACCCTGCATCTTGCTTCTGTGGCTATTTCTGAACAAAAAAATATATGGATTTTGTCCAGGTAAAACATTCCTGGTACCTTGGAGCAGGACACTGAGATTTAACACGAGGTCAGCTTTTACAGCAGGGATACATCATTGGTTGTTTTATGACAATCGAGCACAATCCAGGCCAGAAGGGGCACGGAGACCCAGGGGAGATGTAGAACCTGTTCCAGTCTGTTATAAAAATAGGGAAGAAGGAGAATTAAGAGGACTTGACTGAATTAGTTATTCCAAACAGCAGTGTTTGCATCAGAGAGTGGTGGAGCACTGCCCAGGCTCCCCAGGGAATGGGCACAGCCCCAGAGCTCCAGGAGCGTTTGGACAGCGCTGCCAGGGATGCTCAGGGTGGGGCTGTTGGGGGGTCTGGGCAGGGCTGGGATTGGGCTGGGTGATCCCTGTGCTCCCCCAGCTCAGGATAGTCCGTGACTCTATGATTTGAGCAGGCAGAATGGCAATTCCTCATCCAGGTGCAGCATTGTAGCCTTTTCCCAAAGTTTGGATGGGAGAAGGAGTCACCTGCAGGAGGGCGAGGCACTGCCTCGTGCTGAGCACTGGCTCTGCAGGAACGGCTGGCAATAACCTGGCTGCCTCAACATCCTCTGGAGCCTCCTCATCCGTGGGGATAAGGCCTGATTTACCCAGGGGTGTGTGAGCTGGATTGCTGCTCTGGGGCTGTAACTCGAGTCAGCCTCACTGGTTATTCCACCCCAAATCACCAGGTGCACCCGACTGTCAGAAACATCTTGCTTGTCCACATCAAACCATCATCAGTAGCTTCTTATAACTTCACTGCCTCTACTGAGCTGTGGTTTGATCAGGGACTCTTCTTCCCAGTATAAGTAATTTGATGTGGATTTTTCCCTCACTGACTTTGGGCTCTGAAAAATGAGCAGCCACCGATCATGTAGAGTTTTAATCTGAAAAACCGTAGGACAACGGCACCGCTCAGAACTTGGAATATTCTTTCTCAGGGATTTATAAGGGATTCTGTCAAGCTGAATCTGCACCAACTGAACTTGATTCCTTCGGCACGTGTTCTGAAGTTCCCATTATCTGCTACAGGTAATAGTAGCAGGAAAGATTGTTAAAGGTCAGTGGAAGGCAGGGAGACTGAAATGTTGGAGTTCTTGGTTTCCCATCTGCCCTGTGTTGGTGCTTTGCTGTTTATCTGGTGAAGAAAGCACCTCTTGTAATCCGAGCTTGGGTTTGAGACAAACACGTTTGAGATTTCAGTGTTTCCACATGCCTGAGCTGGGTTTTGGAGCCTCTGGAGCGAATGTATTCAGCCTGTCACACACATGCAGCCTACCTGAGCAGCTAATTCTGCAAAACAAACACAGAAGTGCTTACCCACCGGTGGCCATTTGTTTACTTTCAAGAGCTGCTGAACATGTGAAAATATTGACAAGGCTGGCAAGTCCCAGGAGTGGCTTGGGGAATGCTGGAAGACTTGAAACTTAATTATCATTTGTGCTTGTTTGTTCTGGAGTTGTTTAATTTTTATGAGTTATGAAACTCGTGTGTTTGGATCTAGGCACGGGGAAGAGTTTTTATGCAAACAAATTATTGTTATTAACTGTTCCCATAACACCACTGTAAATGAACAGTTACCCAGAGCAGTACAAACACACAGCATCCAGCCAGGATAGCTCTGCTCTCTGCGAGGTTCTTTGTGGAAACTTCTAAAGATCAGTGAATATTTTCAGCTCCAGAATGGTCCCACACATTGCTTGGGTGAAATGCAGCTCTGGAAAAATGCAGAAAGCACCAATTCTCTTATAATCTTTCTCCTGCTCCAGTTCATACAATTTCCTTTGTAAGAATGGGAATACAGGTGGTCTCTGTGCACCTCAGGCCTATACTGATTATTCAAGATGAAAAGGAGGAATAAGATCCAAAACAAGTATTGTGGATAAAATGGGGCCAGCTGGAGCATCCTTGTGGTCCAGGGATGAACAAGAACCAGGCAAAGCCATGGAAGAAGTAAAGTGCCCCTGACAGTCTGTGTAAGGTGTTAGCTGAGCCTGAGCTGAGCCTGTGCAGGGATCCCCCTCCTTCTGTTTAAATTTCCAGGCAGGGATGGAAGGAAATGATGAGAAGGAGCAATTTCTGCTGTGGCTGTCAGAGCTGGAGTGCAGGAATGGGGTCTGCTGTTGTCCACCCACTCCCTGGAAGTTGGGTGGGTGCCAGGGAGGAAAAGGCCAGGAGCAGCTTTCTGTTCTGGCACCTTTTTGAGGGGAGCAATCACTGATTATTTTGAATTTTGGAGCCGGGTTCCAGATTTTGGAGGTGGGCTCCTGAGAGGGGTGGTAGAACCTTTCTTTAGCAAGGAAAGCACCTACCCCACTGTTGGTGGTGCAGATGATGAACTTCCAGGAGAAGTTTTCTGTCCTGGGAGAGCAATTTCTGGACATTTTCATCTTTGGTGCTGTGGATACCAAAGTCATTCAGGGCTCCTGTGAGCTCCCAAGGCTTGAGAGCTGGGATTTTTGTGCTATAAATGTGTGAGCTCATGACCAAAGTGAAGACTGTGCCCAGCATCGCTCAGGTTATGCATTTAATCCATTTTGGCAAGGCCTTAAATTTGCTGATGGGTCATGGGAAATCCTACACATTGAGGGGTGTTTGTAGGAAATTATAAAGTGATTCCTTAATGTATAAATTTACAAAAATAGGACCCCAATCCTTCAGCCAAGCTGCCAGGAAAGTTCCTCCTGCAGGGATCTGGAGCTGGGCTCATGCATGGCTGGTGGCCCGTGGTTTACAGACATTTAAACCCTCATTTAGAGGGAAGTACCTGTACATGGACACACACAGAGCAGAGCAAGGATGAGATTATGGGATGTAAATAATGCCAGAATCATTTCCCCCACACTAGACTGACCATCTCCTGCCTGCTAGGGGGGACAGAATGGTTTTGCAGCTCAGAGGAAATGCTGATCCTCTGCAGAGCTGTGCAATGATATTTGTGCTAATGCACTGCAGACCTGCAAGAGCTCACTCTGAACCAGACTGAATTTTGTTGGCTTAACTGAGATAAAAGATGCCGAGCCTGAGCAAGCTCGTGGCTGAGACAAAGAATTACAAAACTCCACAGGCTCCAGGAATGAAGTCAGGCAGTCATTTACTCCCACTGGTGGAGGCTGGTTAATCCTCATGGGCGAACCATTTGTTCACGATTATTTATTCCTCGTGCTGATCTGTGAGATTCTGGTGACTGCTGTGACATTTCACAGCTATGTTTACTACTCAGTGGGCTGTGTGGGCTTGTGTTTCTGCCAGTCAGGTGGGTGCTACACAGGAGAGGCTGGCTGGAACAGGTAAAATGAAAATGAGAGATCTGCACTGTAGGTGGGGAACAAAACCACTTAGGCACTGTTATTCTTGTCACCAGAACAACAGAAAGAATCACTCCTGTGCGTGCTCCTGGTAAACAAATCAGAAAGGTCGCTGCTGGCAGAGGCGAAAATTTGAGCTTTTGGATTAAAATTCTCAGCTTTTGATTCGCCTTGTGGGTTCAAGCCATTCCTCAAGATTTCTGCACAGAACACACTGCCTATGAAAAGGAAAATAAGAAGGAAAAAGGTATTATCTGCTGGTCAGATTACAGGGGTGTCTCTTTTTCAGATGTTGTCCTGTATTGCCCTCCTGCACCCCACGTCCTTGCTCAAGCAGCCATCCCAGGATGCCACTGCACAAGAGAACTTTTCTTTGGAAGCAGAGCATGATCTCAGTGAACTGAGCCCATTTTCAGAGTGCTTTGCAGCAAACCAAGCAGCAGGACCACCAGCTGGGACGTGCTGCTCACTGCTTTGGTGCTTCTGCCATGCCTGCTTGTGAATCTCTAGTGCTCGCTGCTCGAGGCCAGCTCCCGGTAATTCATCTCGCCTCCCTCAGGCCCAGACCCGAGGATTTAGCAGAGTTCTGCCCAAAGAAGGATCATTCAGCAGCACAACTGTAGCAGCAGGGGATCATTAAACACTTGACTTAAATGAAAACTTATGAAAGTTGCTTTGAATACCAAATTTCTCCTGGCTGCCTCCCCAAGTGCCTGTGATGTTACCTCCCAGCACAGAGCTTTCCAGAACAGGTTCGTTCATCTGATTTTCTGCTACCTCTGCCTTTCAGCTGTGACCAAAATGACTAGAGATGGATGTGACACAGCCAGTAATATTTTTATTCTGACATGATTTGAAATGTAGGCAAGCAGTCTGGCAGGATTTAAATATTCACCGGGACTTTGTCCTCAATAAACACGGCAGCGAAATGCTCCAGCGCCGCCTTCTAAAGGACACACCACGAGTTTTACAAGGTGCACAGGCTAAGTGTAAATAATTATCAGTTCTCTGATTCTGATCCAGGCAGGAGTGATGCCAAGAGCTTGTGTGTTTATCTTCAGATCTACTGGGAAATTTCCCAGGAGCACGAGCTCTCAGACATTTAGTCAAAACATCGAGTGGTAACTGTCTCCAGAACATTCAGCAGCTCTTTGATTGACATATTTCTCATCAACAAGTTGGCTTTGTTTACACGGCTCCGAGAAGTACATAGGCAATGATGGGAAAAAATACACCCAGACTTTTCTGTTCTTAGACTTTCTTCTCCTGGCGAGATGGGTTCTATTTCAGGAGCTGTTACCAGCTCAGATTTGCTCTCATTAACCAGCTGGGCTCTGCTGAAATGGCCATGCAGAGCAGCTTGAAAATACTCCTTGAGGAGCTTCCCAGCAGCTCAGATCTGAAGCAGCACCAGCAGAAGGCAAAGAAAATTGTTTTGTTTTGTTTGTCCCTCAGCCCACCTGAGCATATTTCGTCACTTCTGTCAATCACACTTTTTAGGAAGCAGACCTTGTTTTGTCAGGTACAAACCCTGGAATCACACAATGGTTTGGAAGAAACCCTAAAGACCATTTCCTTCCAACCCACTGCCATGGGCAGGACCACCTTGGCTGCTCCAAGCTCCTGAAGCACCTCCAGAGCTGTCAGATCTCATTTTAATTTGCTTAATTGCATACATTTTTTCTTATCTAACTGACCAACTCTAAAAAATTCCCCTTCCTTCCTTGACACTTCTAAAATCCCAGCAGGGATTGCCCAGGCTCTACTTCTGACATGCTGCTGAGACAATTCATCACCATCTGCATCTCCAGGAATCTACTTTATCCACCTCAAAAGCACCTGTAATACTGACTCACCTCCTGGGGTTGTTGCAGAATTTAATTTATTTATGGACACACGGAATTATTTTAATGGATCATCTCACAGGCCCTCATCTATCCGTGTTTTCTTGTAGCACCTCTCATTATGAGACCTAAATATGCACACACTGAGTTGTGAGAGGGGACAATTTGATGCCTCTTTTCCTGCCACATTAATTCCTGCAGTGGGACCCACACCAGTCTAAGGAGAATAAAAGGATGAGGTGAGGTAATTTGATCACTTAGCTGCTCCTCAGCCTGCAAGCACACTGTGACATTTTTCTGCCCCACACCAGATGGGTTTGCAGCTGCTGCAGGTGAGAGTAGGAGCTGGTGGCTCATATCCCAGAGGAAGGCAGCAGCTCTTGTTCAACCCACACTCCTGAAAGCTGCACTGGGTGTTGATTGAACAATGAGAGCTCCAGAAAATTCTTTATCAATTATTCCAATTGCCTCGGCCACCTCTGGGTGCACCTCACATGCAGCCTGAGCAGCAGTTCCAGCCAAGCTGCCTGTCCCTCAGAATAAATCAATAACCCCTCAGAGTTAATAACTGTGAAACACCACAGCAAAGTCTACCAGATTATCCAGCAATTAGGAAGATTTCTGTTTTTAAATCTGCAAAGTTACTGAGAGTTCTCAAAAAAAAAAAAAAAAAAAAAAAAGCTGTTTTGGAACAGAAAGAAGGACAAGCTGTTTCGGTCGTCATTTTATTACTGGCTCACAAGGGAAATCACTGAATCTACCAGTGGTTCATGCAATTCTGTTGCCAGCTTCCCAGAAAGGAAATGTCATGTATAGCAACTTGTTTTTCTATTGCAGCAATTAAAGTACATAGGAGGCCACAACAAAATCAATACAAAACCGGTAAATCCGTAATGAATGACAACGAAACACTGATCTTCTTGCCTAAAGAAGCATCTGTCTGAGTGCCAGCAAAGGGCTGGGCAACAGAAGGCTTTTCTGGTTTATTTTTGTGGGTTCTGCCATTTTTCTCTCTTTCTTTATGAGAGGATCACCAAATAGTCTCTTGTTTTCTGCTTTGAGTTCCCTGTGAGGAAAGCACATGCAAGTGCAAACTTTCCAGGTTTGAGACAACCCTGAGGAGTTCAGTTTGTGCTCCAGGAGACCCTTGGTGCTGGTGACACCCTCAGAGGCTCCCCAGGAGCTCAAGGGACAGAGTTCTGAGAGCTGTGGGGCTGCCTCCCAAAAGGAGAGCTCCTCCTGTTCCTGCAGGCTTTGGGATCCCATGATCCAGATCCACTCCCTGCATTCTCGCAGCGGAGATGGTTGGCAAGTGTTAGGATAATTAATCCACAAGCACAGAGGTTTACGTCCAAAAAGGAGACAGAGGAGTCCCACAACTTTCAATGAATAAAGGAGAGGTCATGGGCATTTCCCATGGGTCTCTCAAATTCATAGGGACACGCTCTTTTATCCCAATTTCCGCTGCAGTTCCCTCTCTCTTTCCCATTGCTGAGGCTTGAGAGGTCAGGCTCCCGAAACCTGATGAAACCCCCTTCTATCATACATTGCCCCTTTTCAATATCCATCTCTGTGTCTGCTCTTGTAGTCTGTTAACATAGTCTGGGATAAGTCAATCGAAGGAATTTCTATGGAAATCCGTCCCATTGTTCCCTCTGTCTCCCAGTATCAGCATTCTCTTACCCCCAGTCAGTCTATTTCTAAAGACACTCCCTTCTCATTCCTTTCACAAGGGAGCCCTGGGCAGGGGTCCAGGGGTGAATATCAACTGCTGACCTCACAAGAACACTGCAATTTTATAATACAATAAGAGGTTTTCAGTATGTTGCCACCATGTTGGTGGTTTGGAAGGTCTGCCCACTGCAGTCCTCTCTGTGTGGGTTTTCTCCGTGGTGTTCTGTCCTTTCTGAGCTGTTTTTGCCCCCTGCAGTTACTTTCAGATGGCATTTTCTTTGCTTCTTTTCAAAAAACCCAGGCTGAGTCTCTTTTGTACTTCTTGTTCTCCAGAGGAATCTTCCCAACTCATTGTGCACATGTAATTTTTCCCCTCCCCATGGCATTTTTAGGTAATTTACTTAGGTAGAGTCCAGCCAGCTCTTCTGACAGCTCCCTCACTGCCCAGGGAAGCAGCACCCAGTGAGAGCTGCAGAAAGCACCATCTCAGTACCCAGGTCACATACAGTGCTCATAAATAATTGCAGATCAGCCCTATAACCTTCACAGATGTAACCTCATCTGTTGCTGGGGTGTTTTGTTTCTTTTCCTTTTTTTTTTTTTTTTTTTTTTTTTTTTCCTTTTTAATTTCACTCCTTCCCTTCCAGCAAAGCTGTGTCCAAATGCTTTTCTAAGCAGAACCAGATAATGCCCTTTGATTGTAGCCAGGATGTTTGGTTATTCATGCTATTGCTTTTGTGTCTGCTTGCGGGAGGAGGTTTTGCTTATAATTTTTATCAAGCAAGTTGTTTTCTCGTGCTGGAATGGCTCGCTCTGCTGTGCTAAACACTCCCCGTGCCTGTCACATGCTTATCCTTCTTCAGCAGCGAGAAATCAATAGGAATCGATTTGAGAATGTCCAATCTTATCAAGTATCGAGCCCGGGACAAAGGCTGAGCTGGTGGTAAAACACCTAACGAGGCACGTAGCCCCGAGTATGACAAGCTCGTTTGGAAGCATGGTTGGACTCCGAGGTGTTAAGTGCTTTTGTTCCTCCCCTCCATGCCCTCGGCTTTCAGACGGAGCCAATTTCCACAGCAGCTCCCTCTCAGCTCGAAGCAGGGCGAGCACACTTTCCAGTCCTAGCAGAAGATTACGTAGGGAACAGCGAAAGCGTTGCATTTAGAACCAGAAACGCTGCCAGCAAATGCTATTCCAGCAATTACCTATGTTTAGTAATTATGCTAATGTTGATTCTCCAAAGGCTGTTATTTGCTCAGCATGTTCTTCATACTTTATCTCTCTACCTGCCTAACCCTTTATTTTCACTGCAGCTATTACTGGTTGTTTGTCAAGTTAAGTGATGTTTGCAGTGCCAAGTGTTGTCAAGGTACTGTTGCTTTAGCTGAATTCCTATTTCTCCAATGCCTTCTCCTGTGATTTTCTGCTCATCACTACTATGAAGGCTTTGTGGATTGGATTTCACTGCTTACAAGGAACCTTGGGTGCTGCAGGTGTTATTGGGCTGTGGGATGAATGAGCAGCTCCTGGGGGTTGTAAAACTTGTTTGATGAAGTGTGATGGGCATCAATTCGTGTCAAGCTGAAACAAGTGGGGAACCTGAGTGTGCTCCTGTGCTGCTGCACCTCCAGCCTGTGTGCTGGCAAATGAAAACACTCCATGGAAACAGAAATAGTCACCCTGCTGAGCTGGGTTTGAGGAGAATCCTATGGAAATGTCAGCACATGACTGATGAAGAGCCCACAGCCTGCACAGGGGGATCTGTGTGTCAGAATGTGTGTGTTTTGTATGTGCAGAGTGAGAGGAAAATGTTCAGTGCCAGAGCAAAGCAAAACTGCCCCCAAGACAGCACAATTCCAAGTGGATGAGGCCAACATTTGGGCCAGCACCAAAGCCAGGCCCTCAGGAACGTGCACACTGCCAGGCAGGATTGGTGCCCAGGAATACCCAGTGCTGTGCAGGGAACAGGGAAAAACTAATCTGGGTGAGGGAAAGGGAAAAACCCTACTCCAGAAAGGGATTCTGCATGCACAAGGCTGGGACATGGCACTTAACACAGAGCCAGCTTTGGAAGCAGGACCGAATCTGTCTGACAGTGACAGGGAGTGCCTGGAGACACTGGGAATTTATCAGGGCTCAGTGGTCCCAAATGTGATGCTTCCCGGTCCCAGCCAGCCCTCCAGTACAGCCCTGCCCAGGGTCACTTCTGTCCCCTCTCCTTCCTCCCCGCACACTCGTGGCAGAGGTCTGCCAGCAGAATTTTTTGCCACAATCCCCAAATTTGACCCAGGGTAATGAACCCATTTCTAGACCATTCCCAAGGAAGACTCATGATTGAATATATCAGAGTTATTTCAACAAGCATCCTGCAAGCAGCAGCCTGCACTGCAGGAGAAGGGAGCTGGATGTGTGGAGATGAGCCTGCCAGCCCCAGTGTCCGACAGGAATACTGGGAATATTTAATTTATCAGCCCAGGCACAGCTTTGAGAGCTTGACTCCTCATTGCAGCTCCTCCCTAACATGCAACACCCTCCAACACACGGTGCAGCGCTGCACATTGATAAAATAATTTGCTCTGCACTTGCTGTCAAGTGCCATTTGCACTTTCCTTGAACTTTATGGGCACCAACTTTCTTTGTCCATTGATTATTTCCTTGCAATTCTCGCCCTGTTCCTGCGGTTCAGGCAACACGAGCCCTCCTGTGGTTAATTTAGCATCCATTAGCTTTTGTATCAACTTATTTGTAAATTAATTGTCAGGATTTCCTTAGAAGGAATAAATTACATCTGATCCTCTGATTCCTCCTCCTGCGCGGAGCCAAACCCTCGCTCCGGAGAGGAGCGCCTCTCGCACCGGGGGATGCTCGGGGATTGCGCAGGGATGAGCGATCTCCGGGAACAGCATTAGCAATGCCAGCCTTGTGGGATGGCCAGGATAAGGTACAGCTCGGGCTGGCTCGGCAAACGCGTTCATTAGCAGCGATGGGGGAGCTCTGAGCCGCGGAGAGCAGCGATTAAACGCTAATTGTATCTTCTTTAAGGGGCATTTCGAACAGCTAACCCCCTTGTTCGGCGGCTCTTCTCACACATGTCACGTCCCCCTGTGGATAAACAGCCCTTTATCTCACTTGACTCCTCTGTTTTCCTTTCCCCGTTAAACTCTGGATCTGATTTAAGTCCCACCGTAACATCCAGCGACTCAAAATTCAATAGATCTTCCTTGTTACCTCTTTCCTTTCGCAAAGTCTTCGTCAATGAAACCCTTGAAGATGATTTAAATGACCGATAGAGAGTAGAGCTCTTTAAGTGTGCAATCAGAGATGATTTACCGAAGGCATTTCGGGATGATTGTAGCGCCTGTTAAGGGATCGCTCACCAAAAAGAGGAGGAAGCGGCTGAGGAGTTTTGCCTCCCCCCAAAGGGGAAAGCACTGCGGCAGGAGCGCCGGCCGCATATGTCACAATTATTATGGAACACGGAGTATCCATTAAAAGGCAGAAAAGCCAATATGTCACGTATTTGGAAACCTTCCACTCGCTGCAGAGCCATCACGGAGCACAGGCCACGGAGATGGATCACTCTGACCTATTTCCCAGGCTGGATAGCGATCCTCATGTGCTGTTTGCACTCTCGATATTTTCACCAAAGGCAGCTGCAGATGCAGTTATCCTCCTTGCACCTTCCCTGGAAGCTCTGTTTAAGTGCTGAAACCTGCATCTGTCTCGTATTAAACGCGAATTCTTCCTACAGCATGAGTTATTCTTTCGTCTCAGGACCAGCTGTCACGCTCAGCATGTACAGAATATATTCAGGATAACAAGAAGGGACCCCAAAACACAGCACATCTCACCGGTGGGCTGCAGATTTACCCCACCTGCCCTTGCTCTGTACAGTTGTGCCACTTTAAACAAATTGTGTAAGTTAAAATTCACCTTTTTTTGCCAGCCTGGGAGAGCCCCTCAGAGCAGGATCTCACATCTCAGACCAAGAGATTTCTGTATAATTTTCTCTTTGCTGTTGACTTCGTGTATCTCAATCAGCCCCGGAACATTACACGCTTGAACCTTCCTTCAGCTTAATCAGTTTCAAACATTTATTTGTCTTTCTAATCTGAAAGCCTTTCTGTGCCTACTGATCAGCTGAGCTGAAGCCAAGACCAGGCTCTCAGCAGTCTACAGCTCACAAATGACCTCGTGTAAACAAAAATAAAAGAGAATCTCAGTGGCCTGTGTGAGGATTTGAGATTACTGTAACGACACGGAATTTACAGGAGCTTGAGAACAGAGACGTCTGTTTCAGAGAGAAAATATGATAATTTGTGGCCAGAGGAAATAAGGAAGGGTTCAGCCAAAATGAAATTACCTTTTGGTGCTCCTCTGCCATAACTCCTGTAACTCCTGTAACTCCAATTATAGCAATACAATGGGTTATTTAACTCTTGTCCTACAACACCAACCCTTCTGCATCACTTAATCCATGCAGCACCTCTTAATGAACTCATTACTCTCACAATGCTGAATTATTAAGGAGACTTCGCTCTTGTTTAAGGGGAAATGTTGCACAAATGTATATTTAGGAAGTGAAAGAAGGTGTAATGGATAAGCCTTTGTAACCCTTTTGGGGATCCCATGTGGCAACACCCAACTCAGGAAGAAGTTTTGATGCACACTGGGGTTAGAAACTGATTTTGGGGTACTGGATATGAGGCAAAGCTGCTAGGCTGATCATCTCAGGGTGCCCTCAAACACAGAGTTCACACTCTGGATTTTAATCTCACTGATTAAAGTTTTTTTCTGAGATTTTTTTCTGTGCTTGAGACAATGAGGCAATAAAGCTGTTTGTAAAAGTATTGTTTTTTTTCTCTGTGGTGCTGTTTTTATTTACTTTTTGTTGGGTTTGTGAGGCCAGTTCTGGGCTGCTCTGGACCTGCATGGATGGTGAGTGCTGTGTCCCCATCCAGTTCCTGATTTTGAGGTGAGGTTCATTTTTTTTTCCAATGAAAAATGAGAGTTTTTACATTCTGTTTTTAGATTTTACAAATCTGATTCTTTTATCAAAGATCTTCACTTACTAAAATAACAAAATTCTCTTCTGGGGAAGGACCCACATGACCCACCTTGTTCTTCAAGAGTTAGAAGATGGCTTAGGAACTCTGACTCTCTCGTTTTTTATTTCCTTAAGTGTGACTAAGGGGTTTTCTTCATTATGCATAGAATCCACGTTAAGCCCTTCCATAAATGTCTTTTCTCATTTATTTTCTGTTTCCCCAGCAAAAGACACTTTTCTTTTCCCCAGAAATAAAAGTTTGTGTGGCCCAAAAATTACATCTCTAAGCCTTCCCACTCATCTCCTGGGAGGTATTCTCACAATCTCCTTCCCACCAGCACTGTCAGATTTCCAAAGCAGTTCAAAACAGTAAAAACCCTTCCCTTGGTCTATAGTTTTGATGTTTTCTTTCAGAAGGTCCCTCCCAGAATCAACCATCAATTAAAACAACTCCACCTCACCCTCACACTCTGCTTTGCTTTCAACCATCTCAGCTCTGTTTATTTTCTTTTTTTTTTTTTTTTTTTTTTTCTTTTTTAAAGCCTCTTTGTCTGCTGCTGGATGGCAGCAGAACAGATGCTACAGGATGATGTTTCATTTCTATCTTTACTCTCAGGCAAAATTCAATGTTCAGGGGCACGGTCAGAATTATTTCTCGATGGCCTTTGGATATTTGTTAAATACACACAGCCCTGGTGTATGATGCCTTTTCAGTGATGTTATATTGCTTTCAATAATAGCTACAATTTGGCAATTTCACATGTACCAAGGCAAAAACACACTATGAAAGCTAAAGCTAACCTGTAAATCCATGAATTCCAGGGCTAAAGAAGGCAGAGTTAATGGTTGTATTAAGCTATATGGTAGCTGGGAGTTCCAGCACACAGCTCCTGATTCTGAAATATTCAGGCTGTGAAAGTTCACAATCCAATGGAGATTTTTTTTTTAACTGAAAACATTTTTCTCTTGCTGAAGCCTTTTAAATTCCATGTGTTAAACTCATGCTTAAGCTTTTCCAGGATAAGGATGCTTAGGATATAACTAAACCCCATTTGAAACAGCCAAAACGCTCAGCTTTGGGAAACAGGTGCAAAACCCAAAAAAAGGTGAAATCATTAAAACATTCAAAGCATTCACTTCTCTTTGAGTAAAATCAATATCCCTTTGAAGCAGTGAAAATCTGATGTACAATCTTGCAGTGAACTTCTGAATTTCCCATTCTGGAGTGGGTGTCCAGACACCTGAGTGATTAATATTTCCATGGCTGCCCAGACAGGTGGAAGAGAGAAAAATAATAGTCATGTAAATAAAAATGTCTTTACTAAAGGCTCTGAGACAGTGAGAGGCACTGAGACCTCTGGGCCTGAAAGGAAACAGCAAAGCTGGGGGAGATGCAGGAATTGTCATCTGAGTGTTCCAGAGATGGAGCAGTGAAAACACTGAACATGCAGAAAGTGTTGGGAGGCTTTTTTATGGATCTTAAATATTGTGGCTTCATATTAATTGGAAACAGAAATTATTATGTGGGGCTGCTGGCAGAGCACTTGTGAAACAAATAAGCTGATCACTGGGCAGAGCTAATGAGGCACCAGGGAAGCTACTCCTCAATATTATTTAAATCAAATTTACCAGTTTATTGATATTGTCCTTTAACTTTTCTAATTTCAGAGTATTCTTCCCCCAATTTCCTGACATTGTCATATAAATTTTACTATTTTGGGGATCTGCTTCAGCCCCTAGCCTGGGCTCAGTTATCCCTACAGGCACATACTAATCTTCCAGAAAGAAATTGGGCTTTTCTTTTTTTTTACAATTCAACAAAGCTGAGTTATTTTCACTGAATTGAGAGTACTCTGAATAAGGATCCTGCCTGTCATCTTCAAAAGTTCACTTCATTAATCTCAGCAGAGCTATGAAGCTCAGTCCTGGCTGAGTTATTCATAAGCAGACAGGACTGGATGAAGTTTGCAATCCAGGGAACAGAAACAGCACCGAGGAGTGCTGGAATCCTCCCCCACGGGATGAACAGCCAACTGTTAATATGCATAAGTGTGATTTTGCAAGCCAGGCCGTGGGCTAAAATGTGTGTGAGGGAGCACAGATGGACTTCAGGATTACCAGGGAGCCGTGAGAGATGAGCAGCCCCAGAGCAACAGTGACAACCTGCTCACAGGCAGGTAAAAACCACCCAGCCAGCCCACGTCCTGCTCTGATAACAACACCAGCTTTCATTGCCCATCAGTTACATTTGCTAACAGGTTTTTTTCTTTTTATTTTTTTTTTTTATTTTTATTTTTATATTATCATGCAGTCCACGGGAAGAATGAAAATGTTGTCCACCTCCAAATATCTCATTAAATTTTACCTGTGACAGACGCCTACGAAGCACCTGCAGAGCAGGTTGCTCTGTGACAATCTTCACTGAATCTGATTGTCCCACCTGTCCTGCCCCAAACCTGTTCCACCATCCTTAACTAAACCTTGTCTTAGTGCAATCATGTGCAAAACTTAACCCTGTGGAGCCCCAACACATTAGAGGCCACTGCAATATATAATACATAATTTATAAATTATTCAAAACAATCAAGACTTGTATTCCTCAAATGCTTTGTTTCCAATGAATAATTCCATCAGTTCGAGTTGTCAGGCGTGGCAGCAGGCAGAAAAAGCTGCCAGCAGCTCTGAAAACTTCCCAAATTATGGCTTCCAGCAGTTCTTTTGAAGGGTTTTAAGAGGTGAGTGAAGAATGCAGGGAACCCACAGGCAGAGTGACTTGGGTGTGGTGCTGAGAGCACAGACTGGAGTCAGGAATGGCACAAATTGTGGGGAAAAGGACTTGGCAAAGAAGAAAGGATTTTATCTGAAGTTGAAGAGGAGGAGTACAAACAGAAAAGGGTGGATTCGGGGGGGAGTTACACAGTATAAAACTGGAATCACAGCATGGTTTGGGTTGGGAGGGCCCTTAAAGCTCACCCAGTCCCACCCCTGGGATGGGCAGGGGACACATCCACTGTCCCAGGGTGCTCCAGCCCTCCCCAAACCCAGCCCCAGGCTCAGGGTGGCAGTGCCAGCATCCAACCAGAGATGCACAAGAGGAGGCTCAGCCCAAGGTCACAGCACAAACACCCCGCTGCACCCAGCAAGAGCACCTGCCTTCCACGCACCTTTTTTAACCACTTACCCACAATTTCTGTGTAATTGCACCTGCCTAATAGCCTTCTGTCAGCCTCCTGCCATCCATCTATCACACATTAACAGTCTACTCTGATTTCTGAGGTGCATTTCATCTTCTCTGACACCCATAATTTTCATGTAACCCCTTTACCGAGGCAATTAAATCTTCTTTCCATCCATTCTTTTCAGTTTCAAATTTACATTTTTAGCACTAGTTTTTCACCAGCCCTCGCTCCTTCCCAGTTGCAGGGTTTAATTCATGTTTATGTTCAGTTCATGTGGCACTCTCACCACGTGGTTCATTTCTGTCAGCTATGAAATTTAGATTGCAGCCCAGGCACACTTTGCATTTCCACCACAGGAGACACGAAAACACAAGATCCAACATGGGTGTTCCCTTCTAATTTTGACAATTTGCTCATGTCCCATAATATTTCTACATGAAGATTTAAAAAAAAAAAATTCTAGCATGATTGTAGCTATTCTCCTTATAATGCATGCAAATGCTTAGTCCTGTGTTTGTGAAAAGCATACAGACAGGGGAGAAAAATCCTAATGAAAAACTCAACAGAGCGTGCAGCGCTTCTCTCTAGCGTTTCTAACAAGTTGTCCATCTTCATGGTCTTCAGGACCATTTAGAGTTTATAGAACAGGTCAGTGAATGCTCTTCCTTGCATATTTTGATAACACAAGATGTTAATAGCAGATTTTATCGCTGTTTGCTGAAGAGGATAAAGGCAGGAGAATATGGAAGTCAGCAGCAAGGGGCAGCCTCACCCGGCTGCTTCTCCTTCCCACAGCTGCCCTGGGAATGCTGGGCCTGTCAAAAATCCTGAATGGAGCAGAGCAGCTCCAGAAAAACCCTTTTATTCCCCCCCAGATCCCACATGTAGGTGCTGAACCTCATTTTGGAAATGTTTTGCTGCCCACCCTGTGTGCTGGCTCTCTGCAGGAGGGGCAGCAGCTGCAGCTCCACTGCAAACTCCACATCTGTCAACAGCCAGGGATTGTCACAGTCAGGAGTGATGGATTCATCTTCGTCTGGAAGGGAGGGTGAGGCTTCCTGAGGATTCTCACAGAGCAGTGTGAGAGGATCCTACATCTGCTGCCCAGCTGATAATTATTTTCCATCTATAGGACAGTGACCAAACCCCTCAGGGAATAATTCTGAAGTCATTTTCAAACATGGATGTGAGAAACATTTATAGAAATGACTGTTTGATGTTCAGGCAATGCTGGATCCCAAAGCAGTGTGTAAGAATTTGCAGGAGCCATGGGAAGGTGTGGGACCAGCCAAACCAAAGCACTTCACTGTCCAAAACACCCCAGTTCCCAGTACAACCCAGTGCAGTGACATTCTCAGGCTGCAAAACCAGGTCGTTAGACATTTGGTGATTTGGGTTTTTTTGGGTTTGTTTTGTTTGGTTTCTTTTTGTTGATGGTGGTGGGTTTTTTTGGGGGAGGGTTTTTTTTTTTTGTAGTCTTTCTATTGCTCTGGATTCTAGACAATCCAGAAACAGGGAAATGGACTCCAAAGAGGGGAAAGCAAACACTGAAAGAGAATAAGGCAAATCTTCTTTCACATTCCTGATTCTTTTTTCCTCCACTTTTTTTTTTTTTTTTTTTTTTTTTTTTTTTTTTTTTTTTGTTTCCAGTGCCTGAATTAGCTGCAGCAGAGTTAGAGAGGGCCTGGAGAGACAGGGGAAGGAGGAATGGTTTCAAACTTGTGGAGGGCAGGGTTAGGTTGGATATTTGGAAGAAATTGTTCCCTGTGAGGGTGGGGAGGCCCTGGCACAGGGTGCCCAGAGAAGCTGTGGCTGCCCCTGGATCCCTGGCAGTGCCCAAGGCCAGGCTGGACGGGGCTGGGAGCAGCCTGGGACAGTGGAAGGTGTCCCTGCCATGGCAGAGGTGGATGGGATGAGATTGAAGATCCCTTCCACCCCAAACCATCCTGTGGTTCTGTGATTTTGTGCTCATTGTGGGTGAAAATCTCTCCATTACTCAGCTGCCCTGCGTGAACCTGTTCTCCCATTAAATCTTTGTCAGGGATTCCTGTTTGTGCAGCATCAGAAAAAAAACCAAAAAAAAACCAAACAGGATTTTGTGCCTGTTCCAGGAGGAAAACTCCACTGAGAGGAAAGCAAAAGCTGATGTTTCTGTGGCATCCCAGCTCCCTGGCTGCCAGGATGCAGGTTCCAGCAGGGTGAGGGATGGCTGGGGAGGTGTGAGAACCAGCCCAGAGGGTCTGTACTGCAGTTCAGAGAGAGATTTAAATCCATTAGAGTGGACTCAGTAGATGTAGAGCCATTTGTTTCTTCCAAGTGGAGCAGTGTGTTTGTTTCTGTCCTTAAGCACTATTTCAGGGTGAAGGAGAGAGACAAAGCCTGGATTTGTGGGAAGAACCAAAGCCATTCCTAAACCCTCTCCAGTTAAGGGTTTGCGGCACTTCCAAACTTTGTTAAAAATGTTCAAAAAAGATCCCTGGTCTCTCTACAGTTATACACAAAAATCATTGTATTATTCATCTGCTTGTTACATGGCTGGATTACCAAAGCCTTTATCATTAAGGTAATATTGATTGTACCTCTGCTGAATATTTTTTTGCCACTTTAATTTCCTTGCAGGACTGGTCCACAATTCCTTGACCATCCAGGCAAATCTGTCCTCTCCCCACAGAAGCACATCCATCAGTCTATTTTTGATGCAAGCCCAATAAAGGGCAGAGTTTAAGACAGCCACAGTCAGAATTTAATAAAAAAATGAGGCTCTGCCCACTTTTTTTTTTTTTTTTTGTCTCTTGAAATTACTTTCCAGCTCAGTCCCAGACTGAGTAATTCAAAGCTGATGGGAAATGAAAGTCATGGTCCATGGAGAGCTAATGGATATCTAAAAGCGGCCAAAAAAAGTTAGGGGAAAATTTATTCTCCCCTCTACCCTAAATCCACCTGAGTTGGGGATGCAATACATCACGGGCTCTGTTGATGGGTTGTGTTCCAGCACAAGCTCATCATCCCCCTTTATCTGCCTCATCATCTCGTGGACCTACACACTGGCAGCAGACAGATAGCTCCACAAAGAGTCAAGGTAACATTAAAGAGACAAATGCCTCCCATCTCCCTGGGTTTTTATGCACACTGACTCTGCTCCAGAGTTGTCTGTGCAGCAGTCGCCGCTCGCCACCCGTCAAAAATAAATAAAACAAAACAAATAAAATAAACCAAAACAAAGCCCTAAATAAATGCTCAAAGGCTGACTTTAGGGAGGCTCAGCAGAGTGAGCAGTGACACCAGTGGCTCAGGGGAGGTGACCCAAAGCCTGCCCAGAGATGTTTCCTTCAGCAGCTCCCTCAGGGGACACCACCTCCAGCTCTCTCTGCTCACTGGTGACTGCACATCCCCTGCTTTTCCCTCAGGACATGCTGCTGCAGAAGATGACACAGGAGGACAGAAAGATGTCACTTCCACTGTGACCTCTTGCTTTCTCTTTCTGGCCTTGATTTTTGTCTCATCTGCTCCCAGACTCATCTTTGTCAGGGATGCAGGAAGAGTCAAGAAGGTTGAGACCAAGTGTCCATCCAGTCCCAGCACTGGCCCTGGTACCACTCCACCCTCACCTTTCTTTGATCTCAGGGCTTTTTTTGAGACTGATGTGCTCTGTGAATTTATCATCCACCCATGAATCCCCCACGCTCTTCACTCTACAGTAAAAAAATCTTTCTCTGTCCAAGTCAAGACCCTTTAGCAACATACATGCCCTTGAGCTCGAGCCTGCAAAGTCTCACTTTAACACTCATCTTGCCATATCCTATTCAGGAAGAAAAAAAAAATCTCTACTTGTCATGTAGAAATTGCCTTCTAAATAAATATTTGTATATTACATAATATTTCCAGGTTGGGATATTCCTGGGAAGAGCCTATTTTGGGAGCCATTCATCACCTTCTGTTCAAAGGATGGGGTGGGTGGTGCCCACAGCAGCCAAACCTCCCCTGCATGGGCAGGAGATGGAAACTATGGGAAGCCACCACAAATCCTGCCTTTCCTTTGCTGGCATGCACAAAAAGGGAGCAGGATGGGGCAGGGCAAAATATCTGGATTAAAAAAAACTCATTCTGTCTAAAATGCTGCTCGTCTCCAGGAATAAAGCAACCATCGTTCACAGACACAGGGGATGGCACAGCTGGCATTGTTGGAGCAGGTCCAGGAGGTGCCACCAAGGTGATCAGAGGGATGGGGTCATTCTCCTATGAGGAAAAGCTGGGAGAATTGACATTGCTCTGCCTGGAGAAGAGAAGGCTTCAGAGGGACTTAATTGTGACCTTCCAGCCCCTGAAGGGAGCCTGCAAGAAAGGTGGAGAGAGACTGTTTATAAAGGTCTGGAGTGACAGGAAAAGGGGGAATGGCTTCCAACTCACAGAGAGTAGGTTTAGATTGGATATTAGGGAAAAACTCTTCCCTGTGAGGGTGGGGAGGCCCTGGCACAGGGTGCCCAGAGAAGCTGTGGCTGTCCCTGGATCCCTTTGAGTGCCCAAGGCCAGGCTGGACGGGGCTGGGAGCAGCCTGGGACAGTGGAAGGTGTCCCTGCCATGGCAGGGAGTTTGGAATGAGATGATCTTTAAGGTCTCTTCCAACCCAAATAGTTGTGTGAGCTCCATTCTGGAGCTCCATTGAGTGCTTCTCCCACTCCCCAAAATTATGAGCACATCCCAAAGACTGAACCCATCATTGAGTGGCCTGGGGGAGCTGAAAAGTGAAAGAAACAGCAAGACCTCATATCCAGAGGCAAGACTTTTCATGACAGAAACTTCTCTTCATGAAATTTCTCTGTTTGTGAGGGCACCATCACGGTGAGGACAGCAGAGCTCATTGTGTGTCTGATGTGAGAGCACAGGGTGGGAGTGCTGGAAGTACACTCACTGCAGGAGGGGAACATGCCTTGGGAAAGGCCCAGTGGGATATCAAACCACCCCAGGGCACTCATGGGAGATGCACAAACCTTTTCCATCAGTGGGTCTGGTTTGAACTTGCATCCCTTAGGTGGAATGGCACATTTCTCTCTGAGAGCTCCCAGATCGACAGGGATGATGCAGCCCTAGCCATGAAAAGCAGGGCAGGAGGCATCTGAGAAGTAAGAAACTAAAAATATGGCAGCCCTTATGAGGGTCAGGATAAAGATAACATGAGCAGACATGAGAAGAGGGGGAGGACAAAGGAATGATACTTACAAAGCATTTCCTACTGCTGTTTTCTAAAACATGTGAGAGGTTTTAGTCTCCAAGAGCCTGCTGGAAAGAAGTTCTCAGCTTTGCCTCTGCTTCTACAAATAGCTTTCTAAAAATACCAGAACCCAGAAATTATCATTGGAATTATGTGATATTTATTGTCATTTAAGTGCTTATGAAGACCAAATGAAAATAGAGGTGTCAGCCAAACCCTGGGCTACTTCTTCCCTCTTTCTGTGCTCTGGATGAGTTGAGCAAATGGAAATCCCTGTCCCTGGCTGTGTCCCTTCCACTGATTAGGCTCAGGAGGTACCAGACTAAGCCCACAGCACACTTGCTCCAAATTTTACTTTTCCCTGATGAGTCCATCCCGACAACTTGAAAACTCACAGAAATAGTTTTGTTCCCAGATGCACAGCGTCATTACAACCCAGCAGAAATATATTCACTTTTCTAACAGGGAACATTGAGTGCTGTGGTAGGGACAAGCCTGGCAGCAGTGGGGCTCTGCTCTTAAACCTCAAACTGAGGTTGTGTCCCTTTGCACAGCCCTGTAAGGCCAAATGACCCTCTGAGTGCCCAGTAGGGTGAGGGAGAACAGGGCAATAAATCCAGGCTGCAGCCTCCAGAGCCCAGTGAAGAGGGAAAGAGCGACCCAGGGAATCCTGCTCCTTCCTCATGACATTTCCTGAGCTTCAGAGCAATCTCAGAGGTGCTGCTTCACTCGTGTCCCCTTGCAGAGCACAACGGGGGGAGAAAGCTGAGCTCAGCCTGGAGCCTGAGATTTATTGCACACAGGGACTGGTGATGGGCATGGAGCGCTGACAAGAGACAGAGGGATATAATCAGGCTGTTCTCAGCCAGGCTGGGCTTTCACAACCCAAAGGAAAATAAATTTGCACTCATGTCCAGTGCCTGAGTTTCGACTGGCTTCATCCACAGGTTCACAGCTGGCAGCATTTCCCACCCTCTTTGCCATGGCTTTGCACGGAGGTGATGGAAATGTGGTGGATACACACTGGGCTGCTCCCGAGAAACCAAAACAGCTTGAGAAACATTTCTCTCAAGTTTAACAGAGTGGGGAAATGATTTTCACCTGGCTCGCCGTGAGTTCAGCAGCCCCTGAGGCAGCAGGAGAGGGATTGACCAGGAGATGGCACAAGGCACAGGGTGCCACAGCAGAGGCAGGAGAGCATTGTTACCCATTAGCATGAGAAACTGGGGGCTCCTGCTCATCCTGGAATGATTTTTGCCTTTTTCCTTTTATATATTTGTAACTTTTCCCCAGCTGGAAAGAATAGACACATTCCAGAGCTCTGAGTCCTGGAAGGTACAAAGCCCCCACCCCATCCTGGTTCTTCCTGGGTCCCAAGGTCTGTGAGACACATTTCCATCAATAAATCCAGTTGGGACTGAGGATGGAGCTCCAGAGAAGGGGGTTGACCTGGGGGCAATTCAATCACCCCTTGTCCTCCTAATTGGTGCTTTTTATCAATTATGCTAATTTCCTAAAATCTATCAAACTCTATTCACCCTGGTGGGGGAGCTTTTGTGGATGTTCTTCCATGGCTGCCCCTGGAGCTTCAATAAAGACCCACTTTTATATCACTTCCTTTACTAAAATCACCTCGAGTTTCATTTCTAGGCTGAAAAAGGCAACACTGCAGGTTTTTTGCAGGGTGCAAATTGCTGTGGAGGGTGAAGAGCTCTCTGACTACTTTGCAGCTTGAAATATTCCAAAGAGACAGAAGGGAGAGCAGGGGAAGAGTCACTGAAATGCAAAGGGAGATGGAAACCTGTGAAACATGTCATTTTCTCTGGCACAGTGGGTTATTTGCACTGAGTTACTTTATTAAATCACATTTTTTGCTCCTGTGGCCATTCTCCAATTGAACACACACCCCCATGGGACAGCCATGCACAGGTTGTAGGGTCATCAAGTGTTGGTGCCATACAAACCCCCCTAAGTCACCCGCCAAAGGCTGTTTTCCTCAAATCCAGCCACTCTGAAAGCACTCCATCTTTTCATAATCTGCAGTTCCTAACAAATCAGTCCCTCCAAGGTGATGAAAGCAACTCCACATGTTCCAGCATGAGATCCCAGGCCCTGCATTGGGTACCAGTGGGGTTTGACAGCCACTGATGGCAGAGAGCAGCTTGGGGATGCACAGGATGGATCAGAGCACAGCCAAGAGCAGGCAGAGCAGGGAACAAAAATTCCCTGGGGACTCACCCGGGCTGGTGTTTTTTACCATGACCTGCAGTAACAGGCGTGAGCCACATCCCCTCAGATTTTACACTAAAAAATACATCCATGAGGCAGGATGGGGGGAAAAATCCAGAGGTTCAATTTTGTGAGGCGTGGCTCACTTTTCTCTCTACAAGAGCAAGGAACACACAAAAACCCCCCAGTTTAATCTGTCTTCTCTTGTGTTTTGTTGACAGCTCTGTAGGGGACCTCGGGAGCAGAGCAGCCGAGGTATTGCAGGTACAGCTGTGAGTGTAATGGGTTTTTCAGTTCATTTGGAAAACAAAACAGAGCAGTTCTGTGTTGACCTGAAATATTTTTCCACGGTAATGAGAGAAACGGAGCAAATACTCACCTTCAATCAACCGAAACATTCCGTTTGACCCAAAATGAAAGCTTTCACTTTGTTTCCACAGCACTCATCCACTCCTTAATTCATGCTAAATTCAAAACAAGAAATACCAATGAAACAAAACTCTCTGTGTTGAGCTGAATAGTTTTTCTTGCCTTCCTGCCCTCCCCTGGGCCACTCTGCTCTAATGCAAGCCGGGTTTGCAGATTATTTTGTGTTGGTTTTGGATGGGAAAAGGGAAGGGGAGCCTTTGTGCGGGTTGAGCCCTCCCACCCCGGTGGATGGGCAGGCAGGTGGAGCATTCAAGCACTGCAGGAACCCGCTCCTGCCTCCCCAGGATGGAATCACAGCACCACCTCCCCAAATTAGAGCTTGGAGCTGCTTCCTGCCCCATCCCAGTGTGTGTGATGAAGGCGATTGGCAGCTCGGGAGAGCTGCACCCTGCCTCCCCACTGATGGGACCCGCTCATCAGCGGCCCCGCCATCCTAAAAGGTGTTATTAACGGGTCGGCATCCCCCCGAGAGCAGCGGGGGGACTGAAACCAAACCATCAGGCTGTGTCAGCCTTTGAGTCACAGAGCGGCTCTAATTGAAACTTCTCTGTCATTTACTCATCAGGAACGCCGAGCTCCCTCTTTGAATGAAACATTAGACACCGGCCTGACAGCTCCAGGTGGAAGATTATCCGGCAGCTTAATCGCTCCCTGACAGCCCCGGTTACTCCCACATCAGCATCTATTAACCTTGCTTTTATTCAGAGCCTTTTATGCCTTTTTAATCAGCGTTTCTGGGTGCTTGGGATCAAAAGGCGGTGTGATCTCAGGCATCTCTCCGTGTTTGAGGGGGCCAGGGCTGCCTGCCAGGTCACCTCCTCCAGGGTGGAAATCTTCAGAAAGGAGGTTGCCTTCTGAAACCGCCTAATCCAGTTTATCTCTGGGAAGGAGATAACTAGTTTGCCAGAAGTTGGGCTCTTATCAGAAGCTTCGAACTTTTGGGGTGTACTGCTTAAAGCCCCAAACCAAGGATGAAAAAAAAAAACCAACCCAACAAACCGCTGTGGAAATTCAGTTTTAATTTATTTTTTGATAAGTTGGTATCGAGCCTTTGGGTTTGCAGAGAAAACCAGATGTGAGTGCACCCTCAAGGCTCAGACATTTGAAGACAGATAAAAAGAACCCAAAGTTTATCCTCTCTAAATCTAGCCTGGGTGTCTCTTGAAAATTGATGCTATAACTCAAACAGAAGTTATGGTCTTGATGAAGAAATTATTAGCTGAAGCTCCCTGAGCTGTATCATGCAGGGAGTCAGATTAGATGATAACAGTCCCTCCTGGCCCTCAAATCTGGGAACCCTGAGTGTTGCCCCAAACTGTCCTTTCTGGTGGGATATGTTTGGGTCCAGATCCCCAAAGGCATCCACACAAACAGCACCGGGTGTGCATTTTTTGGGGAAAAAAAGGAATTTCAGCACCTCCATAACATCTTGCAGCAGTTCTTGCTGCTTGCTCTGAGTCCCCAGCTACACCCAGGGACACAGAAAGTCTGTGGTGACAAGGTTCCCCTGTCCCAGTGCCACAGGGCTGTCCCAGGGTGTGTGTGTGGCTCAGGCTCCCCTCGGTGACACCAAGGGTGGGACATTTGGGACATTCCTCGCTGCCATTCCTGGCTCAGCCCATCTGGCCCAGGGGTTCCTGCTGAGCTCACTGTGTTTCCGAGCAGATGGAACGGCCACCTCAGGCTCTGAATTTGTGAGAGGGTTCTTTATTTGTCTGCCACCTTCACCCCCTCCAATTCCATTTGCTGCTGCTCCCAGTGAACAGCATCTCCCCGGATCTGAGCTGCCAGCTCATCCCATTATCTGTGTGCAGCACCACATGCTGCTCCTCACTCCATCCAGATGCCCAAGGATTCCATGCTCCTTTCCCGTGCCATCCTGGCAGATTTTGCTTCAGCCCTGGGCCAGATTGCCTTTGCTGCTGCAGTTGGCTTGGCAACGCTGTGGTGGAGGCATCTCTTGAATAAATAAATAATCCTCACGTGGATGGACCCCATCTCAGCAGCTCTAAGGGATGCTCAGACCCAGTGAAACATGTCCTAAATTGTCTCACTGGGGAGAAGAAACAACCCTCAAGAGGTGATCCTGTATTTTTGCAAAGCAGCCCTGCAAACCTGAAATTCATCCTCCCACCTAGGGCTCCCAACCCCATAAATAATCTGAAATTAGACTGAGTCTGTGCCCAGCAATATCAGACAAGCCAAACGAGCACGCTGGATAATAGCTGAGGGTTGGAGAGAGTGGGGAGACCTGAGTGAAGGGAAAGAGATGGGAAGGACTTTTGAATGTGGGGAAGGATGGATTTGAGAGAGGAGAGGAAAAGCTGTCTGGGGAAAAGGAGAGGAATGTGTCCAAAATAGTGGCAGCAGGGTGAAGGAATAACACTGACAGTGAAGAGGGAATAGGAGAATGAATGGGCTGTGAAATATAAAAACTGGAGATAACAGTGGAGGTTTGGAAAGGTCTTTGCTGGAGACCATGAGCAGCTAACCAGGGAACCAAGAAGCAGAAAGTCCAATGGTTGCATTCAGCATGGTGTCAGTAAAACAAAATAAAAATTGAAATTACGATCTGGGAGCAGAGGCAGAGGTGTAAAATGTTGAAAGACAGGGAAAATTCATATCTAATGAGGACAGGAGGTAATTTTGTGGTTTATGAATACTTTCATACTGTGAATGAGGTAAAAGAGGGATTAATTGAGTTAATGCGTGAAGAATCTCAGTTTAGGTAAGTATGTATACATTGATATTCCACCATCAAAACCAAAGGATGAAACACCCCAGGGAGGAGCTGCTGCCTCTCCAGAGCAGCTCTGGTGTGACAGAAACCAGCAATGTCTGCACAAGCACTGAGAGCCATGAGCTGTTTGATGTGTGAGGGTCAGGGGAGGGAGGAGAGGACAGTGGTAGAGACCAAGATGAGACAAACGGCAAAGCTGACCCTCAACCCAATGCACAAAAAGAAAAAAATAAATAAAATTGAAGATTCTGTGTTTTCTTGTATTTCTCAGACAGGGGTCAAGGCACCGTGCAGCACAGATGGAGAAAGAAATGCTGCTGCATGGATATAGCTGTGCTCCTCCTGACACACACCTGCCATTTCCCCTTCCATCTCCCACTCCCTAAAGGGAAATCACAGGAAAAAAAAAAAAAAAAAGGTGTTAAAATATTCCTTCTTTGACATCATCTTATCATACATCTGTATCAGTTGATTCATGGCAAATATTCAGATTTTACACTGTTACTCTCTCAGTAAGTTCATGCAAGGTACCCTGAGACATTTAATCATTGAGTTTGTCTTTATTTAATAGAGGTTGTTTAATAGAGTCTGCAAATCTCTCAAACCACAGTGGATCAGCACAGAATAAACCACCAGGCACCTTGGGGGTTTCCATGCCAATTAAACATCGACAGCCCTGGATTGGAGGTGTTCCACGTACAAGAGTTGATTTTGGCTCGGCTGCTGAGCAATAGCATTAACACACACCCCTCTGCTCCACCAGCAAATCAAACGAGGCACAAACCATCCCAGGCAGGTGAGGATCCAAACCTTCCCACATGTCAGTGGTGCCTCTAAGCTTGAATTTAAATCAAACCTACTCCTGTCACCAAAACTGTGGGAATACCTAAAACTCTCCAACAACATTTTTAATGTTAGAAGTCGAGGCATTACTTTATTTTCTGCCCAGGATGTTGTTCTGGCCAGGATGGGCCACAGAAATCATCTATTCTACACATAGCCCAGGTGTGCACAGAGGATCAGTCCATGGCACATGGATTTTACAAGATTTCCCCAAATTTTACAACTCAAACCCAGAGACTTATGTTCAATGTTCATTGGTCCAACGTTGTGAGTTCTCAGTTTGGTTCTGTTGGATCTGCATTTTTTCCCTCTGATGCTGATCAGGTCCTGCCCTCATCTCTCTTTTCCCAGCAGGTGGTCCGACCATCAGGGGGAGATTTGGGGCTGATGTTCTGTGAATGGTCACTGATGGTCACTGATTATCACTGGATGGTCACTGATGGATCACTGATAGGTCACTGATGGTCACTGATGGTCACTGATGGCCATTGATGGCCCAATGGTTCTGATGCCTGATGGCCGTTAGGCCACTGATGGTCACTGATGGTCACATGGTCACTGATGGTCTCTGATGGTCACTCTGGTCACTGATGGTCCTGTGGTCCCATGGTCACATGGTCCTGATGTTCTCTGATGGTCACTGATGGTCCAATGACAGGTCACTGATGGTCATTGATGCCTTTGATGGTCACTGATGTCCATTGATGGCCCATTGAAAAGTTCTTGATGGCTCTCTGATGGTCCTTATCTGTACTGTGCCCTCCCCTCTGTTGAGCTGTCCTCTCAGGCCTCACCTGGTGGAACATCCCTGGAGAGAAACTTCAGCGCTCTTTCCTGGGGGAAAGACAAACAAAATCTGACTAAAGTTACATCAAAAAATTTTGAACTGGCTGGCATATATTCCAATACTCCAAACAAGAAAAGAGAGGGGATTAGACCAGCACTCCTGGATGGAAGGAATCTGAACAGCAGCTGGAGAAGGATGGAGAGGAGGTCAAGCCCATGCATGAGGCACATGCTGATTGCAGAATTCACCTGCCCAAAGCACTGGCGATCCAGCTCTGCCCCCTGTGCTTTGCTGGACAAAGCAGGAAAGCATTTGATGTGGAATTCTGAATTACAGGATTTTGACAGGCTGTGAACCCCTGCTGGAGAGCAAACCTGGGAGCAGGGTCAGGAGCGTGGCCTGGGAGGTGTCTTTAGCACAGCCAGCTCTATCTGCACCATAAAAGTTCCAATTTTAATCATTATTTATAATCCCACCACGCCGCTCACCTGAGGAGCGCGAGGAAAAAGCCGTAAAAGACATTGCAGCTTATTTACAACGGCTCCATTGGCTCGTAGCACTCTCCAGATGCATGTTAAAGCGGCAATAAAGGAAGCAAAAGCATTTTTAAAATCTGCTTTTAGAGCTGTGCATTGGTGACATGTATTTAAATCATCTGCACGCCATCGAGCATGGGTTCAAATTTAAATGTCACTGTGAAGCTCTCTCTCTCTTATCCCTTCACAGAGCCATTTGTCACCTTCCAATTCATGCAACAAAAGGAAGTGAACAGAAAATTAGACAAACAAATAAAAATCTGTGTTTTTAATGCAGAATGCAACCCCGGAAGCCTCTTGCTGTAAGTTTTCTTTAAATATCTTTCAAGAAGGATAGGGACAGGAAAAAAAGCAAAACTGCTGTAAAAAGAGACAATAGACAAAGCAAAAGCCTTTCAATTTGCTTAAATGTTATAAGCAATAATCAAAAGAAATAATCATTATTGTTGATCATCTGCCTGCCAAAGTGGATGTTTACCTTTCTTATTACCACACTTGTTGTGATAAATTTGAATAAGCACAGGGGACTGCAATTAAGTCGTAGAGGTTTTTTCCCCCACTCTTTAATTCTAAACTCATGAGAGCAGCTTCATTTCCCATATCACTGAAATGCCTTTTTTTTTCTGTCAATCTGACAAAGTTACTTACATATTCCAATGTATATATTATATATTCCAATTATTTTTTTCAAGAATTCCCAGTTTATGCTTCCTCAAGTTACACTATTCCTCTGTGCATAAAAACCTCTGTCATTCTAATGCTTCTTTCGACCCAGAAATCTCATTTTTTGCTTAGACAAAATATTAAGAGCAGAGTCCATAAGTAATATTATACGGTTTCCATAGCTGTCAACATTATTAAACCATTATTTCAGTTTTACATTGCAATGGAAACTATAGAAAAGACACAGATTATATGATATCAGTGATAAAATAATGATTATCTGCAGTCACCGGGCCAAATGTTTGACTTCTAAGGCACAAAACACTGGTGATGATGGCAGAACTTAACCTGCCTTTTCACCTTCAGGGCAAAAATATTTCAACTGAAATTTAAGGTCGATTGATGGTAAGCAAGAGATTTCTGATTACAGCCCTTTATAATCAAATATTTGTTTTGTCTTATCAGAGTGAAAGTTTTGAAATTTTCCCCTAAAAGCTCAGCTTCTGCAGTCTTGGGGTTGAGATGAGGATCACTATTCTATAAAACTAATTAGGGCTGGAAGTTGGACAGTGATGTGAGAAAATTTTGAAAATATACATCTCAAATTATAATACCAAAAGAAGCATTAAAAGGACTCAGAGCATTCTTTCCAGAAGTCTCATCATTCAGACCCAGGCTTTGAAGAAAACCAGAGTAATAGATGCACTCACAAAATCTATAAACTTCAATAAAATTAGTTATGAGATTGAATTCCAAAGCCTCTCAAACTGGGATATATCTATATATATATATATTTCTGCAGGGTTTAAGTCAGGATTAATTTGTACCCGAAGTAAAATATGCAATTTCATCACCAGAATGCCTTGAAGTTAGCAACAGCTCTAGAAAAAGGGAACTGGAGAATCCCACAAATCCTGCTCCTGGCACAAAGGCAGAGGAAGGACCAGGAGAGCTGTGAGGACAAAGGGAATAATTTCAGACTGAAAAGGAGTAGGTTTACATAAAATGTTAGAAAGGAATTGTTCCCTGGGAGGATGGGGAGGCCTTGGCACAGGGTGCCCAGAGAAGCTGTGGCTGCCCCTGGATCCCTGGCAGTGTCCAAGGCCAACAAAACAGCAAACAGAACGAGCAGCAAACCTAAGGGAATTTTTTTCCAGAGTTCATGACTTAAAAAGCCTCAGAAGGAACCTGAATGGGTGTGTAAACACATTGGTTAACTGAAGAACACGAGTTTGGGTGTCTGTAAGCAGCTGAGGTGCTTAGGAGTTCATTTGGCATTCATGGAAGCAAAAGATCATTTGGTCTTCAAGAAAAAATGGTGTGAGCAGGTTCCATTCAGCATCCCTAACAGAGCTGGAGGAATAATCTGCTCAAACAAGAGTTTGGCCTCTTGTTCTGTTTTCCAATTATCCTCGGGCAGATGGTGATTTTGTTTTATTTATTCACTATTGGAATTATTTGCTGGACAGCCTCAGTAGAAAATTCTCACTTGACACACTGCCAGTGAGTTTCCTTGGGATCTTCAGGGCTTGCTCGGCTTCTGTGAGATGCAAAGACAACATGGAATCACTGTGGTGTATCCTGGGATGAGCTGATGCCTTAAAAGAAAAGGAAAGGGAAAGAGAAAGGAAAAGGGAAAGGGAAGGGAAAGGGAAAGGAAAGGGAAAGGGAAAGGGAAGGGAAAGGGAGAAGGGAAAGGGAAAGGGAAAGGGAAAGGGAAAGGGGAAGGGGAAAGGAGGAAAGGGGAAAGGGAAAGGGAAGGAAAGGAAAGGAAAGGAAAGGAAAGGAAGGAAAAGGAAAGGAAGGAAAAAGAAAGGAAAGGAAAGGAAAGGAAAGGAAAGGAAAGGAAAGGAAAGGAAAGGAAAGGAAAGGAAAGGAAAGGAAAGGAAAGGAAAGGAAAGGAAAGGAAAGGATGTGATTTCAGTTCCAATATTCCCTTTCTGGCAATATTTCTGTAAACTGAGCTCTTTCCCATACCTAGCAGTCATTCCCAAGACCAGACTTAGCCCAGGAGCACAGAATAGCACCTGAGCTCCCAGCCCAGCACACACCTGACCCCTGAGCTCTGTTTTCATTTCCCTGCTCAGAGCTGAGGCTTTCAGCTCTTCCCTCTTGTGTCAGACACTCATCAGCACAACGGGCAGCCTGTAACTGCCTACTCAGCCTTTTCAAATATTTTACCATCCATTAAAATAAAAGCTTGTCAGAGAAAAGTGGCGTTAAAAATAATCAGCTGCTGTGTACCAGCCTGTTTCTCCCCTCTGCCCTCTGTCCCCACCCCTCTGCTGACCCATCATCCCCTCCTTCTGCAGGGACAGGCTTTTAGATGCTGAATTCCTTCGACCCTGAGCTTCCCTGCTTTGGAAAACCCACATTTGGCACCTACCACTTAGCAGAGCTAAAATGGGCCCTTGAATGGGGAAGGTTGTCCTTTGCCTGTCAGCAAGATGGATAAATAGATAATATTGGAGAAGCTGTTTAGCTTCATGCTTGGATTCCACTGCATCTGAGATATGATAAATACTAAAAAAAAAATCCAAATCAATAAAGCATAGGGAAATTCCCATCAGATATCTCATATAATAACTGCACCTGTCTGTGCAGACAACCTGAAATATCCACATTACAGCTCTACTTTGAGGGATTATTTACCCAACCCAGAGGAGTCTCCTGATCCCATGAATTCTTTAAAGAAGTGCACACCTATTTATGAAAAAGTATTTTGCAGTTTGAGTTCTTCCCATATAAGTTTGCCAATGAATTGTGAGCTTTCTCCACTTTTTCAGATATGGATTTCCACCAGAAATAAAGGCAGAAATAAAGTACAAAATTACTTTTCTTATTTTATGGGCCGTGAGAAAAATCACCGATCTCAGGGCTTAAATGCTGGCCAGCAAAGCAAATGACCATTCAAAGGAGAATCATAGAAGCATAAGGAATTGCCAATAAATAACACACCAATATTGAAAGCACAGGGTGAGCTACCAGGCACATCAGAGGAAAAATCCACAATCCTAATGCTGAGAGCCTAAACAACCCTGGCAGCAGCTCCCAGGAGGACAAACCCATATATTCCAGAGACTCTGAAAAGGTCATTGGGTTTTCTTAATGAGCAGCCTGGAAATGAGCATCTGTACACAAATGCAGGAATACATAAAGCCAGCAGTGAGGCTCATGATGAGTTTGTGGAGCTTTGAAGCAACGTTGAGCTGGCATTTCCCAGTGTAGAACAGGGCAGGGAATTGTTGGAGCTGTGAAAATCCAGGGGGTTGTAACTCAATGTTCACAGAACCCCAGAATGGCTTGGGGTGAAAGAGACCTTAAAGATCAGCTCATCCCACCCCCTGCCCTGGCAGAAACACTTCCATTGTCCCAGGCTGCTCCAAGCCCATCCAACCCAGCCTTGTGTCACCTAAATGTGGATGTCAAAGCTGAGAAAGTCCAAGAGACTTCCCTTGGGAGGGTGGGTTGGGAGCTGTGAGTTCCTGCACATCTGCAGAGAGTCACCAGCACCTTCTCCTGACCAGGCTGTGCTTTTTGAGAATAACTCATTGTTAAACACGAGCTTCTCACAGCATCCCACTCTCCTGCTTTGGCTGATGGAGGAAGCCACAGAGGAATCTGGAATGTGTTTATGGAAGGACTGAACAGTTGAGATCTCTCATTTGGATGCTGCAGGGAAGGGTGGAAAGGCAGGAATTCACACCAGCCAGGCTGAGATGAGGAGCTGGGCTAATCTGACTCTCTGTAATTAAAGGAGAAACAGCCTGAGTGCTGTGGAGCAGCATTTCAGCCAGGAACTTAATTTAACTGCTCCCAGTAGCACCCTGGGAGCTCTCCCTGCTCCCCATTGATTACAGAGGGAAGCAAAGGAGATCGAGGAGCAAAGGGAATTGATTAAATTAACTGTCTGAAACGGCAGTGGTACAAACACCCTGCAAAGTGCCCTAGAAGAGAAAAATTAGCACAATTTCCAGGGAGGTGAAAAAGAGCTGCATCCAACAAGAATTGTACAACCTGTCCAACCGCTGCTGGTTTTTGGTAGCTGCTGCTGCTAAAAATTCACTGCACAAAATGTTGTTCGAGTGCTGGAAAATGGCTTAGGAAAATAAAGCAGAATGAAAAGTGACACTTCACGCCAAAATCCTGGATATATTTGTTTTTTCAAGAATTCAAATCAGAGCACAGGTGTGACAGAGCAGCACAGCAGAGGGGCTAAAAGGGAGAACTTCTCGTGGTAAGTGTAGGTGTTTGCAATGGAAAATCTGGAATTTACAAAATAACTTTACATCAATGCTGTAGGATGAAGTCACCTTTATAAGATAAAAAAACCTTGTGAAACAAAGAGTAAATAAATACCATTACAAATGAAAATAAAAAGCATAATGATTAAGTTTTCAACTTCTTCCACAGCCTGACAACAGATCTGACAAGTTATCACAAAGACTGAAAACAAACAAAATATTTCTTTTCTATAAAAGAACTGTGAAAAAAAAAATTGAAATCACTGAAAAGTTTCCTTTTGACTTCAGTGGTACTGGCTCATGAACAGCCTTTGGCTAAGGAATTTTAGACGTAACTTCATGACCATAAAGTTTATCCGTTCTTCAGATGATATAAAAAGGAAATATATTTTCTTCCATAAGCAGGTTCTATAGAGCTTTACAGCACTTTGGTGTAAATTCTGCTTGGCAATGGGGTCTGTCCTAAGTTTAGCTGGATGTGTGACAAAAATCCTGAACTTACAGGTATTTAGGGAACCATTAGCAGAGGTTCTTTGCACCCCATGTTTTCCCTGTTTGGGTTAATTGATCTCCACTGGCACTGCAGAGACACTGGCCCAGAAAATCCTGAGGTGGATTTGCTTTCAGGGCCCTTCTCCTTGTTTAATCCCTGTAGATCGCAGCTGACAGAGGCTGATTTTACAGAATCTCTCTCCTCTGGCTCCTGTACCATCGTGTGGTCCCTGCTGGCTGGAGCAGAAGCGTTTTCCTGCCCCGTTCCTGGAAATGCAGTCCCGATGTCTCAGGCTCCTGCCCGTGGAAGATGGAAGCACTAAACTGTTAAATTAACAGCTGCAAACAGCTGATGGAACTGGGATGAAAGCGAACCAACGTGGCTCCAAATCATTCCTCCTGAGCAGTGCAGGCCCCTGGTGCTGAGGGCACAAAGCAATCAGCCTGGCCAGCCCGGAATTCCACCCCAGCAACCCCAACCCCACCTCCAAGACCAATCAGTTTAGATGAAACACTCGGAGAGAGAAAAAATAATCCTGCAACTGATGGAGAAACCTTAAAAAAAAAACATCGTGGAGGGGTTTTTTTAAGCCCCACAGTGCTGCTCAGCTGGCGGTGCTTTTTTCTGGACCGTTTCCCCCATCCCTACACGATGATATAAAAGTCAGCGCTTCATTGAACTCCCTAATAGCCAGGACATATTTCCTTCTCAACCCCAGCGCTGCCTCTCGCTAGGAGCCTTCTCCTAAGCAGCATGACACAACATATTGTAAAGGGAAAATGATAATTAGAAGGAACATTCGAGCAGGGGAAGTTGTCTGGAAAAATGCTTTAGTTAAATGAAGCGGTGAAGATTGTTTTTAACTTAATCTGTTAAACACACGCGCTCGCACGCGCACGCTGCTCCAGCCCAGCACGGGGATTTCTGCTCACTGCAACCTTGGATGGAGCACAAACCCGGGCGAGGAGGAGAGGAGAGCTCTTGGTTTGATTTTGCAGAGGTTAAATGGAAATGCAGAGGGATTAAAGGCTCAGAAAGTGCCCAGGTTCAGGAGTGAAGTGCTGCCAGAGCCACCGCTGTGACCCAGCTCTGTCAGCACAGGCTGCTCCTTCCTCCAACTCAGGGCCCATATTCCCAGGAAAATCCGCATCATCACGGGGCACCAAATTCAACTTGAACCTTGCTTTCAACACAGAACCATTCCTCACATGCCCTGGTGTTTAAAACATTGGTACTTTCAGTCAAACGTGTTAGTAGTGGATGATAAAGACGTCTCTGATACAAATTACAAATACTGGAGAGAAAATAAATAGAAAACGGTTTCCTGAAGGAAAGAAAAAAACCAAACCGACACCTAAAGAAAAAAAGCCCAAAAACTATTGCCCTGACTGTCAATTTCTGTTTGAGTCTTTGCAGCATCTTGTGGGTTTTATTAATTAACCACTTTAATTAACCATTTATTTAATTAACCACTGAGCACTGCAGCACCAATATCTCCTCCACTCAGAAATGTTTTGGTTTTGCAGAGGAGAGGGAAACATGACTATATTTTGGACCCCAATAATGTGGGCATGGAAGAGAGGAGCATAGAATTCCACTTTTCTGAGCAACAAAGATTTTACTTCAAAAAAGTTCACTCTTCCAACAGTGCTGGTTCTCTAAAAGCTACAGGGAGGTCAGGCTTCCAAGTGAAAGGAGATTGCACAGTGCAGGCAAAGGAAATGGAATTGTTTAACAGAAGTGTTTTTTCAGTTAAATCTCCACCCTTTAATTGTTCCAAAATGACCAGGATGGTTCTTTGCAGAGATGAGGGATGAGACAATGAACAGCCAAGCAGCGAATGACCATGGGGTAGGGAAGAAAGCAAGTGGTGCTGGAATTGAAATGGGATTATGTGGGAGAGGGGTTTTCCTCCTGCTCAGAGCTCTGCCTGAGCCTGCAGGTGTAGTGCAGAATGAGATCAATGCAGAACACCGGCATTCTCCAGAAACAAGATTCCTTTTCTCTTTTCTCTTAATACAGAAAGAGAGTCTGCTAATACAGTAAGATTTCTTTTCTGCTAACCTTCTACTTTTCTTTCTGCCCTTGGTTTCCTTTTGTCTTCAAGCTCAGAGAGGAGAATTTGAAAGCAGGGCTGGGTTTCAGTCTTTGCTGGTGGCTCAGGGCAGTGCAGCTCAGCTCATTTGTGCTCAGGCTCCTTCCCACGGTGCTGCAAAGTCAGGTTGGGACAGGGCAGCCGAGGGTCACTGTCACAATCATTGTCCTTCACCTGATTTTCAAAAAGCTTTCAGAGTAACGTGACAATTGCCAGCGTGGATAAGGATCGGTGGCGGTTTTGCTGAGTGACTTACCTTGGGAAATGATCAAAAAAAAAAAAGAAATTTCAAAGGAAAATAGAAAACCTGCCACCTGGGAAAATAGTGTAACAAATCCCCAGTGTAATAGAGAATAAATCTAGGGAAAAGCCCTGAAACTCTCGACACATTTAGAATCTTTCCTCTTGATTAACTATTACAATTTTGGATATTTCAATGGTCCTCTTTGAATTGAGCTGGGAGTGATGTACTCCTGCACAGGAGATCGAATGATTCCTGGCCAAGCCTCACCCCCTGCATTCTTCCACCCATTGCTCAGATAAATTGCCTTGTCCAAGAAGGTGTTAGAGACTGTTCTCTGAGTGCAATGTCTGCCCACAAATCTGCTCCTCATAGCTGTGTAAATCTCGACTCCTCTCGCCCTGGAAAAGAAGCCAATTTCTTGTGGCCAGATGAGAAGACAAGAGGACAATCCAACACTGAGAAGATGGGCCCTGATTGATGAGCTGGTCCCTCTGGATGGAAACACCAGGGGTGATCCTGTGTGAGAGGAAGGGAGTCAGGAGAGGGAATATTCTCCAAACAGAGAACCTCTACAGCAGACTATCAGCACAAATGATACATTTCTCCTTGTTGGGTTTTATGCTCCCAGTAAATTTTTTGCAGGTGGAAAATGCCACCTTCATTGCCCTGAGGACCCAGACGCTGTTGCAGGGGTTATTTCTTTTCCTGACACCACCTATAAACAAATATATTTCTTTTTCCCTTTTCCCCTATACTTTAGAAGCTCTCCCATCACAATGGTGTCCAAATTCCCTCTTTGTGCAGGCAAAACATGTTCATACATGACAGGGAGAAATGCTGCAGCTGCTCAGTGAGGAATCCCAGGACCTTTAGTCAGGGTGCAGGTTGGTTGACTTTGGCACTGATATGGGCTCCCTTTTTTGTCTTTCCAGTTTAAGCATCTGTTCCTATGGGGAAGGGACAATTTTTGATCATTAACACTCAGCTTGTGGATAGACTGTCCCTGAAATGCCTTACTGCAAATCTTGAAGCACATGGAAATTGTTATTTTGCAATGTCTAACATGGAACAAGATGAAGTTGAGTTTGGGGTCTTTTTCTTNTTTGGTTTTGGTTTTGGTTTTCTCTTATAATATTTGAACCTAAAACTCTGAACAATAGTTCACATCCACGTGAACGCTCTGATATCACAAATATTCAAAATTGGCTTTTTGTATTTTTTTCACTTCTGGACTGGCAAATTGGATGATGGCATCCTGATGGTTTCATGTGGCAGGAAAATATCCATGAAAATGGCAAAATTGCCAGCAGCAGAGAGTCCAGGCTCTGGCACCTGACTCAAAGTTTTCATTTGCAAGTTCCTGCAGCATTTTGGAGAACTATGAAGCAGCCAATTTTTCTGATTTGTTTTTCTGATTTGTGTTTCTCATTTGTTTTTCTGCTCTTGAACTTTACCCACAGTGATCAGTTTCCCTTTGAGAGTTCAGAAGACTTAATATTTTCATTTTTTTTCCAGAAGAATCTGTTGCAGGAGGTGCTGTAACAGCATCCACAGCCCACATGACCCCATCCCTCATTTTTAAGGACAGTACATCAGCCAGCCCGAATAAAACACCGTTCTGAAAGTGCATCTGGCACTGTGGATACCAGACATTATCTGAAGGCTGAAAAAGTCCATTTTCTGCATCAGTGGCAAAAAAAATAGGGCACGGAACAGCCACTGACTTTAATAGGAGCAGGACAGGCTGGGGCTTAAAAGGAATCTGCTGCAGATGACCAGCCTGAGCTGGTGATTTATTATTTCTCCTGCCACCCCAGTGCTGTGGGAGATGCTGTGTTTGGGTGAAGGTCTATGTGGGCTGTCAGAATTGTTGCTTGTGTGCTTTCTCTCCTGTAATAGGGCTAAACACTCTGACACCTCCTACCCGGGAATATTTACTGCTACAGCCACGGAGAAGCATCAAATTAAATTTTCCAGCCATTGCAGGCTTCCTCCAGCCCTATTAGAGCATTACAGATTTGCTCAATGACAGTTTAGGAACTTGAGACCATCAGCATTTATCGTTAGCTTTGATTTCTGGGTAAAAAAGTAATAAATAAAATCCAAATTCAATAACTGCTCTCCTTGCAAAACATGTGTCATCTCTGAAGATCCATCACGTGCAGGCAGGTGCTACAGCACTCTCATTTGTACTTTGTCTGCAGGTGGCAAACTAAACCCAGGAAATAAATGTACTGTAACAGAAAAGTCAAATGTTCATGAAAAAAATTCAAAGCTAAACAAGCATTTTCACATCAGAGACTTTATTATTTTCTTCACTGTACAGAAAAACTTCAGAGAATTTCAGCTCATGACATGAAGATTTTTTTCCTGCTGATGTAAAAATACTTTTCTCCTCCTTCCAGATCCCTTTTCCCTTATTTTTACCTCCATGATGGCAGTGTGAGCATCACTGTCTTTATTTCCAGCAAGGAGTCCTGGATGCTCCTTCTCCTTCCAACTCCTTGAAAGTCAGGAAAGGCAGACACAAAACCAAAGTGCTCTCCTGGAGACATTGTTCATCCTTAAAGGATAGTGACTAATCTCTTCCATTATTTCTCTTTCATTAGGAAATAATTGCACTGGACAGCTTGTAGAAGGATAATAAAGCAAGCAGTAAGCAGGGCTGTGAATAAGCAGAATGAGTCAATATTGCTTTTGTTAAGTCAAATTGTGGCCAGAAATCTCCTGGAGTTCTTTGAGGGTTTTTATGAGCTTGTAAACAAAAAGGATTGGTCAGCATAGCACGGTTGTATATCCAAAAGGTTTCCATTAAATTTCCTCACCAGGGGTTTTAAAGAACTGAGACCTCCCTGGGATAAAATTTGTGCATTAACAACTGATTTTAATATAGGGAACAAAAGGAAAGGATGGTTTTTACTGGTTTTCAACAAGGTGGTAAAGTTTGTCTGCTACAACTCTTTTTATCCAATAGTTCTCCATAACCTCAAAATGGGGAGGAATATGGCAAATTGCTGAGAATAGAAATGTATTTGTTATAACCAGACTTGAAGTTTATTTCAAAGAAGTATATAAAGCTTCCAGGACACAGAAAAATAGCAGAAGAAATGCATTGGGATGGAATTCATGGCTGGAAAGATTAGAGGAGCCTGGACTGTGTTAAATAGACAGTGATGATCCAACTATGGTGGGTGCAGAAGGGCAAAAATGAGACAAACCTATGAAATTATCAACTGTGGGGAGAAGATGAACACAGAGAGGTTATTCTGTTTCTTTCAATATAAAACCAGGGATGTATTTAATAAAAAGAGTTGGAAATGGGGTTAAAGTAAACAAAAAATATATATTTTTTAGCACAAAATAAAGAATTGCTTTGAGGAGCTCATTGTCCCAGGATATTTCAGTGGCTGAAACTGTGAACAGATTGGAAAAAGATTCATTGAGATAAGTTGTTTTTGTTGCACAAAGCCATTACACCTATTACACATTATCCAGCCCAGCAAGCCCTGAACTCCTGGAGCTGGGAAAATCATCAATTTAAAATTACCTTTCCTCCTGTAGACTCCATCCCAGAGAACCTGCTCTCAGCTCCTACCCAAAAAACAAGACAGGCACTTACCTGGGGCTCTGACCAGCCCAGTTTCCATTTTTATGGCAGTAATTCCCCAGCACATCCACCACCTGAGCCTGCCTGGCACATGAAGGGCCTGAGGGGGAGCTGGGACACAGCTGGGCCTGGAGAGGGCCAGGAGGTTACAATAATTCTGGATTTTATATCCATTTACACCTCAGAACGCTTGCATTATGTCTCCAATAGACCTTGCTTTATATCAGAATGGCGTTTTCTCTTTGCAGTGATATGACATAACACCTTATAGAAAGTGCTCTAGTTTAATAAAACATTGCCTATCTGTGTGTAAAATCAGGATTTCCTCAACTTAATAGTGCCAGTGGAGAGAGCTAAATGGCTGTTGAAAGGACAAGATTATGGTGGAGTCAAACTCCGGGTGGGAAACCAGGGATGTTTATCAACAGAGACTTGGGGGCTAAAAGAGGTAGTGAAAAAGAGTTGAAGGACTGTGACCATGAGCCTCAAACCTGCCCTCTGTATTTTAGTCCCATTGTAGGACTAATATAGTGCACCTGTAAATTGTTGCTGGTTTTGAGCTGAATTGCACTTGCCCACTTGCTGCTCTGCAGATGCACAGGGAAAGGGTGTGTTGAAAGGCAAGCAGTGATGTTTATAAACTGGAGATGGATTGTGAAGGAGCAGTGCATGTTTAATTTGCAGGAAAATTCACCAGAACAGAGATCTGAGCACTCAGGTTTGGTCTCTGAGAAGAAGAGGCTGCTGTAGCCATTCTGGATAGTGTGAAAGGATTAGGAGGCTTCTGGAAGGTGTTTGACTGTGAAGGACATCCAGAAAACATCCTGCTCTTGCCCCTATTCAAACACCACTGGAATCAAAGGCCCCTTTCTGCAGCACTTTGAGCTCAGGTTTGATTTTGCAGAGCAGATTATCCATGGCAGGTAACAGGCAGGGCAGCAGGGCTGTGCTTCCTTCCTCAGCCATTGACTGCAGATCCAAACCAGCCTCCCAGACAAAGACAGCTCACCACTCCCTGAGCCTGGCTTAGCTCAGTGTCTCACAGATGAGTCCTGCCCTGCTCCCCATGGCCCCTCAGAGCTGCCAAACTGACCCAGCTCTGCCCCTTCCTTCTCCCTCCGTGACTGTGCTGTGTGCTGGGAGCCATTCCCCTGAGAGGGGACCCTTTCATGCTGTCAATGAACAAAGACACCATCTCTTTGTGACAAAGACACCAGCTCTATTCCATATTGGGCTGCTGCTCTAGAATGGTTTGGGAGTGTGTGGGTTGCCTTATCACGATGGCTGGGTAATGAGAGGGTACAGAAAACAGCCTGAGATCTGCTACTGGAGATGTGTAATTATTCCTGATCTCAAGGGAGCTTAAAAGTTGGGGGTTCTTTATTATTATTTGTGCTGTGACAATGGTATCTGAATGTTTACCTTTCAGCTTTATCCCATATTTAACATTTAAAAGGATGGATGCATCAGCAGGGTCTGAAGGGGAGCAGTGTTGCGGAGTGTTCAGTGCCCTGTGCTGCTGTGTGGGTGTTTCTCAAAGCATTGGCTGCAGGTGATTCCAGTTTACCAGTTTAGGGACTGTTTGCATTTAATACTGCCCTGTACCTTGGTAAAAATTTCATTTTTTACCGCAAAACAAACGCATCATGGCTCAAGGCTATGTGGTGAAACGACACCGTGATAGCAGCAAATTCCATATTAATGTTTTACACTGCTAATGCAGGAACACACAACTTCACATTTCAAATGGATCCCCACTTTCCTTTAGCATTAGCAAAACTCAGAAAAGGCTCTCCAGGTATCAGAGGCCGTGAGTTTTCCACCAGAGAACTGACATCCTTATGGTGGATTGGAGGGAGAGGCAGGAATTATTAGGAACAAAGATCTTGGCATTGGCCTTTATATGTACATTAAAATTTATATGTGTACATTAAAAAATATGGTGATTTTCTCAATATGGAGATCACTACTCTGTGTATCTGCCTGGAGGGGAGAGCACTGAGGGGAGTTTTATTCTTCCACCTTGCATCTCCATCACACATCACGACATTCAGAGGGCTGGCAACACCCCTCACCTGAGGATTCAGCAGTGTGGAACCCCAGGGTGAACCTGGGACTTTCTTTTGTGAATCCCCTCTGTTTTGAGACAGACTAAATTTATTAAACATATAAAATGACCTCGTCAAAATAATCACATCACAGTCTGATTCTTCAGGGGAAAGCCCTACTTTGTGGGGCCATGGCTTGTGTGCGTTTGCAGCATCTAAAATGAGGTGATTTTTTTTAGGTTCCTCCTTTCAAATATATAGGATTAAAAGACACAAAATTTTGCGACAGTTTAAAGGCAAATTTTTCCCCTCTCCTTCCACTCCCCATAACAGACACTGCTGAGTTGTGGCTTAAGTCTGATGTTGAAAGTTAGATGAATTTATTCACTTTTTCTCATCTGTTTTTAGAAAAAATACCCCAAACAACAAAACAAACCCTCTTTTTTTTTTTTTTTTTTTCTTTTTTTTTTTTTTTTCCCATTCCTTTGAAAACTTTTGACACAGCTAGTACCAGAAAATTTCCATGACTGAAGAAATTCCGCTGTCTGAAAATCCACAGAGAGAAACAGGGCATATTTTTGTATTCAGACATCCCTTTAATGAAAATACCCCATTGTGGGACTAAAACGGTGCACCTGTAAATTGTTGCTGGTTTTGAGCTGGATTCCACTTGCTGCTCTGCAGCTGCATGGAGAAAGGGTGTGTTGAAAGGCAAGCAGTGATGTGCACAAACTGGAGATGGATTGTGAAGGCACAGGGCATGTTTAATGTGAGGAAAATTAATCCACAAGCACCAGAGGTTTATGTCCAAAAAGGAGACAGAGGAGTCCTGTAACTTTATTTATGAACAAAGGGAGAGGCCATAGGACATCTCCATGGGGTGTCTCGAACTGATAGAGGATTCAGCCTCTTTTATCCCAATTTCCCGGCCCCTGTTCCCTCTCTCTTTCCACATTGGCTGAGGTTTCTGAGAGGCACAGACTTCCCAAAACTCCTCATGCAACCCCCTTTCTAATATCCATCCCCCCGTTTAATACACATCTCTGTGTCTCAGCTCCTGTAGTTCATTAACACAGTTTGGGATAAGTCAATCAGTGGAATTCCTATGAAAATCCCTCCCATTGTTCCTTCTATCTCCCAATATCGGCGTTATCTCACCCTCAGAGTCATTGTTTGTTTGTAAAGACACTCCCTTCTCATCCCTTTCATTTAATTTGCAGGAAAATTCACCAGAAGCGAGCTCTGAGCGCTCAGGTTGGGTCCCAGAGAAGCAGAGGCTGCTGCAGCGGTTGTCAGGCTGGAGCAGAGGGGGAAGGAGTCCTCAGAGCGAGAGAAAGGCAGCTTTTGACTAAATGGGGTGCAAACGAGCTGCGATCCATCGGGAGGGAGAGGCTGGCACTCGCCTCACCTTCATCCGCACCGCTTCCTCTCCTGCTGCTCCAAGATCGCCAAGAGCTTCCTTTTTAATCAAGGACCATTGGGAAGCACCAGCGGGCTCCCACTCACAACGCTTTGATTGGCTTCCAGCCGCAGTGACAATTGCATCCTGTAATCAAAATAGCAATCATTAACGGCACAATTAGTGCCCTCCACACTCACAGACACACACACACACAAACACGCTCCTGTAGCAGGAGGGATGGCTCCAAAATGCAGAACACAAACAGGTTACAATGCTCCTTCCAGGGGGATCCTTTGCCACAGGCTCCAGGAGGGCAGGTGGTGGTGGCAGAGTCTGGGAGCAAAGGGCTGATGTGGAATCAAAAGGCAAATCTGACAGGATTGACAGGGAATTCAGGGTGATGGAATTGTCACTATTCCCTCAGGACCTCCTCATCCATCCATCCATCCCATCCCATCCATACCATCCAATCATCTCCATCTCCATCCATCCCAATCCTGTCCCATCCACCCCTGCGTTTGAGCGTTGGCACTGAATGGAATTGCCTTCCCCATCACTTCAGAGCACTGTGGCCAGGGAAGGTTTTGTTTTTTGGGGAGAGTTTTTTTCACTGTTTGTGGGGGATGCATTGTAGGAGCTGGACACACAGAAGGCACTTTATTCTGGAGACACCAAACTTGCTGCCAGATTCCCTTTCCTTTTCACATCCTCACCAGCTTTCATCTCCCTTTCTGATGTTTCATTGCTGCATTGGCTGTTCCGTGTCCACACCCAGGACATGGCCAGGAGCTCTTCTCCCCCTCTGGATCCCATCTCCTTTGGACAACCCCCTCCAACATTGGCTCAGAACATTCTTTAGCACATCTGCCTTTTCCTTTTTTTCTTTTAACGTGAAATAAATCTCCACAGAAAACTTATCCAGATGAAAAATTAATTCTTTCAACCTTTATGCTTCCAAATCAGGAGAAAAATACAGATGTTAAAGAATCAATACCATCCTTAAACCCAGTTTCTTGTTAGAGTTGGGTGGACAATGAATTTCACAGTTTGCTCTACAAGGAGGAGAAAAAAAAAAGATTTATGTGAAATCTCCATGTTCGGTACTTTGAGTTGTGTTTGATGAAATAAAAATGAATTTTTTTTTTTTTTCACCAGCCAATATCTGGTATTCCTTTAGAAATCTGGCTTCATTTTACTCCCTGCTGATTCAAAAAATATTTGCGATGAAGATTAATTTTTAAAGGTGGGAATTTTAGAACTGAGAGGTTGCAAAGTGGTGCTCTGAAATGCCAAAAAAGAAATGTAATGGCAGGTTCAAAATTCACACTGGTATTTTCTTTCTTCCCATCAAAGGTATGCACTGAGTTGAAGCTTATTTTCTGCATAATTTTCATCTCCCTAATGTTCAGTTTGGTTTTTTTTCAGATTCTGGGATATTGTGAAACGTGGCTCAGACCAGGAATGAGATGGAGATAGAGAGTTTACAAAAATATAGCTCAAAAGCAAATCCCTGGACAATAAGAACATGTAAAGCATCTTCTGGAAATTTTGCATGATATCATCTCCTGATTCTCACCAGGTTTCTAGGATTTTAGAGGTGAAGAAGACTCTTCCATAAAATAATCAGCATGAGGCAGAAACACAAGAACATGAGCCCCTGAAACTGGGGAAAGTATTTCCCTGTCATCCTGCATCAGACTGGCTTATTAGCAAATCATTAGCAACAAGCAAATCTCCAGAGTTTGGAATTTCTTTCCATTCATTCCAGATAAATATTTAAATGTGTTTGTCTTTATTACATTTCTCTGGGCTTATTCTAATGTATTTGGCCTGGAAATCAGACTGAGGATTTTGGAGTCTGTAACAGCCTGACAGAGCCCACGAACGAAATGCAGAATAAATTAGTGCTGCCTGGTGGTTGTGCTGGGTAACTCTACGAGGGGAGGTGTTTGAAAAATCCCTCAGATTTAGGACCTGCTGGGGTAGACATTACAAAAGTAGGATCATAGAATCACAGAATGGATGATTTTATGCAGTTCCTTGCATCACTTGTCTGTTGGGTGACGTACTGAGAGGCTATGTAGTTTGCGATGGGCAGCTTTCCTTTCCCACACCTCTTTTCCAAAATTCTATCAGCTAGCACCCTCTGCCTTAGCTTCTGTGAAGCTTTTCTTTAACCTTAACAGGATTCTCTGAAGACTCAAAGCTGTCTTGAGGTATTCTTCTCATGAATCCCCGAGATAATCAGCCTGATGCGCTAATCACATTTGTGCTGTATTTAAAAATAGTCGGGGCAAAGCCTGGAAAAGTGTGAGCAGCACGCATTCACCTGCAGCTGTGTAAAAGGGGGACAGCGGAGGGGAGATAGCGTCTGGGGCAGCCAAGCAAGTGGGCGATTTCCAATGCTTGGCATTGAAGTTAGAAAAAAAGGTCTTGAAACTCTGATTATTATACTACAGAGCTTCTTTTGCGTGCGGGAGGTGGGTAAGGGGGGAAAAGTGTCTCAGCTCTGATCACATCAGAGGATAAACGCCACAGATGATCCTTCCAGCCCGCTAGAGCAGGCTTGTGAAGCTGTGGGATTAATGCTGCATGCAATGATTAGGGAAACGAGAGGGAGCTTTAGTCGCCGAGCGCTGGGCAACGGGGCTTGGCCAGGGGAATTGATAAAGACGACGTGAACATTGTCAGCCTGGTGTCAACACTAAAGAGGCTCGAGAGCCATTACTCAGTCCTACCCTGTGCAGATTCTGCTGCCAATCCCATGTAATTTTAGGATAGAATAAAAAGGAAGAACGTTAAAGAGCACTCAATATTCTCAGTGAAGTCGGCTTTTTTTTTTTTTTTTTTTTTTTCCCCTTGATGAGAGCTCTTACAGGCACAAACTAGTCTGATGCAGGTGTGCCAGAGTGGAATTCATTCCATTTGCTCATAGAAAGTCCCTCGGGTTGTAATAGAACCACTTCTTTGCAGATGCATATGGTGGAAGGTAACAGCAAAGGGCAGACTAAAATACCTAGAACTATTAGAGCACATCCAATTGTAAAACACCTGTCTTGATTAGTGCAGTCCTGCACAAGGGGCTTAAGCTGTTGTTCTGAACATCCAGGTGCTATTTGAGCGTGAGGAGTAAATAGGCTGCAGATCCCGTTTGTGACGCCTGACTCTGGAGGAGAAGAGAGAAGGAAAGGTCTCCTCGAGAGTTGGCCACTGTGGGTCTGGGACTGATGGGGGCATGCAGCAGGTGAAAATGAGGGTGTTGGAAATCCTCAGCATCCCAATGCCCGAGCCTGCCAACGCATCACCGCAAACGAGGAGCTGCCCTTGATGAGGAGGCTGTCTGCTCGTTTGTGGATGTCCCTGTGAATGGGTTGATGATTCTCCTGCTCACACATCTCTCCACCGTTCGTGCGCAGTCTAACCTACCGAACGTGTTTCCCTTGGCGCAGGCCACTGGCAAACTTTCCGCGGCAGTTGTTGTCAACCCCACACATCGTGATCACATTATCCGTGTCGTGCACTAACTCGCATGCCGCTCTCTCAAAGGCTCCAGCCCCGAGCATCAAACGACTCTGCTCTGCTCGTTGAAGAATCCGCAGCAGGAACTTGTCCAGAGTGCTTGTGTGTTAAGTGACCTGCTTATATCGGTTTTATGGGCTGGCTGAGCTCTTTGGTGTACAGAAGCGTCTGGTGCGTGCGTGCTTGTGAAAAATAATGTCTGGTGGCGTTCAGGGATGGATTGGGGACCAGCCTGAGCACAGCCTGGCATAAATCACTCCGTGGCTCTGCGCCTTGGTTTGTAAACCTTCCCGACAGGTTTATTTGCTGGAGTTTAATTAATCTGTTTTGGTGGTGTCCTTTGAGTATGGGGTGTGCCGATAGTGCCAAGACAACAGGAGAAGAGTCACTTCTTAGAGAAGGGCTCAGCAGCCATTATCAAATGAGCTCCTGATTCCGGTCTAAACCACGATTCAGAGAGAGGGTCAGTGTGTACTCACAGGCATGAGCACTGCCAGGCTTGGTGATGTGATTGCCTTCTCAATTTCCTTCCATTTTCAGCAGAGGAGATCCTCAAAGGCTTTTTTTTTTTTTTTTTTTTTTTTTTTTTATTTTAAGTTCAGAGCTGTGCTAGACCTTGGGAGATGAAAGCCAAGCTGAGCAGGTTCTGAGAGGAGCTCTCAGAGTTTGAGCCTGACTGCCAGCTTCTCCTCCTGCATCAAACCGTCTATTCTCCCTTGCTATGGCTCCGTATTTCAAAGGGGTCAATTCCACTTCCTCCTGGAGACCGTGCTTGCTCTCCTCTGTTTGAAGGTTTCATTCACAGGTGCTGTTGGAGAATAGGTGGAAATCCATCGTGCCAGGAGGCTGCTGGCAGGTCCAGCTTCATTCAGCCACGGGCCCCCACCTAAAAAGCTGTGAAGGGGAAATCAGAACGAATCAGACATGCTGCAGGTGAGCAGCAAAAACAGTTTGGCTTCCTGTGATTCGGGCAACAAACCCCAACTCTTTTTGAAGTGCAGAAACAAAAGAAGGTAAAAGCATTGTTTGCTCAGAAGAGAGGTTTTTTTTCTTATTTTTGATGGCAAGAAATTGGGTTTTCTGTGCAGGTGTGAGCCCTGTGCAAGCCCAGCTGATGTGAGCAAGGCTCCAGCTGAGCTCTCAGCCCTTTGCTGCTGTGTCCCAGCCAGTGAGGCAGGGATGATGCAGGAGAAAGCATTGCCCTCCACTCTGCAGCCACTGCAAGGCAGGACAGGTCATTAACAGCTGTTTCAGCATCATGCACCTCTATTTCCAGAGCATTTTACATTAAAATTGAACATTCACAGCTGTTTGTGGGTCAATATGTAGCAATTCCTCCTTTGGCATAATAGCCTGAAGGAGCAGTAAAAGTTTTCTCTGTTCCACCAGCTGACACGGATCTGAGCGAGGGCAAGGAGGGAATGTTGAATCAGGAGCTTTTTGATTGTTAAAAATATGAATAAAAAGTATTATGCATGGAAATGCGTCCTTTTGTCAGTCAGTAGTAAGTCAGGCTGACACTGATTTTGGGACTCTCGGTCCATGGGGACAGCAGCAGAGAAGTTTGCTCTAAGAGCCCATCCCAGTTTCCTGAGCTGTGGGAAGGGGTGGAAGGGATGGTTTTGGGGTCAAACAAAGCTGGCAATACTCAGTGCCCCAGAGGAGTGTGAGGCTGTGAGGGCAGGGTGCATTTCCCACTTCTTCTGCTCCCCTTTTCTGCTCAGCACGGGTGACTCTGGGCTCTGATGTGGCGAGGGAGCTGAGCTAAGCTGCAATATTCCCACTCAGCCCATCCTGCGCAGGCACTGCGCAGCCAAACATTTACACAACCTCATCAGCTCTCAGGTTCCTGGGAGAGGAATCTCTTTGAGCTTGTCGTGGCTGACCCAGAGCAGCTCCACTGCCTAGTGACACGTTGGTCACATTGAAACTTTCCCCTGTGTTCCATGGGGTTGTGGCACAGACAGCCTTTTCAGCATGTTTTAGTCTCCTGCAGCTCCTGTGTCTGTTTAACCCCACGTGGAACAAACTTTGCTTTTCTCTCATTAGTGGATGTATTTGATAAACATTAATGTGCTTTCTCTTTCTGTACTGCTCTGTCTCCTTCCCTTTTATCCATGGGAAGGATGTCCCTTCTTTCCCTCTGAGTTCAGACAAAGTTCTCTCTCTCAGCACAGAAAGTAGCCTCTGTTTCCTTGAAAAAGACCCGGGTTTAATGAGTTCTTCACCCACTGTTAGTGGTGTGACCCAAGGTGACTCAGGGATGTTTCACTCAGCTGCTCCCAAATAAGAGCAGCTCAGTGCTGGAGGGTGGCTCCCCATTCTTGGGGTTCAGAGAGGCAGTTTGAGGCTGCTTAGTTCAATATTTTCATTCTGTTACATCTGAATTCCTCCTCATGCCCAGACTATTTAGCACTGGCAAAGTGATGATTGTGTCAGATCTATGTGTATAGACACAGACATGAACTGATGCAAATCAGGCATGCCCTGAAATCAAAATCAGGAGCTGGCCAAGGGTTGCATAAGTCTGTGTTGGCCGTTATTTTGATTTAATTATCTTTTGGGTGAATCGTGCATAATCCTTCCTACGCCCAGGAGCTGCCCTATTATTCTCGTTTTTCTCCTGTGTTCCTCGCTGTATCGTGCAGCTATGTGAAAGACGATGGCCAGGGTTCGATGGTCAAATTTGAAATGCGTACAATTGCAGTAACATCGCTGAAACCCAGAAAGCCTGCAAATCATGGAAAAAAAAAAAAGCACACAACACAGAGCGTTTAGGGGCATCATGAATGAAAAGAACACAGCACTGCTCTGCTTTATTGGGTTTGTCCTTCTCACCAATCATATTTCCTATTCTGTGCTGTTTCATACACCAACAGCGTGTGAATTTTTGTTTTTCATGTCCCCACGGAGCTGTCAGTGCAGAATACACATTTCCACACTAACTGGGAGCCTCTGGATGATGCAAAGATCTCCAAGCTGTGAGTCCTCAGTGAGCTTTCATTCACTTCTGGATTGATCAGGCACACGGTGTGGCAAGAGCTCAGATGAGTACAGACTCCAAGTTTTACCTGGCACTTACTCAGCCGAGCAAGGGAATGAGGATGGAAAGCCCTTTCTGGGCTCCTGTCTGGCAGTTAATGTTTTGGGGGAGCACAGGGTCGGATCAGGTCACACTCTGACAGAAATGACATGGGGAACGAATGGGAAAAATGAGGTTTGCAGCAACATCAAAAGATTGCTGCATCAAAGTGTAGTAATTACAAGAACAGGAGAGATTTGAAATGTCTGATAGCTCCTTTAGGAGATTACAGTTTCAGAAAGGGTTGGGAAAAAAAATCAGGACTGAAAAACTCCTGTGCAGAAAGAGGAAAAGGCACAGGATGGTAATGTGGAATTTTGGGCGTGTTCCCAAAATAGAACATTGGTGTGACAAAGGCAGCCCTGAAACTGTGATAGAGACATGAGCAGCCCTTCCAGACTGGCAGGAGCTCAAGGATTTGTACATGTCTGATGGAAGGATTGTTCACTTAATATCCATCTTCTCAAGGAGGAGATGATCCAGGCAGCAAATCCCATCTGATCCCAGGCAGCCGAGGGTTTTTGTTGCTATGAGCAGATGGAGGGGTTTCACACTGAGGATGGCCTCACCTGTGCTCAGGGGCAGCACAGGAGATGACACAGCCTTGGTGAGGAATAAAATCCTCCAAAGGAAGCTGCAGCCGCTCCGTGAAACCAGGCAAAACGTTTATCACAGGATGTGCAGTTCTTATTCAAGGCAGGTGAGGCATTTGATGATAACTTCCGAGTGCAGAAACTTAATCTACATCCAGAACAGTTTAATTAATGCTCTGCAGCTACAAAAGGCAAAAAATCAGCAGATGATTTATCAGTTTGGTGTCAGCTCTTGGATGATTCCAGGCTACCAGACTTTCTCCTGCTTTCTTTTCGCTCCTCGTGTCTGCCCCACCAGTTGTTCTGTGCAGAAGTGAAGCTGTTTTCTGTCAAATTGTTCAGGGCACAAATTTATTTCCCTCTTAAGTTCAGGAGAAAACACATATGGTGAAAATTACAGTCATTACTTCTCTATTGTTTCAGCTGCTCCCCTGCAATACCAAGTGCTAAAACTTTAACTTTTGTGACTGAGGGTGACAACGAGCACGAAATTGTTGATTTAAAAAAAAAAAAAAAAAAAAAAAAAAAGGGCAAAAAGTAAACGGAGGGAATGTGGGACTATTAAATGATCTCATCCTCCCAAGCTTTAATGGAAATGAATCCAGGCTGCTCGACAGCTCAGGAAGGCAATTACAGGGAAATAATCTGTGGTGTTCAGTGAAGCGGTGATGTGGGGCATGCTGAACATGATGGATCTGGCTGCTGTTGCCAGTTAATAATAATGCACTTCTAGAAAAGGCAGTGCTGCACATGTCTGTGCTTTTGTGTCTGTTTGTGCACTAGAGGAGCCAGACAATTTTTATTTTTTTTTCCTCCACTGGGAATTGCCTTAACCCAGTGGCTGGAGTGGCTTGAACAGTGCTCGTTTCCCCTCAAGGCAAAGCTTCTGTAAGGCTGTGTTTGCTTTTGTAGAGATCTTGGTCCTCTTGCCAACAATCCAGCTGCTGGAAAATTGTGGCTCAGGGAGCTGTTTGCTCTTGGAGTGTTGGGATGTGCCCTGGTTGACAGCCATCCTTGGCTGAAGTCCCTGATATGGGTCAGAACGAAAGCTGTTAGCAATAGAAACGTGAGTGCCTGGCAATAAATGCATTTATTAATAGAATCAATTAGGGAAAGGCATATTTTTCTTCTTAAACTTTAGGTCCTCCTCTCTGCTGCAGGGCTCTGGAGGCAGCTGAACAAGCTGTTGCAAAAGAGGTTCTCAAAACAGGCCAGAATTATTGACTGGGCTCAGAAAATTGAGGTTTTCCAGTCCTCGGTCTCACCTGCAGCAGACAAACACCCCCTGTAAGAAGGGCAGCTCAGAGGAGCACCAGGAGGGCTGCAGGACCCATCACAAATAAATTCTCTCCTTTTACAAGAAAGATGGAGAGGAGCTTGGGACAAGTGCATGGGGTGACAGGATGAGGGAGAATGGTTTTAAAATTGACAAAGGGCAGGGATGGATGGAATTTGGGAGGGAATTGTTCCCTGTGAGGGTGTTGAGGCCCTGGCACAGGTACCCAGAGAAGCTGTGGCTGCCCCTGGATCCCTGGCAGTGCCCAAGGCCAGGCTGGACGGGGCTGGGAGCAGCCTGGGACATGGAAATGTCCCTTGCATGGAATAGCTTCTTATCATTACGGGGGGGGGGGGGGGGGGGGGGGGGGGGGGGGGGGGGGGGGGAGGGGGAAAAAAGGAAAAAAAAAAAAAAAATGTTTTTTTTCAAAAAAAGGGAAAATTTCCTGGGGGTATTTTTTTTATAGAAAAAAATTGGGGTCCCCTTTGGGAAAATCTTATGGTAAATAAGAAATCTGGAGGCCCTTTGGGTTAAATTTTTTAATAAGAAATAAAATTGGAGGTCCCCTTTTTTGGTTAAAATATCACCCACATCTACTGGGTTTAACGTGCCCTCTACAAACCTGAACCCTTCACGGAGATTTTAGCTCCTTTCATGTCTGATGCTGTGTGGCTGCTGCTGTGAGCAAGAAAAGCCATCTCTGACCTTTTGAAACTCATGTCTTCCATCACTCATCTCTCTCTAATTGCTGCTGCAGTTCATGGCCCTGCATGGAAGGGAGAGAGGGACAAACCCGCCCTTGTGAAATATAAATTATTTTAATTACAGTCAACAAGCACTTAATGGGAAACACAGTGAAAAAAGAAGTTTTCAGATTACTTTTTTTTTTTTTTTTTTTTTTTTTTTTTTTAAACTGCATCTGTAAAATTCAGATTTGGACTGTGCAAAAGCTGAGTGTGCTTGTTGGGGAGTTCCTGAAGGCTCTGGAGCTCACACAGCTGCACTCCTGCTGTCCATCTTCAGTGGGGACTGTCCCCTCAGAGAACAGGCAGGCTTGCAGGTTTTGGCAGATGTAGACAGGGAAATGCTAAAAATACAACCTAGTATTTATAGAATAAAAAATCATAAATAGTTTGTGTTGGAAGGCATTAAAGGTCATTTAATCCACTTACCTAGTCAGTTTTTTGGTGTTTAGTGTCTCTTTTTTATTCTTTCTTTCTGCATTTGGTAGATGGGTATCAATACCAAATATTTTTCTGCTGAGGCTCTGCAGCCAAGTAAAAATTTCCTGTGCAGGCTCAAGATAATCTGCCTTCAAACCACTGATACCTTCTTTTTTAAAATAAAACTTTCCTCTCTAGCAAGGTTCATCAGGAAAGGTGCAGGAAGTAAATTAAAATTAACTTTAAATAACTTTAAAGCCCTTTAAATTAACTCCTATTAAGTTAACTCCTTCGCTTTACTGAAAGCACAAGATCTGCATCAGCCTTTGCTGAACAGGGATTGATTTAAACTTGTGCTGAAATACTTTGTGGAGGGAGGCTCTCACACACAAATACACAGCTGGAATTTCCTTCATTGGAACTGGTGTGAATGAGGCACAAATTCTCTGAAACCTATGCTGTGTATGAGACAAGAATCAGGTCCTGAGCATTTTAGAAAATAGCTGTGAATATTTCAATTGTTTTACAACACTCACCTGTATTTGTAGGACACTAAAACTGCTGCAAACACCAACCCCTCAGCTGCCAGCAGCCCGGCCCTGTTCCATTACCCCACATCTCCTCCCCACAAAGAAGTGTTAAAATGTCCATGCCATTGAGCTGTAGAGTTGCTGAGCATCTTTCAGAGCTTCCTCACCACCATAGTGTGGCCATCACTTTGTGTCTAATTTTCATTAAAATGCCACAAATCCCCTTTACTTTCTTCTTTAATGAAAGGTTGCAGGAGTTTCACTTCCAAAAGGTTACTTTACCAGACAAAAGAATAAGGAGGTAGGATCCTGTTGTAAAATGCTCTGGGGAGGGAATTGGGCTTCCTGCTCCTTGTAGTACCTCAAAAGCAGGAGCAAAATGAATGTATTTCCACTGTAGTAACTTCCACACACTATTTCTACAGATGGGTATTATATTTCTGTTTGTGTTTTTTACTTGTGCTTATGCTCAACATTTCTTATGTCTCTGCACATGAGAGGTGCTCAATTTGGCAGGTGACAACAGACACACCAAGGCCATAACTTGGGTGACTTTTCTGCCAGATGTTCATAAATGTGACAGAATATATGGATATGTAGGAATTGGTACCAACAGCTTCCTGAGCAGCAAACAGAGCTGGTGTTTATTCCTCCTCTTGCCTCTCTCCTGTGTATTCCGAGGGAATTTCTCATGGGCAATTACCTCTCCTGCCCTTCTCAGGAGCAAACTGAGCTCTGGTTTCTGAAAAATAGGCTTGTGGGAGATTCATTCCCCTCACCCCAAATCATTTCTGATCCCTGGCTCCCTTTTATAGGCTCGAAAAAGGCTACAGTCATTTACACTGTAACTTTTTCTAGTGGAATATTGCAGGTACCTGACTTTGCACATCCCTAATAAGTGGGCAGACATCTGAAAAGCCGCTCACCATTGCTGTGGGTTCATTGACATTTTGAAAATGGGCTTCTTTTTATCATCTCCAAAATGCCTTCCCCTGCAAACATCATACTTAGAATGATTTATTAGCCTTTCTGGAGATTTCTGGGGTTTAATGCCTGCTGGGGAATTTTCCTGGAGATTGCAAGGTTGTGAAAAAATTGCACAGGGAAAAATGTACCGCTGTATGGGCATGTATGTGTGTATAGAGCCACACCCGGCTAACAGCAAGAGGAAAAAGCTTTTTTTAAGGTGTGCAAGGAGAAATTGATTTGAGAATAGATATTTTCACATCTCTGTCAATATTTAGGTCTGGCTTTTTAGCCCCAGGTGGGACTGAAGCCTTTGTGCTGAATCCAGGCTCTTGCAGAGCCAAATCAAGGCAATTCCATGAGTTCCACCAGGGAGTGCAGCTCTTCCTGACACACAGCAGCTCTGACTCCTCATCAGTGGAGTTTTGGTCTGAAATACTTGTTCTTTTACCCAACAAAGGGCAAACTGTTGACTCTGAGCTGAGGAGATTGCTGTTGAAAATTCAGATGCTTATCCATCAATGTTGAGAATATAAAAACAGTGACTCCCATATGTCTGTCCAGATTTCCTCCTCGCTTCCCAGATGGAAATGCAGATGCTGTGCTGTGCTTCCAGAGTCAGCCCACTGAATCCAAAAGAGGCAGATTTTGGGCCTCTGCAAACCCAAATACCCCTGAGAGTATTGCTGTGTGCTCTCTCAAGGCACACATGTGCCTGTTTGCCCAGACTGGATGAGAGCAGCCCTGCCAGGGCTATCGGTGACTGAGGAGCTGGACAATTGTCCAAAAGAGCAGAAAAGGAGTCAGCAACCTGTGAAAAATGTGATTTGAGAGCAAAGGACAAAACGTGGCACACGAGGCCAAGACAGGGCATTTCAGTGAGCTGCTAGTACAATATTTACCTTTGTCATCAAGGAAAGGACAGATTTAGCAGTTCTCTGCACGACTTGTGCTGTTGGGGTGACACGGAGAGGCAGAGTGCGATGGTGCAGCTTTTCCCTTTCCCACACCTCTCCACAACCACAGCAGCACCCTCTGCTCGCTCCTGTGAACGCTTTTCTTTAACCTTAACAGGATTTCTGAAGACTCAAAGCTGTCTGGAGGATTCTTCTTGAATCCGCCCGGAGATAATCAGGCTGATGCGCTAATCACATTTGTGCCGTATTTAAAAATAGCGGGGCAAAGCCTGGAAATGCTGAGCAGCACGATTCACCTGCAGCTTGTTTACAAGGGGAGCAGCGAGGGAAGAGGTGCTGGGCAGCATAGCAAGTGGGGACGTCCAAATGCTTTGCATTTGAATTAGAAAAAAAAGCTGAACTCTGATTATTCATCTCACAGAGCTTCTTTTGCGTGGAGGAGGGTGAGTAGGGGGGAAAAAGTTGTCTCAGCTCGATCACATCAGAGGATAAACGCCCCAGAGTGATCCTTCCCAGCCCTGCGAGCAGGCTGTGAGCTGTGGGATTTATGCTGCACATGATTAGGTGTGAAACGGAGAGGGAGTTTATCGCCGAGCGCCTGGCACGGGCTTGGCCAGGGAATTGATAAAGACGACGTGAACATTGTCAGCCTGGGTGTTCTTAATTTATAGAAGCCCTGAGAGCCATTACTCAGCTCCACCCGTGCAGTTCTGCCTGCCAAATCCCACTGTATTTCTAGGAATAAATAAAAAGGAAGAACCGGTTAAAGACATGCAAAATGCTCAGGTGTGAAAGTCTGGCTTTTTTTTTTTTTTTTTTTTTTTTTTTTTTTCCCCTTGATGAGAGCTCTTACAGCACAAACTAGCTGATGCAGGGGTGTGCAGAAGTGAATTCATTCCCCAGCTTTTCTCCATTCAGAAAGTCCCTCGGGTGTAATATGAACCATTCTCTCCCCAGTCACATATTGGGTGCAGAAGTGGAAGGAAAAAGGCAATGCACCTAAAATTACCTAGAACTATTAGAGCACATCACATCCTAAAATAATCACCCTTGATCTTAGTGAGTGCCTGCTCACAAGGGGCTTAAAGCTGTTGTTCTGACATCCAGGTGCATTTTGAGCAGCTTGAGGAGTAAATAGGCTGCAGATCCCTTTGTGCTGCCCTGCTCTGGAGGAGGAAGAGAGAAGGAAAAGGTTCTGGCTCTCTGTAGAGTCCCTCAGGCCACTTTGGGTCTGGAGAGCTGGAATGGGGGCACTGCACAGGAAAATGAGGGTGTTGGGACAAATCCTCAGCATCCCAAATGCCCGAGCCTTGCCAGGCAGTAGCACCCCAAACCAGGAGCTGCCCTTGTGAGGAGGCTGTCCCTGCTCGTTTGGGATGTCCCTGTGAATGGGTGTGATGATTCTCCTGCTCACACATCTCTCCCGTTCGTGCTGCAGCTCCCTGACACCCCGAACATGTTCCCTCTGCACAGGCACTGCAAACGTTTCCCCGGCAGTTTTGTCACCCCACATCTGATCACATTTATCCCGTGTCGTGCACACTCCCATGCACGCTCTCCAAGGCTCCAGCCCCGAGGCATCAAAGCCGAGCTCTGCTCTGCTCGGTGAAGAATCGCAGCAGGAACTTGTCCAGAGTGCTTGTGTGTTAAGTGACCTGTTTTATCGGTTTTATGGGCTGGCTGAGCTCTGTGGTACAGAAGCGCTGGTGGTGGCGGTGCTTGTGAAAAATAAACTGTCTGGTGGCGTTCAGGGAATGGATTTGGGACCAGCCTGAGCCACAGCCTGGCATAAATCACTCCGTGGCTCTGCGCCTTGGTTTGTTAAACCTTCCCGACAGGTTTATTTGCTGGAGGCTTAATTAATCTGTTTGCGGTGTCCTTTGAGATGGGGTGTGCTCGAATAGTGCCAAGACAACAGGAGGAAGAGTCACTTCTTAGAGAAAGGGCATCAGCAGCCATTTATCAAACTTGAGGCTCCTGATTCCGGGTCTAACACACGGATTCCCTCAGAGAACAGGGCAGGTTTTGGGTGGCACCAGTTCCACAGGCTGAGCACTGCCAGGCTTGGTGATGCTATTGCCTTTCTCAATTCCTTCCATTCCATTTTCAGCAGAGAGATCCTCAAAGGCTTTTTTTTTTTTTTTTTTTTTTTTTTTTTTTTTTTTAAGCTTCAGAGCTGTGCTAGACCTTGGGAGATGAAAGCCAAGCTGAGCAGGTTCTGAGAAGGAGCTCTCAGAGTTTGAGCCTGACTGCCAGCTTCTCCTCCTGGCATCAAACCCCATCTATTCTCCCTTGCTATGGCTCCGTATTTCAAAGGGGGTCCAATTCCACTTCCTCCTGGAGACCCGTAGCTTGCTTCTCCTCTGTTTGAAGGTTTCATTTCACAGGTGCTGTTGGAGGAATAGGTGGAAATCCATCGTGCCAGGAGGCTGCTGGCAAGGTCCAGCTTCATTCAGCCACGGGCCCCCACCTAAAAAGCTGTGAAGGGAAATCAGAACGAATCAGACATGCTGCAGGTGAGCTGCAAAAACAGTTTGGCTTCCTGTGATACGGGCAACAAACCCCAACTCTTTTTGAAGTGCAGAAACAAAAGAAGGTAAAAAGCATTGTTTGCTCAGAAGAGAGGTTTTTTTCTTATTTTTGATGGCAGATTAAGTTTGGGTTTTCTGTGCAGAGTGAGCCCTGTGCAAGCCCAGCTGATGTGAGCAAGGCTCCAGCTGAGCTCTCAGCCTTTGCTGCTGTGTCCCAGCCAGTGAGGCAGGGATGATGCAGGGAGAAGCAATGCCCTCCACTCTGCAGCCACTGCAAGGCAGGACAGGTCATTAACAGCTGTTCAGCATCATGCACCTCTATTTCCAGAGCATTTTACATTAAAAAATTGAACATTCACAGCTGTTTGTGGGTGAATATGTAGCAATTCCTCCTTTGGCATAATAGCCCTGAAGGAGCAGTAAAAGTTTTCTCTGTTCCACCAGGCTGACACGGATCTGAGCGAGGGCAAGGGAGGGAATGTTGTAATCAGGAGCTTTTGATTGCTTTAAAATATGAATAAAAGGATTTATGCATGGAAATGCGTCCTTTTGTCAGTCAATAGATAAGTCAGGCTGACACTGAGTTTGGGACTCTCGGTCCATGGGGACAGCAGCAGAGAAGTTTGCTCTAAGAGCCCATCCCAGAATTTCCTGAGCTGTGGGAAAGGGTGGAAGGGATGGTTTTGGGGGTCAAACAAAGCTGGCAATACTCAGTGCCCCAGAGGAGTGTGAGGCTGAGAGGGAGCAGGGTGCATTTCCACTTCTTCTGCTCCCCTTTTCTGCCTCAGCATGGGTGACTCTGGGCTCTGATGTGGGCAGGGAGCTGACTAAGCTGCAAATTCCCACCTCAGCCCATCCTGGCAGGCACTGGCTGCCAGCCAAACATTTACAACAACCTCATCAGCTCTCAGGTTCCTGGGAGAGGAATCTCTTTTGAGCTGTTTCGTGGCTGACCCAGAGCAGCTCCACTGCCTCAGTGACACGTTGGTCACATTGAAACTTTCCCCTGTGTCCATGGGGTTGTGGCACAGACAGCCCTTTCCAGCTTTTTTAGTCTCCTGCAGCTCCTGTGTCTGTTTAACCCCACGTGGAACAAACTTTGCTTTTCTCTCATTAGTGGATGTATTGATAAACATTAATGTGCTTTTCTCTCTGTCCTGCTCTGTCTCCTTCCCTTTTATCCATGGGAAGGATGTCCCTTCTTTCCTTCCTTGAGTTCAGACAGAAGTTCTCTCTCTCAGCACAGAAAGTAGCCTCTGTTTCCTTGGAAAAGACCCGGGTTTAATGAGTTCTTCACCCCACTGTTAGTGGTGTGACCCCAAGGTGATCTCAGGGATGTTTCACTCAGCTGCTCCCCAAATAATGAGCAGCTCAGTGCCTGGAGGGTGGCTCCCCATTCTTGGGGTTCAGAGAGGCAGTTTGAGGCTGCTTAGTTCAATATTTTCATTCTGTTACATCTGAATTCCTCCTCATGCCCAGACTATTTTAGCACTGGCAAAGTGGTGATTGTGTCAGATCTGAGTTTATGTGTACAGACACAGACATGAACTGATGCAAATCATGGCATGCCCCTGAAATCAAAATCAGGAGCTGGCCAAGTGTTGCATAAGTCTGTGTTGGGCCGTTTATTTTGATTTAATTATCTTTTGAGGTGAATCGTGCATAATCCTTCCTACAGCCCAGGAGCTGCCCTAATTCCCGTTTTTCTCCTGGTTTTTCCTCGCTGTTCGTGCAGGCAGTGGCAGAGCAGGGCCCAGGGTGATGTTCACAAGGAACTCAGTAGCATTGCAGTAAATGCTGCAAAACCCAGAAATGCTGAAAAAAAAAAAAAAGAAAAAAAAAAAAAAAAAAAAAAAA
>CM019231.1:3879989-3901861 GCA_009741485.1 Malurus cyaneus samueli | reverse complement strand
TCCATTCTGTGATTCTTGACCTACTTTTGTAATGTCTACCCCAGCAGGTCCTAAATCTGAGGAGATTTTCTCAACACCTCCCCTCGTAGAGTTACCCACACAACCACCAGGCAGCACTAATTTATTCTGCATTTCGTTCGTGGGCTCTGTCAGGCTGTTACAGACTCCAAAATCCTCAGTCTGATTTCCAGGCCAAATACATTAGAATAAGCCCAGAGAAATGTAATAAAGACAACACATTTAAATATTTATCTGGAATGAATGGAAAGAAATTCCAAACTCTGGAGATTTGCTTGTTGCTAATGATTTGCTAATAAGCCAGTCTGATGCAGGATGACAGGGAAATACTTTCCCCAGTTTCAGGGGCTCATTGTTCTTGTGTTTCTGCCTCATGCTGATTATTTTATGGAAGAGTCTCTTCACCTCTAAAATCCTAGAAACCTGGTGAGAATCAGGAGATGATATCATGCAAAATTTCCAGAAGATGCTTTACATGTTCTTATTGTCCAGGGATTTGCTTTTGAGCTATATTTTTGTAAACTCTCTATCTCCATCTCATTCCTGGTCTGAGCCACGTTCACAATATCCAGAATCTGAAAAAAAACCAAACTGAACATTAGGGAGATGAAAATATGCAGAAAATAAGCTTCAACTCAGTGCATACCTTTGATGGGAAGAAAGAAAATACCAGTGTGAATTTTGAACCTGCCATTACATTTCTTTTTTGGCATTTCAGAGCACCACTTTGCAACCTCTCAGTTCTAAAATTCCCACCTTTAAAAATTAATCTTCATCGCAAATATTTTTTGAATCAGCAGGGAGTAAAATGAAGCCAGATTTCTAAAGGAATACCAGATATTGGCTGGTGAAAAAAAAAAAAAATTCATTTTTATTTCATCAAACACAACTCAAAGTACCGAACATGGAGATTTCACATAACTCTTTTTTTTTTTTCCTCTTGTAGAGCAAACTGTGAAATTCATTGTCCACCCAACTCTAACAAGAAACTGGGTTTAAGGATGGTATTGATTCTTTAACATCTGTATTTTTCTCCTGATTTGGAAGTATAAAGGTTGAAAGAATTAATTTTCATCTGGATAAGTTTTCTGTGGAGATTTATTTCACGTTAAAGAAAAAAAAAGGAAAAGGCAGATGTGCTAAAGAATGTTCTGAGCCAATGTGGAGGGGGTTGTCCAAAGGAGATGGGATCCAGAGGGGGAGAAGAGCTCCTGGCCATGTCCTGGGTGTGGACACGGAACAGCCAATGCAGCAATGAAACATCAGAAAGGGAGATGAAAGTCGGTGTGAGGATGTGAAAAGGAAAGGGAATCTGGCAGCAAGTTTGGTGTCTCCAGAATAAAGTGCCTTGCTGTGTTCCAGCAGCCACAATGTCACCCCACAAAAGGTGAAAAAAACTCTCCCCAGAAAAACAAAACCTTCCCTGGGGCCACAGTGCTCTGGAAGTGATGGGAAAGGCAATTCCAGTTCAGTGCCAACAGCTCAAACAGCAGGGTTGGGATGGGAACAGGGATGGGTATGTGGAAGGGATGGGATGGGATGGGATATATAAAAAAAAAAAGCAAACAGGCCCAGAGCTGCTTTAGGGCATCAAGACTGAAAAGATTACACAGCACTGCTCTGCTTTATTGGGTTGTCCTTCTCACCATCATATTTCCTATTTCTGTTGCTGTTTCATACACCAACAGGCGTGTGAATTTTTGTTTTTCATGTCCCCACGGAGTGCGTCAGGCAGAATACACATTTCCACATAACTGGGAGCCTCTGGATGATGCAAAGATCTCCAAGCTGTGAGTCCTCAGTGAGCTTTCTACTTCTGGATTGATCAAGCGCACACCACGAAGAGTGGCAGAGAGCTAGATTGAGTACAGACTCCAAGTTTACTGGCACTTACTCAGACCGAGCAAGGGATGAGGATGGAAAGCCCTTTCTGGGCTCTGTCTGGCAGTTAATGTTTTGGGGGAGCACAGGGTCGGATCAGGTCACACTCTGACAGAAATGACATGGGGAACGAATGGGAAAATGAGGTTGCAGCAACATCAAAAGATTGCTGCATCAAAGTGTAGTAATTACCAGAACAGGAGAGATTTGAAATGTCTGATAGCTCCTTTAGGAGATTACCATTATCAGAAAGGGTTGGGGAAAAAAAATCAGGACTGAAAAACTCCTGTGCAGAAAAAGAGGAAAAGGCACAGGGATGGTTAATGTGGAATTTGGGTCGTGTTCTCAAAAATGAACATTGGTGTAGCAAAGGCAGCCCTGAAACTGTGATAGAGACATGAGCAGCCCTTCCAGACTGGCAGGAGCTCAAGGATTTGTACATGTCTGATGGAAGATTGTTCACTTAATATCCATTCTTCCAGGAGAGATGATCAGGCAGCAAATCCCATCTGATCCCAGGCAGCCGAGGGTTTTGTTGCTATGAGCAGGATGGAGGGGTTTCACACTGAGGATGGCCTCACCTGTGCTAGGGGCAGACAGGAGATGACACAGCCTTGGTGAGGAATAAAATCCTCCAAAGGAAGCTGCAGCCGCTCCGTGAAACCAGGCAAAACGTTTATCACAGGATGTGCGTTTATTCAAGGCAGGTGAGGCATTGATGATAACTTCCGAGTGCAGAAACTTAATCTACATCCAGAACAGTTTTAATTAATGCTCTGCAGCTACAAAAGGCAAAAAATCAGCAGATGATTTATCAGTTTGGTGTCAGCTCTTGATGATGATCCAGGCTACCAGACTTTCTCCTGCTTTCTTTTCGCTCCTCGTGTCTGCCCCACCAAGTTGTTCTGTGCAGAAGTGAAGCTGTTTTCTGTCAAATTGTTCAGGGCACAATATTATTTCCCTCTTAAGTTCGAGGAGAAAACACATATGGTGAAAATTACAGTCATTACTTCTCTATTGTTTCAGCTGCTCCCCTGCAATACCAAGTGCTAAACTTTAACTTTTGTGACTGAGGGTGACAACGAGCACGAAATTGTTGATTTAAAAAAAAAAAAAAAAAAAAAAAAAAAAGGGCAAAAAGTAAACGGAGGGAATGTGGGACTATTAAATGATCTCATCCTCCAAGCTTAATGGAAATGAATCCAGGCTGCTCGACAGCTCAGGAAGGCAATTACAGGGAAATAATCTGTGGTGTTTAGTGAAGCGGTGATGTGGGGCATGCTGAACATGATGGATCTGGCTGCTGTTGCCAGTTAATATAATGCACTTCTAGAAAAGGCGCATGCTGCACATGTCTGTGCTTTTGTGTCTGTTTGTGCACTAGAGGAGCCAGACAATTTTATTTATTTTTTTTTCCTCCACTGGGAATTGCCTTAACCCAGTGGCTGGAGTGGCTTAACAGTGCTCGTTTCCCCTCAAGGCAAAGCTTCTGTAAGGCTGTGTTTGCTTTTGTAGAGATCTTGGTCCTCTTGCCAACAATCCAGCTGTGAAATTGTGGCTCAGGGAGCTGTTTGCTCTTGGAGTTTGGGATGTGCCCTGGTTGACAGCCATCCTTGGCTGAAGTCCCTGATATGGGTCAGAACGAGAGCTGTTAGCAATAGAAACGTGAGTGCCTGCAATAAATGCATTTATTAATAGAATCAATTAGGGAAAGGCATATTTTTCTTCTAAACTTTAGGTCCTCCTCTCTGCTGCAGGGCTCTGGAGGCAGCTGAACAAGCTGTTGCAAAAGAGGTTCTCAAAACAGGCCAGAATTATTGACTGGGCTCAGAAATTGAGGTTTTCCAGTCCTCGGTCTCACCTGCAGCAGGACCAAACACCCCCTGTAAGAAGGGCAGCTCAGAGGAGCACCAGGAGGGCTGCAGGACCCATCACAAATAAATTCTCTCCTTTTACAAGAAAGATGGAGAGGAGCTTGGGACAAGTGCATGGGGTGACAGGATGAGGGGGAATGGTTTTAAAATTGACAAAGGGCAGGGATGGATGGAATATTGGGAGGGAATTGTTCCCTGTGAGGGTGTTGAGGCCCTGGCACAGGGTACCCAGAGAAGCTGTGGCTGCCCCTGGATCCCTGGCAGTGCCCAAGGCCAGGCTGGACGGGGCTGGAGCAGCCTGGGACAGTGGAAGATGTCCCTGCCATGGCAAAGCTTTTATTTCCACTCCATTCTGTGATTCTATGATCCTACTTTTGTAATGTCTACCCCAGCAGGTCCTAAATCTGAGGGATTTTTCAAACACCTCCCCTCGTAGAGTTACCCAGCACAACCACCAGGCAGCACTAATTTATTCTGCATTTCGTTCGTGGGCTCTGTCAGGCTGTTACAGACTCCAAAATCCTCAGTCTGATTTCCAGGCCAAATACATTAGAATAAGCCCAGAGAAATGTAATAAAGACAACACATTTAAATATTTATCTGGAATGAATGGAAAGAATTCCAAACTCTGGAGATTTGCTTGTTGCTAATGATTTGCTAATAAGCCAGTCTGATGCAGGATGACAGGGAAATACTTTCCCCAGTTTCAGGGGCTCAGTTCTTGTGTTTCTGCCTCATGCTGATTATTTTATGGAAGAGTCTTCTTCACCTCTAAAATCCTAGAAACCTGGTGAGAATCAGGAGATGATATCATGCAAAATTTCCAGAAGATGCTTTACATGTTCTTATTGTCCAGGGATTTGCTTTTGAGCTATATTTTTGTAAACTCTCTATCTCCATCTCATTCCTGGTCTGAGCCACGTTTCACAATATCCAGAATCTGAAAAAAAACCAAACTGAACATTAGGGAGATGAAAATTATGCAGAAAATAAGCTTCAACTCAGTGCATACCTTTGATGGGAAGAAAGAAAATACCAGTGTGAATTTTGAACCTGCCATTACATTTCTTTTTTGGCATTTCAGAGCACCACTTTGCAACCTCTCAGTTCTAAAATTCCCACTTTAAAAATTAATCTTCATCGCAAATATTTTTTGAATCAGCAGGGAGTAAAATGAAGCCAGATTTCTAAAGGAATACCAGATATTGGCTGGTGAAAAAAAAAAAAAAAATTCATTTTATTTCATCAAACACAACTCAAAGTACCGAACATGGAGATTTCACATAACTCTTTTTTTTTTCTCCTCCTTGTAGAGCAAACTGTGAAATTCATTGTCCACCCAACTCTAACAAGAAACTGGGTTTAGGATGGTATTGATTCTTTAACATCTGTATTTTTCTCCTGATTTGGAAGTATAAAGGTTGAAAGAATTATTTTTCATCTGGATAAGTTTCTGTGGAGATTTATTCACGTTAAAGAAAAAAAGGAAAAGGCAGATATGCTAAAGAATGTTCTGAGCCAATGTTGGAGGGGGTTGTCCAAAGGAGATGGGATCCAGAGGGGGAGAAGAGCTCCTGGCCATGTCCTGGGTGTGGACACGGAACAGCCAATGCAGCAATGAAACATCAGAAAGGGAGATGAAAGTGGGTGAGGATGTGAAAAGGAAAGGGATCTGGCAGCAAGTTTGGTGTCTCCAGAATAAAGTGCCCTTGCTGGTTCCAGCAGCCACAATGTCACCCCACAAAGTAAAAATCTCTCCCCCAAAACAACCTTCCTGGGGCACATACAGTGATTGGGGAAGGCAATTCCATTCAGTGCCAACAGCTCAAACAGCAGGGTGGGATGGGAACAGGGTTGATTGTGATGAGGAGATGGGGTGGTGATGGTGATGGGATAGGGATGGGATGGTGAGATGGGATTGGGATGGGATGTGGGAGTCACTGAGGAAAGTGACAATTCTCTCACCCCGAATTCCCTGTCATCCTGTCAGATTTGCCTTTTGATTCCACATCAGCCCTTTGCTCCCAGAACTCTGCCACCACCACCTGCCCTCTGGAGCCTGTGGCAAAGGATCCCCCTGGAAGGAGCATTGTAACCTGTTTGTGTTCTGCATTTTGGAGCCATCCCTCCTGCTACAGGAGCGTGTTTGGTGTGTTGTGTGTCTGTGAGTGTGGAGGGCACTAATTGTGCCGTTAATGATTGCTATTTGATTACAGGATGCAATTGTCACTGCGGCTGGAAGCCAATCAAAGCGTTGTGAGTGGAGCCGCTGGTTTCCCAATGTCCTTGATTAAAAAGGAAGCTCTTGGCGATCTTGGAGGCAGCAGGGGGAGGAAGCGGTGGGATGAAGGTGAGGCGAGTGCCAGCCTCTCCTCCCGATGGATCGCAGCTCGTTTGCACCCCATTTAGTCAAAAGTGCCTTTCTCTCGCTCTGAGGACTCCTTCCCCCTCTGCTCCAGCCTGACAACCGCTGCAGCAGCCTCTGCTTCTCTGGGACCCAATGAGCGCTCAGAGCTCGCTTCTGGTGAATTTTCCTGCAAATTAAATGAAAGGAGAGAAGGGAGTGTCTTTACAAACAAACAATGACTCTGAGGGTGAGTAACGCCGTATTGGAGATAGAAGGACAATGGAGGATTTTCATAGGAATTCCACTGATTGACTTATCCCAACATGTGTTAATGAACTACAGGAGCTGAGACACAGAGATGTGTATTAAACGGGGGGATGGATATTGAAAAGGGGGTTGCATGAGGAGTTTTTGGAAGTCTGTGCCTCTCAGAAACCTCAGCCAATGTGAGAAGAGAGAGGGAACAGGGGCCGGAAATTGGGATAAAAGAGGCTGAATCCTCTTTCAGTTCGAGACACCCATGGAGATGTCCTATGGCCTCTCCTTTGTATAAATAAATTAAGGACTCCTCTGTCTCCTTTTTGGACATAAACCTCTGGTGCTTTGTGGATTATTTTCCTCACATTAAACATGCCCTGTGCCTTCACATCATCTCCAGTTTGTGCACATGACTGCTTGCTTTCAACCACCCTTTCTCCATGCAGCTGCGAGCAGCAAGTGGATCCAGCTCAAACCAGCAACATTTACAGGTGCACGTTTTAGTCCCACAATGGGTATTTTCATAAGGGATGTCTGAAATACAAAATATGCCCTGTTTCTCTCTGTGGATTTTCAGACAGCGGAATTTCTTCAGTCATGAAATTTTCTGGTACTAGCTGTGTCAAAAGTTCCTAAGGGAATGGGAAAAAAAAAAAAAAAAGAAAAAAAAAAAAAAAAAAGAGGGGGTTGTTTTGTTGTTTGGGGTATTTTTTCTAAAAACAGATGAGAAAAGTGAATAAATTCATCTAACTTTCAACATCAGACTTAAGCCACAACTCAGCAGTGTCTGTTATGGGGAGTGGAAGGAGAGGGGAAAAATTGCCTTTAAACTGTCGCAAAATTTTGTTGTCTTTTAATCTATATATTGAAAGGAGGAACCTTAAAAAAAATCACCTCATTTTAGATGCTGCAACGCACACAAGCCATGGCCCACAAAGTGGGCTTTCCCCAATGAATCGAGTGTCGATTTATTTTAATATTTGATAATAGTCTCTAAAACAGAGGGATTCACAAAAGTCCAGGTTACCCTGGGTTCCACAGTGCTGAATCCTCAGGTGAGGGTGTTGCCAGCCCTCTGAAGTCGTGATGTGTGATGGAGATGCAAGTGGAAGAATAAAATTCCCCAGTGCTCTCCTCCAGCAGATACACAGAGTAGTTCATTCCATTTGAGAAAATCACCATATTTTTAATGTACACATATAAATTTATGTACATATAAGGCAATCAAGATCTTTGTTCCTAATATTCTGCCTCCCTCCAATCCACCATAGGATGTCAGTTTCGGTGGAAAACTCACGGCTCTGATACCTGGAGAGCTTTTCTGAGTTTGCAATGCTAAGGAAAGTGGGATCCATTTGAAATGTGAAGTTGTGTTTCCTGCATTAGCAGTGTAAACATAATATGAATTGCTGCTATCACGTGTCGTTTCACCACATAGCCTTGAGCCATGATGCGTTTGTTTTGCGGTAAAAATGAAATTTTTACCAAGGTACAGGCAGTATTAAATGCAAACATCCCTAAACTGGTAAACTGAATCACCTTGCAGCCAATGCTTTGAAACACCACACAGCAGCACAGGCACTGACACCCACAACACTGCTCCCTTCAACCTGCTGATGCATCCATCCTTTAAATGTTAAATATGGGATAAAGCTGAAAGGTAAACATTAGATACATTGTCACAGCACAAATAATAATAAAGAACCCCAACTTTTAAGCTCCTTGAGATCAGGAATAATTACATCTCCGTAGCAGATCCAGGCTGTTTTCGTTACCCTCTCATTACCCAGCACGTGATAAGCACCCACACACTCCCAAACCATTCTTGAGCAGCAGCCAATATGGATAGGCTGGTGCTTTGTCACAAAGAGATGTGTCTTTGCTCATGACAGCATGAAGGTCCCCTTCGGGGAATGTCCAGCACACAGCACCAGTCAGGAGGGAAGGAAGGGCAGAGCTGGGTCAGTTGGCAGCTCTGAGGGGCCATGGGAGCAGGGCAGAGACTCATCTGTGGACTAGCTAGCCAGGCTCAGGGATGGTGAGCTGTCTTTGTCTGGGAGGCTGGTTTGGATCTGCAGTCAATGGTGAGGAAGGAAGCACAGCCCTGCTCCTGCCTTTTACCTGCCATGATAATCTGCTCTGCAATCAAACCTGGGCTCAAAGTGCTGCAGAAAGGGCCTTGATTCCAGTGGTGTTTGAATAGGGGCAGAGCAGGATGTTTCTGGTGTCTTCACAGTCAACACTTCCAGAAGCCTCTAATCTTTCACACTATCCGAATGGCTACAGCAGCTTTCTTCAGAGACCAACCTGAGTGCTCAGATCTCTGTTCTGTGAATTTCCTGCAAATGAACATGCACTGCTCCTTCACAATCCATCCCAGTTTACATCACTGCTTGCCTTTCAACACCCCTTTCCTGTGCAGCTGCAAGAGCAAGTGGGCAAGTGCAATTCAGCTCAAAACCAGCAACAATTTACAGGTGCACTATATTAGTCCTACAATGGGACTAAAATAACGAGGCAGGTTTGAGGCTCATGGTCACAGTCCTTCAACTCTTTTTCAACCACCTCTTTTAGATCTGCTCTCCTTTTTTTTCAGCATTAGTGGATTTTGCAGCATTTCTGGGTTTTGCAGCATTTACTGCAATGTTACCGAGTTCCTTGTGAACATCACCCTGGGCCCTGCTCTGCCACTGCCTGCACGAACAGCGAGGAAAAACCAGGAGAAAAACGGGAATTAGGGCAGCTCCTGGGCTGTAGGAAGGATTATGCACGATTCACCTCAAAAGATAATTAAATCAAAATAAACGGCCCAACACAGACTTATGCAACACTTGGCCAGCTCCTGATTTTGATTTCAGGGGCATGCCATGATTTGCATCAGTTCATGTCTGTGTCTATACACATAGATCTGACACAATCATCACTTTGCCAGTGCTAAAATAGTCTGGGCATGAGGAGGAATTCAGATGTAACAGAATGAAAATATTGAACTAAGCAGCCTCAAACTGCCTCTCTGAACCCCAAGAATGGGGAGCCACCCTCCAGGCACTGAGCTGCTCATTATTTGGGGAGCAGCTGAGTGAAACATCCCTGAGATCACCTTGGGGTCACACCACTAACAGTGGGGTGAAGAACTCATTAAACCCGGGTCTTTTCCAAGGAAACAGAGGCTACTTTCTGTGCTGAGAGAGAGAACTTCTGTCTGAACTCAAGGAAGGAAAGAAGGGACATCCTTTCCCATGGATAAAAGGGAAGGAGACAGAGCAGTACAGAGAGAAAAGCACATTAATGTTTATCAATACATCCACTAATGAGAGAAAAGCAAAGTTTGTTCCACGTGGGGTTAAACAGACACAGGAGCTGCAGGAGACTAAAAAAGCTGGAAAGGGCTGTCTGTGCCACAACCCCATGGACACAGGGGAAAGTTTCAATGTGACCAACGTGTCACTGAGGCAGTGGAGCTGCTCTGGGTCAGCCACGAAACAGCTCAAAAGAGATTCCTCTCCCAGGAACCTGAGAGCTGATGAGGTTGTTGTAAATGTTTGGCTGCAGCCAGTGCCTGCCAGGATGGGCTGAGGTGGGAATTTGCAGCTTAGCTCAGCTCCCTGCCCACATCAGAGCCCAGAGTCACCCATGCCTGAGGCAGAAAAGGGGAGCAGAAGAAGTGGAAAATGCACCCTGCTCCCTCTCAGCCTCACACTCCTCTGGGGCACTGAGTATTGCCAGCTTTGTTTGACCCCCAAAACCATCCCTTCCACCCTTTCCCACAGCTCAGGAAATTCTGGGATGGGCTCTTAGAGCAAACTTCTCTGCTGCTGTCCCCATGGACCGAGAGTCCCAAACTCAGTGTCAGCCTGACTTATCTATTGACTGACAAAAGGACGCATTTCCATGCATAAATCCTTTTATTCATATTTTAAAGCAATCAAAAGCTCCTGATTACAACATTCCCTCCCTTGCCCTCGCTCAGATCCGTGTCAGCCTGGTGGAACAGAGAAAACTTTTACTGCTCCTTCAGGGCTATTATGCCAAAGGAGGAATTGCTACATATTGACCCACAAACAGCTGTGAATGTTCAATTTTTTAATGTAAAATGCTCTGGAAATAGAGGTGCATGATGCTGAACAGCTGTTAATGACCTGTCCTGCCTTGCAGTGGCTGCAGAGTGGAGGGCAATGCTTCTCCCTGCATCATCCCTGCCTCACTGGCTGGGACACAGCAGCAAAGGCTGAGAGCTCAGCTGGAGCCTTGCTCACATCAGCTGGGCTTGCACAGGGCTCACACTGCACAGAAAACCCAAACTTCAATCTGCCATCAAAAATAAGAAAAAAACCTCTCTTCTGAGCAAACAATGCTTTTTACCTTCTTTTGTTTCTGCACTTCAAAAAGAGTTGGGGTTTGTTGCCCGAATCACAGGAAGCCAAACTGTTTTTGCTGCTCACCTGCAGCATGTCTGATTCGTTCTGATTTCCCTTCACAGCTTTTTAGGTGGGGGCCCGTGGCTGAATGAAGCTGGACCTTGCCAGCAGCCTCCTGGCACGATGGATTTCCACCTATTCCTCCAACAGCACCTGTGAAATGAAACCTTCAAACAGAGGAGAAGCAAGCTACGGGTCTCCAGGAGGAAGTGGAATTGGACCCCCTTTGAAATACGGAGCCATAGCAAGGGAGAATAGATGGGGTTTGATGCCAGGAGGAGAAGCTGGCAGTCAGGCTCAAACTCTGAGAGCTCCTTCTCAGAACCTGCTCAGCTTGGCTTTCATCTCCCAAGGTCTAGCACACAGCTCTACTTTAAAAAAAAAAAAAAAAAAAAAAAAAAAAGCCTTGAGGGATCTCTCTGCTGAAAATGGAATGGAAGGAAGAGAAGGCAAATAGCATCACCAAGCCTGGCAGTGCTCAGCCTGTGGACTGGTGCCACCCAAAACCTGCCCTGTTCTCTGAAGGGAATCCGTGTGTTAGACCCGGAATCAGGAGCCTCAATTTTGATAAATGGCTGCTGATGCCCTTTCTCTAAGAAGTGACTCTTCCTCTGTTGTCTGGCACTATTCGAGCACACCCCATCTCAAAGGACACCGCAAAACAGATTAATTAACCTCCAGCAAATAAACCTGTCGGGAGGTTTAAACAAACCAAGGCGCAGAGCCACGGAGTGATTTATGCAGGCTGTGGCTCAGGCTGGTCCCAAATCCATTCCCTGAACGCCACCAGACAGTTTATTTTTCACAAGCACCGCCACCACCAGCGCTTCTGTACCACAGAGCTCAGCCAGCCCATAAAACCGAATAAACAGGTCACTTAACACACAAGCACTCTGGACAAGTTCCTGCTGCGATTCTTCACCGAGCAGAGCAGAGTCGGCTTTGATGCCTCGGGGCTGGAGCCTTGGAGAGCGTGCATGGGAGTGTGCACGACACGGGATAAATGTGATCAGATGTGGGGTGACAAAACTGCCGGGGAAACGTTTGCAGTGCCCTGTGCAGAGGGAACATGTTCGGGGTGTCAGGAGCTGCAGCACGAACGGGAGAGATGTGTGACAGGAGAATCATCACACCCATTCACAGGGACATCCCAAACGAGCAGGGACAGCCTCCTCATCAAGGGACTCCTGTTTGGGGTTGAGCTGCTGCTCTGGCAGGGCTGGGGCATTTGGGATGCTGAGGATTTGTCCCAACACCCTCATTTTCCTGTGCAGTGCCCCCATTCCAGCTCTCCAGACCCAAAGTGGCCTGAGGGACTCTACAGAGAGCCAGAACCTTTTCCTTCTCTCTTCCTCCTCCAGAGCAGGGCAGCACAAAGGGATCTGCAGCCTATTTACTCCTCAAGCTGCTCAAAATGCACCTGGATGTCAGAACAACAGCTTTAAGCCCCTTGTGAGCAGGCACTCACTAAGATCAAGGGTGATTATTTTAGGATGTGATGTGCTCTAATAGTTCTAGGTAATTTTAGGTGCATTGCCTTTTCCTTCCACTTCTGCACCCAATTATGTGACTGGGGAGAGAATGGTTCATATTACACCGAGGGACTTCTGAATGGAGAAAAGCGGGATATATTCACTCTGCACACCCCTGCATCAGCTAGTTGTGCTGTAAAGCTCTCATCAAGGAAAAAAAAAAAAAAAAAAAAAAAAAAAAAGCCAGACTTCACACCTGAGCATTTTGCAGTGTCTTTAACCGTTCTTCCTTTTTATTTATTCCTAGAAATACAGTGGGATTTGGCAGGCAGAACTGCACGGGGGAGCTGAGTAATGGCTCTCAGGCTTCTATAAATTAAGAACACCCAGGCTGACAATGTTCACGTCGTCTTTATCAATTCCCTGGCCAAGCCCGTGCCAGGCGCTCGGCGATAAACTCCCTCTCCGTTTCACACCTAATCATGTGCAGCATAAATCCCACAGCTCACAGCCTGCTCGCAGGGCTGGGGAAGGATCACTCTGGGGCGTTATCCTCTGATGTGATCGAGCTGAGACAACTTTTCCCCCCTACTCACCCTCCTCCACGCAAAAGAAGCTCTGTGAGTGAATAATCAGGTTCAGCTTTTTTTTTCTAATTCAAATGCAAAGCATTTGGACATCCCCACTTGCTATGCTGCCCAGCACTTCTTCCCTCGCTGCTCCCCTTGTAAACAAGCTGCAGGTGAATCGTGCTGCTCAGCAGTTTCCAGGCTTTGCCGTCTGCTAATTTTTTAAATACGGCACAAATGTGATTAGCGCATCAGCCTGATTATCTCCGGGAGGATTCAAGAAGAATCCTCCAGACAGCTTTGAGTCTTCAGAAATCCTGTTAAGGTTAAAGAAAAGCGTTCACAGGAGCGAGCAGAGGGTGCTGCTGTGGTTGTGGAGAGGTGTGGGAAAGGGAAAAGCTGCACCATCGCACTCTGCCTCTCCGTGTCACCCCAACAGCACAAGTCGTGCAGAGAACTGCTAAATCTGTCCTTTCCTTGATGACAAAGGTAAATATTGTACTAGCAGCTCACTGAAATGCCCTGTCTTGGCCTCGTGTGCCACGTTTTGTCCTTTGCTCTCAAATCACATTTTTCACAGGTTGCTGACTCCCTTTCTGCTCTTTTGGACACTTGTCCAGCTCCTCAGTCACCGATAGCCCTGGCAGGGCTGCTCTCATCCAGTCTGGGCAAACAGGCACATGTGTGCCTTGAGAGAGCACACAGCAACACTCTCAGGGGTATCTGGGTTTGCAGAGGCCCAAAATCTGCCTCTTTTGGATTCAGTGGGCTGACTCTGGAAGCACAGCACAGCATCTGCATTTCCATCTGGGAAGCGAGGAGGAAATCTGGACAGACATATGGGAGTCACTGTTTTTATATTCTCAACATTGATGGATAAGCATCTGAATTTTCAACAGCAATCTCCTCAGCTCAGAGTCAACAGTTTGCCCTTTGTTGGGTAAAAGAACAAGTATTTCAGACCAAAACTCCACTGATGAGGAGTCAGAGCTGCTGTGTGTCAGGAAGAGCTGCACTCCCTGGTGGGACTCACGGAATTGCCTTGATTTGGCTCTGCAAGAGCCTGGATTCAGCACAAAGGCTTCAGTCCCACCTGGGGCTAAAAAGCCAGACCTAAATATTGACAGAGATGTGAAAATATCTATTCTCAAATCAATTTCTCCTTGCACACCTTAAAAAAAGCTTTTTCCTCTTGCTGTTAGCCGGGTGTGGCTCTATACACACATACATGCCCATACAGCGGTACATTTTTCCCTGTGCAATTTTTTCACAACCTTTCAATCTCCAGGAAAATTCCCCAGCAGGCATTAAACCCCAGAAATCTCCAGAAAGGCTAATAAATCATTCTAAGTATGATGTTTGCAGGGGAAGGCATTTTGGAGATGATAAAAAGAAGCCCATTTTCAAAATGTCAATGAACCCACAGCAATGGTGAGCGGCTTTTCAGATGTCTGCCCACTTATTAGGGATGTGCAAAGTCAGGTACCTGCAATATTCCACTAGAAAAAGTTACAGTGTAAATGACTGTARCCTTTTTCGAGCCTATAAAAGGGAGCCAGGGATCAGAAATGATTTGGGGTGAGGGGAATGAATCTCCCACAAGCCTATTTTTCAGAAACCAGAGCTCAGTTTGCTCCTGAGAAGGGCAGGAGAGGTAATTGCCCATGAGAAATTCCCTYGGAATACACAGGAGAGAGGCAAGAGGAGGAATAAACACCAGCTCTGTTTGCTGCTCAGGAAGCTGTTGGTACCAATTCCTACATATCCATATATTCTGTCACATTTATGAACATCTGGCAGAAAAGTCACCCAAGTTATGGCCTTGGTGTGTCTGTTGTCACCTGCCAAATTGAGCACCTCTCATGTGCAGAGACATAAGAAATGTTGAGCATAAGCACAAGTAAAAAACACAAACAGAAATATAATACCCATCTGTAGAAATAGTGTGTGGAAGTTACTACAGTGGAAATACATTCATTTTGCTCCTGCTTTTGAGGTACTACAAGGAGCAGGAAGCCCAATTCCCTCCCCAGAGCATTTTACAACAGGATCCTACCTCCTTATTCTTTTGTCTGGTAAAGTAACCTTTTGGAAGTGAAACTCCTGCAACCTTTCATTAAAGAAGAAAGTAAAGGGGATTTGTGGCATTTTAATGAAAATTAGACACAAAGTGATGGCCACACTATGGTGGTGAGGAAGCTCTGAAAGATGCTCAGCAACTCTACAGCTCAATGGCATGGACATTTTAACACTTCTTTGTGGGGAGGAGATGTGGGGTAATGGAACAGGGCCGGGCTGCTGGCAGCTGAGGGGTTGGTGTTTGCAGCAGTTTTAGTGTCCTACAAATACAGGTGAGTGTTGTAAAACAATTGAAATATTCACAGCTATTTTCTAAAATGCTCAGGACCTGATTCTTGTCTCATACACAGCATAGGTTTCAGAGAATTTGTGCCTCATTCACACCAGTTCCAATGAAGGAAATTCCAGCTGTGTATTTGTGTGTGAGAGCCTCCCTCCACAAAGTATTTCAGCACAAGTTTAAATCAATCCCTGTTCAGCAAAGGCTGATGCAGATCTTGTGCTTTCAGTAAAGCGAAGGAGTTAACTTAATAGGAGTTAATTTAAAGGGCTTTAAAGTTATTTAAAGTTAATTTTAATTTACTTCCTGCACCTTTCCTGATGAACCTTGCTAGAGAGGAAAGTTTTATTTTAAAAAAGAGGTATCATGGTTTGAAGGCGGATTATCTTGAGCCTGCACAGGAAATTTTTACTTGGCTGCAGAGCCTCAGCAGAAAAATATGTATTGATACCCATCTACCAAATGCAGAAAGAAAGAATAAAAAGAACACTAAACACCAAAAAACTGATAGGTAGTGGATAAATGACCTTTAATGCCTTCCAACACAAACTATTATGATTATTATTCTATAATACTAGGTTGTTTTAGCATTTCCCTGTCTACATCTGCCAAAACCTGCAAGCCTGCCTGTTCTCTGAGGGGACAGTCCCCACTGAAGATGGACAGCAGGAGTGCAGCTGTGTGAGCTCCAGAGCCTTCAGGAACTCCCCAACAAGCACACTCAGCTTTTGCACAGTCAAATCTGAATTTACAGATGCAGTTTAAAAAAAAAAAAAAAAAAAAAAAAAAAAAAAGTAATCTGAAACTTCTTTTTTTCACTGTGTTTCCCATTAAGTGCTTGTTGACTGTAATTAAAATAATTTATATTTCACAAGGGCGGGTTTGTCCCTCTCTCCCTTCCATGCAGGGCCATGAACTGCAGCAGCAATTAGAGAGAGATGAGTGATGGAAGACATGAGTTTCAAAAGGTCAGAGATGGCTTTTCTTGCTCACAGCAGCAGCACACAGCATCAGACATGAAAGGAGCTAAAATCTCCGTGAAGGGTTCAGGTTTGTAGAGGGCACGTTAAACCCAGGTAGATGTGGGTGATACCAAAAGACTCAATATTCTATAAAATACCCAGCTCCAGATTCTATACAAGATTCAGACCCCAATTCTATAAAATACCCAGATCCTGATTGAATAAAACATCCACTTCCTGATTCTCTAAAATATTCAGCCCTTGATTGGATAAAATACCCAGCTCCTGATTCTATACAATACCCAGCCCCTGATTCTATTCAAGATACAGCCCATGATTCTATAAAATACCCAGCTCCTGATTCTGTGAAAACCCAGCCCCTGATTTTTCGATAAAATACCCAAACCCCAATTCTGTAAAATACTCAGACTCCAATTCTATAAAATATCCAGCCCCTTATTCTATACAATTCCCAGCCCCTGATTCTGTGAAATACCCAGCTCTTGATTCTATAAACTATTCAGCCCCTGTTTGAATAAAACACCCGACCCCTGATTCTATAAATATTCAGCCCCTGATTGTATAAAATACTCAGCTCCTGATTCTATACAATACCCAGACCCCAATTCTATAAAATACCCAGCCCTGATTCTATAAAATACCCAGCTCCTAATTCTATACAATATCCAGACCACAATTCTATAAAATACCCAGCCCCTGATTCTATAAAATACCCAGCTCCTAATTCTATACAATAACCTGATTCAATACATTTCCAGTCCCTAATTCCATGCAAAATCCAGTCCTGGCTCCCTGGGAGCAGCAAATGGAGCCAGGGGATGATGAGCCTGGGGAAATTTGCTCTCTAACACAGCATGAGATGGGAGATTTCCTTTGGCCTCACATGAAAACAGAGTTTTCTCCAATGCAATCTTCCAAGAGTGCACAAAAAACAGCTGTAAATACACACACACAGGTTTTTAAGAATAAAGCTCTCCTAAATGTTTTTTTTCTGTGCTGATAGGTAGTTTGGGGGTTAGAAAATCTTACATTTTACCTTATTTCTCCTTGTCCTGTTATCACAGCAGCAGAGCAAATCAGCACAGAAAGTCTTTGGTTTCTCTGTTTTATTTATTTATTTGAAGCAAATTTTCCCCATTTAGACCTCGATTTCCTCTGAATTAGTTTACACCGCTGAGGTCTGTTTGTTTCAATTATCACTGATACAGGCACATCCCTTGAAAGATCCCATTAGCTCCCAACTTGCTCTTTTCCACCCAGGAACCTTCTAATTCCTTTGCTTAATAACTGTTTTTTTTTTTCTCTTTTTTCCTTTTTTTCTTTTTAAATAGCTCACACCAGAGCAGATACCAAAAAGAGAGCGGGAGCACTTTAAAATAAATGGGTCAAATGTGTCCCTGGTGTAACGCAACGGGGTGTATTGATGGTTTGTTTAGATCTGAGCTGTTGAGCAAGTGAAATGGTGGAAAAAAAGGGAAAAGAACAAAGAACTGTGTCGAAATAAAGATCTGTCTCATCCCCCTTTTCCTGATTTCCCTTCTGCAGGTCAGTACGTGGTGCTTCCACTTTGCAGCGAGGTTTTGTGGGTAAGGAGTCACATCTCTCATGGAAAATGATGATCTAAACCTGCTAATGCTATTTACAAACCCCCTTCCAGAGAAATGGTTAAATTCATGCCTGGTGCCTCGTTTCCTGCTTACACTGAAGTAGCTGGGAAAGAAAATAGTCTCCAAAGAGGGGCACAGCTTTCAGCTTCTTCTGAAACTTCTTCTGGCTGCTTTTCCACATGGCTCCCTTTCCACCTGAGGAAAGTCTGAATTTGTTTAAAATGCCCAGGATTGCAGCCCAATTGGAGTTCAAACAACACCAAATAAAGGCCAGAAGGCAGAGGTCAGATGGTGTCCTGGTGCCTGTGACATCCCCCAGCCCTCTGCTCTTTGCCCTGGGGAGGACAGGCTGTGAGCTCAGCCCCGAAGGCAGCAGAACAGGGACGGTGCCCTGAGGCTTTGACAGCAGCACGAGCATCCCAGAGATCTTGGCTCCTGCCTGCACGAGGAGGAGAGGCTCTCACTGAAATTGGATGGGAATCCTTTCCTTTTAACACACCCAATCTCATTATGCACAATCTGCTCGCAAGCCCACCGCCAGCTCTGCTCGGTGATTTTCTGCCGGGAAATGCTGTCGTATTTCAAGGCTGAATTTCTCCACACTTTTCATTTTCCAGCCCTCTTGTTAGGCTCTATTTTGCAGGGTCAAAAGGCCCTTTACTCTCAAGACTCCTCTCCATGTAGATGCTCTTAAAACTAACGATCAAAATCTCCTCTCCATCTTTTAATAAGGTAATGAGCAGAGTTCTCGGTGCTGCAGGTCATGTAACTCATTTCCCACACCCTGAATCATTTTCCCAGCCTTTCTCTGAGGTTTGTGTGAGATCTTCTGTGTGAGCAGTCAGTGTCAAAGTGGGTGCAAACCTCCACAGGACAGAGATGAGGTTACTCCTCTAATTCCACTTGTTCCTTTCCATGTACACTGGGCTGTCCTTGTACTGCAGAGTGGGAGTTCCCTTTATGGCTGCTGCCCACTGTGACCCTCAAATCTATCCCAGAGCCATCACATTCCCAGACAGAATCTCCCATTCTGTGCTCCCATCAGTGATTTTCCTTCCCAGGAGCAGCAGCTGACTATTTAACTACAAGTATTGTGACTGTCTCACTTTATTCCACCCACACCTCAGCTTTGAGGTCACATCTCAAATCCTGGGTTTGGTTTTGGGTCCCTCTCTGTGTGTCCAGAGGAGATAACAAAGCTGGAGAAGGGTCTGGAGCACAAATCTGATGGGGAGAAGCTGAAGGAGCTGGAGGGGACTCAGCCTGGAGAAAAGAAAGCTCAGGGGATCCCCTACAAACCCCTGACAGACCCTGATCACAAAGAACAAGCTATAGAACCAGGGGGAATAGCCTCAAGGTGCTGCAGAAGAAGTTTAGATTGGATATTAGAGAAAATTCCTTCATGGAAAGGCTTGTCAAGAGCTAGGAAATTGAGAGACCTTATGACTAATATTGATCTGTCCTTTTCAACTGGAAGGTGAGGAGCCCTCAGTGCCCTGAGGGCTGGAGGAAGGGGAAAGTGCATCACAAACCAACACAAACACACACAGAGCGAGTCTGAAGGGAATTTGAGCAAACTTACCCTTTTTCTATTTTTTTTTTTTTTTTAAGAGAAAAGAAGAACAATCTCGTCCTTCAGGGGAGATATATTCCACTGGATGGACTATTTTTTACGATAGCTGATGCCCCTGCCAGCCCAGAGGAAAGCAAAGTGAGTGATTAGAAGAGTCTAAGACTATTGCTGGAAGTGAAAAAGGACGTGGAGCAAGGACAGTTATTTTTAAACTGTGCAGCAGCACTGCCTGCTGATTTAACAGCACCAAAGTTACATTTTTTTGTGGATCGCACTTTAAAAAAATGTTTTTCAAACCTATAGCCAAACTTGCAACCTGTGCCCTATGAATTATGACAGTGGCTACCAAAGGGAAAGAAGGGACCAGTTTAAGATAAAATTCACTCATGTGTTCATACTTGAGCTCCTGGGAACTGCACCTGAGTGCAAATTGTGCTTGCAGATGTTAATGATGAATGAAGAGAAGCCCCAGCTGAGGGCAGGAAAGTGCAGATTATTTTGGTGTCTAGAGAAGGGGTGAGTGTGTGTGTGAGCAGCAGTTAATGGCAGTGCATTCCACGGATGGCAGAGCCAAGAATTTCCCTTTATCACCCCAGATCCTCCAGCCAAGTGCAGTGGCCAGGAAAGAACCTGGAACAGGTTTCAGGAGATGATAAAAGTTTAAAGGGAGGGGGAGGCAAGGGAAGATATATCCATTGGTGCTAAATGGAATAAAGAATTACACACAAAGAGCGTGAGCCTGCAGCAGCTGCAGTCAAGAAAACAAATCAACCATTTATTACTCCTCCTTCAGTGTTTTTAAATATTTATGGCCTGCCATCAATAACCGAGTTAATTGTGAATGGCTCATGGTGTATTTGCAGAGCTTTCCTTCACCTGCAAGCTGTGAGAGGGACTTTTCATCAATGACAATAATTATATGGCCCTTTAATAGCTCTGTGTGCCTCGTGGTGCTGGAAAATATACCAGTTTAAAAAATTTTTATGTAAGTTTAGTCCTAGATTTAGCTGGCCTTGAGGGAAGGGTGNTTTTTTCACTGTGTTTCCCATTAAGTGCTTGTTGACTGTAATTAAAATAATTTATATTTCACAAGGGCGGGTTTGTCCCTCTCTCCCTTCCATGCAGGGCCATGAACTGCAGCAGCAATTAGAGAGAGATGAGTGATGGAAGACATGAGTTTCAAAAGGTCAGAGATGGCTTTTCTTGCTCACAGCAGCAGCACACAGCATCAGACATGAAAGGAGCTAAAATCTCCGTGAAGGGTTCAGGTTTGTAGAGGGCACGTTAAACCCAGGTAGATGTGGGTGATACCAAAAGACTCAATATTCTATAAAATACCCAGCTCCAGATTCTATACAAGATTCAGACCCCAATTCTATAAAATACCCAGATCCTGATTGAATAAAACATCCACTTCCTGATTCTCTAAAATATTCAGCCCTTGATTGGATAAAATACCCAGCTCCTGATTCTATACAATACCCAGCCCCTGATTCTATTCAAGATACAGCCCATGATTCTATAAAATACCCAGCTCCTGATTCTGTGAAAACCCAGCCCCTGATTTTTCGATAAAATACCCAAACCCCAATTCTGTAAAATACTCAGACTCCAATTCTATAAAATATCCAGCCCCTTATTCTATACAATTCCCAGCCCCTGATTCTGTGAAATACCCAGCTCTTGATTCTATAAACTATTCAGCCCCTGTTTGAATAAAACACCCGACCCCTGATTCTATAAATATTCAGCCCCTGATTGTATAAAATACTCAGCTCCTGATTCTATACAATACCCAGACCCCAATTCTATAAAATACTCAGCTCCTGATTCTATAAAATACCCAGCTCCTAATTCTATACAATATCCAGACCACAATTCTTTCCAGTCCCTAATTCCATGCAAAATCCAGTCCTGGCTCCCTGGGAGCAGCAAATGGAGCCAGGGGATGATGAGCCTGGGGAAATTTGCTCTCTAACACAGCATGAGATGGGAGATTTCCTTTGGCCTCACATGAAAACAGAGTTTTCTCCAATGCAATCTTCCAAGAGTGCACAAAAAACAGCTGTAAATACACACACACAGGTTTTTAAGAATAAAGCTCTCCTAAATGTTTTTTTTCTGTGCTGATAGGTAGTTTGGGGGTTAGAAAATCTTACATTTTACCTTATTTCTCCTTGTCCTGTTATCACAGCAGCAGAGCAAATCAGCACAGAAAGTCTTTGGTTTCTCTGGTGTTTTCATTTATTTTTATTTGAAGCAAAGTTTTCCCCATTTAGACCTCGATTTCCTCTGAATTAGTTTACACCGCTGAGGTCTGTTTGTTTCAATTATCACTGATACAGGCACATCCCTTGAAAGATCCCATTAGCTCCCAACTTGCTCTTTTCCACCCAGGAACCTTTCCTAATTCCTTTTGCTTTAATGAAGCTGTTTTTCTGGCATTTGCATCGGTCACTGTTGGTTCTGATGAGATCACTGATGGTGCACTGATGGTCTCTGATTGGTCTTTG
>CM019231.1:3851738-3876349 GCA_009741485.1 Malurus cyaneus samueli | reverse complement strand
TAAGTTTGCTCAAATTCCCTTCAGACTCGCTCTGTGTGTGTTTGTGTTGGTTTGTGATGCACTTTCCTTCCTCCAGCCCTCAGGCACTGAGGGCTCCTCACCTTCCAGTTGAAAGACAGATCAATATTAGTCATAAGGTCTCTCAATTTCCTAGCTCTTGACAAGCCTTTCCATGAAGGATTTTCTCTAATATCCAATCTAAACTTCTTCTGCAGCACCTTGAGGCTATTCCCCCTGGTTCTATAGCTTGTTTCTTTGTGATCAGGGTCTGTCAGGGGTTTGTAGGGGATCCCCTGAGCTTTCTTTTCTCCAGGCTGAGTCCTCCAGCTCCTTCAGCTTTCCCCATCAGATTTGTGCTCCAGACCCTTCCAGCTTTGTTATCTTCTCTGGACACACAGAGAGGGACCCAAAACCAAACCCAGGATTTGAGATGTGACCTCAAAGCTGAGGTGTGGGTGGAATAAAGTGAGACAGTCACAATACTTGTAGTTAAATAGTCAGCTGCTGCTCCTGGGAAGGAAATCACTGATGGGAGCACAGAATGGGAGATTCTGTCTGGGAATGTGATGGCTCTGGGATAGATTTGAGGGTCACAGTGGGCAGCAGCAATAAAGGAACTCCCACTCTGCAGTACAAGACAGCCCAGTGTACATGGAAAGGAACAAGTGGAATTAGAGGAGTAACCTCATCTCTGTCCTGTGGAGGTTTGCACCCATTTGACACTGACTGCTCACACAGAAGATCTCACACAAACCTCAGAGAAAGGCTGGGAAAATGTTCAGGGTGTGGGAAATGAGTTACATGACCTGCAGCACCGAGAACTCTGCTCATTACCTATTAAAAGATGGAGAGGAGATTTTGATCGTTAGTTTTAAGAGCATCTACATGGAGAGGAGTCTTGAGAGTAAAGGGCCTTTTGACCCTGCAAAATAGAGCCTAACAAGAGGGCTGGAAAATGAAAAGTGTGGAGAATTCAGCCTTGAAATACGACAGCATTTCCCGGCAGAAAATCACCGAGCAGAGCTGGCGGTGGGCTTGCGAGCAGATTGTGCATAATGAGATTGGGTGTGTTAAAAGGAAAGGATTCCCATCCAATTTCAGTGAGAGCCTCTCCTCCTCGTGCAGGCAGGAGCCAAGATCTCTGGGATGCTCGTGCTGCTGTCAAAGCCTCAGGGCACCGTCCCTGTTCTGCTGCCTTCGGGGCTGAGCTCACAGCCTGCCTCCCCAGGGCAAAGAGCAGAGGGCTGGGGGATGTCACAGGCACCAGGACACCATCTGACCTCTGCCTTCTGGCCTTTATTTGGTGTTGTTTGAACTCCAATTGGGCTGCAATCCTGGGCATTTTAAACAAATTCAGACTTTCCTCAGGTGGAAAGGGAGCCATGTGGAAAGCAGCCAGAAGAAGTTTCAGAAGAAGCTGAAAGCTGTGCCCCTCTTTGGAGATATTTTCTTTCCCAGCTACTTCAGTGTAAGCAGGAAACGAGGCACCAGGCATGAATTTAACCATTTCTCTGGAAGGGGGTTTGTAAATAGCATTAGCAGGTTTAGATCATCATTTTCCATGAGAGATGTGACTCCTTACCCACAAAACCTCGCTGCAAAGTGGAAGCACCACGTACTGACCTGCAGAAGGAAATCAGGAAAAGGGGGATGAGACAGATCTTTATTTCGAACAATTCTTTGTTCTTTTTCCTTTTTTTTCACCATTTCACTTGCTCAACAGCTCAGATCTAAACAAACCATCAATACAACCGTTGCGTTACACAGGGACACATTGACCATTTATTTTAAAGTGCTCCCGCCTCTTTTTGGTATCTGTCTGGTGTGAGCTATTTAAAAGAAAAAAAAAGGAAAAAAAGAAAAAAAAAAAAAACGACCATCAGTGACCATCAATGGCCATCAGTGACCATCAGAGACCATCAATGGCCATCAGTGACCATCAATGGCCATCAGTGACCATCAGTGACCATCAGTGACCATCAATGGCCATCAGTGATCATCAGTGGCCATCAGTGACCATCAGTGACCATTTATAGAACATCAGCCCCAAACCTGGCATGGTCAGACACTCCTGGGCTGGGAAAAGAGAGATGAGGAGCAGGACCTGATCAGCATCAGAGGGGAACAAATGCAGATCCAACAGGAACCCAAACCCTGAGAACTGCACAACGTTGGACCAATGAACATTGAACCAATGGAGCTCTCTGGGTTTGGACTGTGTAAAATTTGGGGAAAATCTTGTAAAATCCATGTGTCGTGGAATGATTCTCCCTGCACACCTGGGCTACGTGTAGACAAGATGATTTCTGTGGCACATCCTGGCCAGAAAATAAAGTAATGCCTTGACTTTCTAACATTAAAAATGTTATTGGAGAGATTTTGTTGTGCTGCAGTTTTGGTGACAATGGCATAACCCAGTGCAGCCTCTCCCACAGGACTTTGCAGGGCGTTGTTGGTGATGGAGACAAGGAATATGAAGGGAATGGGAAGAACACAGCTCTGTCTGTGTGTGCAGGGTGAGCATCCTCTTGGAGAAAAAAACCTGCTCCATTTTGCCAGGCAGAGGCTCATGAACTGAGTCCACAGCTGAGGGGAAAAAATCACTCTGTGCTCCCTGCCATTTACTGAGGTAGGAATTAATCCAGAGTGACCTCATTAGTGCTGGTGGCACCTTGCTTCACTCAGCATTTAAATAAAAGTAAACAAAGAACCCGCATGCTTGCGCAGTGACCTAGTGTCAGAAATGAAGAATTCGTCTGCAGACTGATTTAATCATATCAGAAAGATGGATGCCAGGATTCATTACCGTGACAAAATGTTTATTGTTTAATCTCATTATCTGCCAGCTTTCGGGGAGGCTGAGACGGGCTGATGTGACAGGGACCCTCCGTGGGGTCACAGGAGCTGCTGCTGCCCTGTGCCCGTGGTTTTGGGACATTCCTGCAGCCCCAGGTGAGGCTCAGCACCTCAGTGTTGCACCACACACCTCCCTTTACTGCTAATTTCACAATATTTTTACCCAGGTGCACAGAAACGGGGTGTCAGCAAGGAGGTGCCACGTGAAACGCGGGTTCTGATTCCTCTTCACATTTTTCTGTGCAATCCTGTTGCTGTCTGAAGATGAAATCCAAAGTAGTTTTTATTTTTGCCAATTCACAACTTTTCAAGGCTAATCCCCATCAAGGTTTGCCAGACTTCCTTCAGTCAAAATAAGCAGAAAAGAAAAAATCTGCTTGAAGTATTTCTGAAACATTTTCCATTTTGGTGACAGCCAACAGATTTCTGTGTTCTGCTCAGTTTTGAGGAGAAATACAGTGAACAAAGCAAGCTCATGCTTTGGTCAGCTGGTTTCACTGTGGGTAATGCAGAATCATAGGATGGTTTGGGTTGGAAGGACTTTAAAGCTCATCTCATTCACCTCCTTCCACTGTCCCAGGCTGCTCCCAGCCCCGTCCAGCCTGGCCTTGGGCACTGCCAGGGATCCAGGGGCAGCCACAGCTTCTCTGGGCACCCTGTGCCAGGGCCTCCCCACCCTCACAGGGAACAATTTCTTCCTGAAAATCTTCCAGAGAATGCATAAAATATTGGATCCTGCTCCCAGCTGGTAGCAGAGCTGTGTCCCACCAGCCATTCTTGCAGCTGGGGTGCAGAGCAGGGATAATTCCCCTACAGACCCCTCTCAGCAAAGCTGTAAATCCTACAAACCCCACTCAGCAAAGCTCTAAATACCCAAACCTGTTCTCACAGCCCTGAGCTCACAGCTCCTGCTGTTACCACACCTCCTTAGCCTCGAGCTAAGGACTTGAGATGATGGAGAACCCACCTTGCCGCCGGGTAATTAACTTCAGTGGTTAATTACTCCCTGCTAAAAAAGTGCACCCTATTTCCAGTCTGCATTTCTCCAGCAACTGCTGTATAGCAAGTTTTAAAATCAGTTCAAATGCATGCTGGAGCAGGACTTAGGGAGTTAATTAATACTGTTTGGATAGCCAGACAGCGGAGACATGTTCAATAAAGCTGACATTTATGTATCACTATCAATTCACAAAGATGAGACACTGAATTCACTTGCAAAGCAACAGGCTTGTGGAATTTTAGATGTCTCAGTAGAATTTCAATAAAGTCATAAAGAATAATCTACTTAATTTCCACCAAACCCTCTCTCTATGATGTGAGTATGGAACAGTTTTATTCCTCATAATTTAAGGGAAAATATTCACTCTGTAGTCCCTTGCAAGCCTGAGCTGAAAAAAACCCATTTATCTTACTATTTTAATATTTTTTCTCCATGATTTATAAATGCTGCTGTCCTTCCCTAGAGATGGGCATAAAGTTTGGATTCCTGACATTGATTGATTCAAGGGGGAAAAGTATGGAACATTTGATCTGACAAGGCGAGCACATGCAATCCTTGGACAGATGTACCAGGGAGAGAAGTTATATTTTTATCTTGAGCAGAGCTCTGGTCAGATGTTATCCCAGTTCAGATTCTGCAGGAAATTATTGTGAGTATGCAAAAAGAAAAACCATGGTGGGAGAAAAAGTCTTCTCAAGTCCTGCATGGACTGAATAGATCTGGACAACTCTTTTATGACAATTCTTTTTGAGATTCACACCTGCCCCACAGTGAAGGGACTGATTTTTTTCCATGGTTTCCAAATCCGCCAGACCAACAAATCTGGGGCGCTCCCAGGAAAATGGCAAAACATTCAAACTTTTCTGCTATCACTGCAAAGACAAAGCTCTTCTGCCTCTCCCCGCCAATATGCAGCCATCAGAAAAAGTGAGATTTACAAGGGTTTCACATTTCCACAAGAAATTAACCCACAAATCACTCCTGTGAGCTGCCAAACTGAGTTGACCACTGAGAAGGTCCAGGCAGGAACTGATTTTTTTATAACCCACGATGATGAAGAATGATGGGAGATATTGGCACTAAAATCAATATAAAGCTTCTAACTCACATCAGTTTTGAAAACTCACTTTGTTTCTCTAGTTTTTTTTTGGTTTTTTAACCATATTATTATTAAGTTTAAGGACAAACTAATAAAATGAAGTTATTTTTTACTGGGAAAAAAAAGCAATAACCAAAGCCTAGAAATTTACACTTAGATTATTATTTAAAAAAATCAATACCAATCTTTCCTGTGAATAACTTCATTCACTTTTCATGAACTGAGACATGCCAAATGAAATGGAATTTTGTTCAGAAAATTCCCAACCAGCCCTGTCACATACATCTTTTTGTGTTTGTTAATCCTTCTTGCCTCCCTCTACAAGCACCTGCAGTGCTCCAATGAGGATCTCCTATCTCACCCAATAAATCCAGTACACCTGTCTCCAGATGTGGGCAAACTGCAGCGTACCAACGTGTATCCAAGGAAAAATTACTTCAGCAGGCATTTCTCCTCTATTTTACTGAGAGCAGCCTGGCAAGCCTTCCGAGGAGCTGACCCTGAAGCAAAACAGATGCACAGAGCCTTGCAACACCTACATCTTCATTTCAAATGTTTTGCTTTTCAGAAGAAGCGTAGGTGTCTAATGGAGCTTGGGAAAGTCACATTTTCCTTCAACTACACACTCAAAGTAAATCAAGAGTGTCGAGTAAAGAGAAACTAATTCTATTTCTCTTGCTTCCAGTAGGAAGAAGAATTGTCTCTCCTCCCCTTCTCGCCCCAAGCAACAGTCTTGGCAGCAAAGAATATTTTTTCATAAAGCATAATGCAGAAGCAGCTCTCATTCACTCCAGCAAATCCTGTTTAATCCTTGGATTTGTATCGTTTGCTGACTAGACTGAGAAATTTGGCTGCATCTAATCCTTTGGCTTCTGAAGAAAAATGGCTTATTTAAATATTTAGCTGCACTTTGTCAATAGCAGCGGGACGGGGGCTGATGGATGGCAGCAATTATGCTGGGTGCATCTCCATTAACATGCCACTTCTCCCAGGTATGGAGTCTGCCTCTCGTACGGTTTGTTTAATGATCAGGGCTCAGGAGGAATTTTAATGACCCCTCAGCAGCTTGTGCTCGCTGGAGGTTGGGAGTAGCTGTGAGTTGGGCTGATCAGAGCAGTGGATCAGACACATCCTCAGCAAACAAGGCTCTGTGACACCCTGAGCTGTGGCAGGGGATAAGCACGGCTCCAGCTGCCAAAGCTGGAGTGACTCCTGTCTTGGGCTGATTTTGTGCCAATACTGTATTCCTATATTCCTATATTCCACCAGCTTGTATGCCCAAAAGGTGCTGTGCCATTAAATGCAACCCAGCAGAAGGGGCAGGGGCAGCTGGGAAGGCAGTGGGCAGTTCACATCCAGGGCTGCCACACTGCTGTGGGCTTTTGGAGCTCAGCTCGGCACTGTGGGAGCCCTGCTCTCTGCGTGCAGGCGAGTTATGTTGTTGCTGTTTAGCTAACTTGGGTTTGTTAGCTTGGGCAAACAGCTTTCCCTGGACTGCCACACACTCTTCAACTCCTGTGATTTTGCTTCTGGAGCAATTCAGTGGCCAGCGAGGACAAGCAGCGCCACTCCGTCTCATCCCGGACTCTGGAATAAATCAAGCCAGCAACAGAAAAGCACACAGAGCCCTCTGTTACATCCACCATGAGAAGAGGACTGCTCCAGGTTTTTTCTACTATTGCCAGAGCAGCCACGTGGACTTTTCTTTTGTTTCTTTTTCCTGGGAACAGGGGCTGCGCCATCTTTCTCCACACCACATGGCTGAGAGGCTGTGGGGGGAGGGAGCGGCATTCCTTCCTGGACTTTTAAAGATCTAAGAGTTACTTTTTATCTGTGTCCTTTGGGCACTGTGTTTTGTTAATAAACTACTTCTTTTCTCTTCACTTTTGCTTGAACATCTAATTCATATTGGTGGGAAAAAAATATCAAATTTTTTCACTCCAGAGGAAATATTTACTCTATAACGTTTTTTTCTCTGAAAACAATGTCTCAAACTGAGACAACTCCCAATGCAATTTTTGGTCCATCGTGTGATGAAAGCACTCTGTGCTACTCACCAGATTTCTGCCAGTCATGTATCTCTCTCATGAGCCATTTTTTATAGGTTTGTAGGGACACAGAAAAAGTAAAGACAGAAAGAATAAATGCAGAGTTCCCTCACTCACCTACATCAGATGCCTCAGCCTGCCAGGGCTGGGCATGGCAGGGATGAGCTGGTGCCACTGACACCAGGCAGGGTTTGCTGGGCTCACACTGCCCAGGATGTCTCCACACACACAGCCCCTTCTCCTGGCTTCCCACAGGGGATGGAAGAGCCTCGTGCTGCAGGCTGGGGCTGCACACCTGGCTCCCTGGCACACACTGAACTGGGCACTGAGGACAAGTGCAAACATTCCTGGCTGCTCTGGGTGCCAGCAAAAGTGACTCAGGAACCAACCTGAAACCATTCCACTGCTCCTCACCCTTGGCATGACCATCAGTGATAATGGATCCAGCTGTGGTAATGGATCCAGCTGTGATAATGGATCCAGCTGTGACTCACTGGCCTTTGTGGAGGCAAATACAAAGAGCCTGGAAATCAGTGACAACAGGGGCCAGAACCATCACAGGAACCTGAGTCTGTCCTCCAGTCCTTTTACCCCAGAACAAATATTTTCTCCTCCTCTCTGGGCCAGCGGTCCTGTTCCTGCTGTTATTCTCTATGTACTCTATATTCTCTGTCACATGGTTTATGCAGGGAGAATGAATTTATTAGACTGCTGTTTTTAATGCTCTTTTTTAGCTTTTTCCCATGTACCTGTGCACACACAGGCCTCACATGAACCATTTCCTTCTTGCTCAGAGCAGTACATAAGAAAGAAATACTTGTTCTGGATGGACAATTGCATGTATTGCTGTAAAATACACAGGGTAAAGTGTGGTAATTCAATAAATCCTAAAAACTTTCTGTTTTATGTGTACATGGTGTGAATCTTGGGAAGTCAACTGGATGCCCAGAGGACAGGTAAAGGCAACCCAGTTCTGTGAATGTAATTTCATTCTCGGGAAACAGACACCATTAATAAAATATATCATGCACTATAAACTACATTATTGAAGAATTGAGGGCTGTCCTGACCACTAACAGGGCAGTAACAAAGGATATCTACATTAGTGCTGTGCTGTCCATCCTTGCTGGATGTAGGATTTGGAGTCACAAAAGGAAGCTCAGTGTTCCTGATACAGTTTGGAAGGAGAAAAAAAAAATCCATTTATGATCTGCCTCCTCACAAACACAAAAAGCTGGACCAGCACAATTTCCCTATCTATTTCTCCTGCTACAAGATATTATTTGCATTGAAAAGATCCCTGCACAGAAGGTGTGACGGGCAGGTTTAATCAGTCAGTCCACAGGCCTGACCTCCATCCTCTAACTCAGCTTTCACTGCACAGAAATATGCAGAGGCCACCTTAAAAAATAATTAAAGGCAGACCACACAAGGGATCCAAACAGCTCTGCCATCTATTAATGGAAATGATGGATGCTCTGTATTAACCTTGCTGCGCTCGCAGCCCTATGTACAGAGAAAGAAGCAGCCGGGTGAGTGATTCAGTGAGGTTACCTCCTGCAAATTGTATTAATAATTCACTTGTCTGTGTGGACAAATCCCCCCTTCCCAGGCCAAAGGGTTGGACTAATTTAACTGTGCAAGGTGCAGATTATCCATATGCTCCTCCAGGCAAAGATGAAGCAGAAAACCTGGAGGTTGGCAGCCACCCTATTCCTCTGTGCTACAGCCAGAGCTGCCCAAATTTTCTGGTGGGATGGAGGGACAGGATAAGGGGGAATGGCTTCCCACTGCCAGAGGGCAGGGATGGATGGGATATTGGGAAGGAATTGTGCCCTGGGAGGGTGGGGGGCTGGCACAGGGTGCCAGAGAAAGCTGTGGCTGCCCTGGATCTGGCAGTGCCCAAGGCCAGGCTGGACGGGGCTGGAGCAGCCTGGGACAGTGGAAGGTGTCTCTGCTATGGCTGGGTTGGGATGGGATGAACTTTAAGGTCCCTTCCACCCCAAACCATCCTGTGGGTTTATGATGGCAGAAACCAAAGGGGAATCTGCAGCCTGGCCTTACCAAGTGCAATCCAACCCCAAATACATCCCTGGGAACGTCCTGCCAGTCCCATGGCCATAGGCATTTCTGACAGCAGTGGCACTACAGGTGCAGGTCCACTCTGATTCAGCAGAGTTCCCATGTGCTGCAAACTTACCAGAAGGGTGTCCAAAATTATTTACAACACAATCAAAGTATCATCTGTATTCTTAAAAATTACTTTATGTCGATTTATACCCCATTTCTTAACTGGCAGTGAAGTGTTGACTTCTTTGTGTCATGGGGTGAGAGAGAGGAAGGGAAAGCAGAGGGGAGAGAAGATTGGGAAGTAATCACAGAATGTCCTGGGTTGGGAGGGATCCCCAGGATCACCCAGCCCAACCCCAGCCTGCCAGCACCCCACAGAGCCCACCCTGAGCATCTCCCTGGAGCGCTGTCCAAACGCTCTGGAGCTCTGGCAGCCTCGGGGCCGGGACCATTCCCTGGGGAGCCTGGGCAGTGCCAGCACCCTCTGGGGACACAAGAACCTTTCCCTCATACCCAGCCTAAACAACCAACAGCCTTTGAGAAATGCCCCAAATGCGGATGGGAGGAAGAGCAATGGATTTCAAGATTGCCGTGATTTTTATAAGGTTTTTACTCCCCCGTTGAATGCCACCAACCTTTCATCATGGAAAACAGTGAAGTGTTAAATTCTCTCACCTTCTGCCTACCTCCACAGCCCCATTTGGAGTTACCTGCTAACAGCCATTCCATACAGTGCAGAGATTTCTGCCGTTCTCACTCCTGGAGCAGCCATCTGACAGAGTGTGGAGAGAGAGCAGCCACAGCTGAGGCTGAGGAACCGCCTGTCCACGCTGAACGTGGGTGGCAGAAACTGGGAACCTGGAGAGATCCAAAAGAAGGTGTTAATTGCCCAAGAGCTGAGATAATTGGAGCAGATGAGCCTCACATGAACCCGTGCAATTACATTTTCTTGCCACACTCAGTGCAGCTGCCCTGCTCCCTGAGAGAGGCTTGGGATGTGTGATGGTTTTAAAGCCCAGATCTGGGGGTTTAACTCTGAAGATAAAAACATTGTGGCTTTAACTGGGAAGGGTTGAACATGGCTGGGAACTGTAAATGTTATGTTTTCCAGCAGCACTGCACCATCCCTGTGAACACAGAGCTGTGATGCCAGCTGTGAGTGCCTGTGCTGGATGTAATTGCTTTTTTTCCTCCTGGTGTTCTTCATCAGCCACCCAACCAACATATGAAGCAGAGGAATTCTCCATATCAGAGAGGAAATCTTGCACAAGATTGGCTCCAGTTTCTCTCGATATTGATCTGATACAAAAGGAAATAGCAACAATAGATTACAGGATGCAGAGGTGTGAAAGGGTTGTTTGCCTAAAATTGCTGGCTGAATCCAAAGCCAAAGGGAGAAAGCTGTGTGACCTATTTGCTGGTTTTCTTCAGGTGCTCTGAGTTTGAGCACCCTGAATTTTTCTTCAGGAGCCCTGAGTCTGAGCACCTTGAGAAGTGCCAGCACAAATTTGGAAACACAGATGCAATGTCGCTGTTGGCCAGACAGCAACACAGATTAACAGACACAAAGACACACATATACACAAAACTAATAACTCACTTTATTCCGAGGTAAGCCCCCCTTTTATCCACTTAGCAACCAGTGCATACATTTGTGTCAAACATACATTGGTCAGTGGGGCTGTCCCTTTCTACTCATCAGTATATGATTATCATTCTTGCTGGGGACAGGTTAGGATGGAATTAGGGAAAAGGTTCTTGTGTCCCCATAGAGGGTGCTGCACTGCCAGGGTCCCCAGGGAATGGTCCCGGCCCCGAGGCTGCAGAGCTCTCAGGGGATGTAGTTTTCTTGGATCACGCCTGCCAGGATTGCTCAGTGGTGTGGGCTGTTGGGGTTGGCAGGCTGGGGTTGGGCTGGGTGATCCTGGGGGTCCCTCCTCAGCTCAGGATATTCCATGCTTTCATAGTCTGGCACTGCCTGTTTTGGAGTTGTCTGCTGGCAGGGGGATGGATTTATGGTTCTGGTTTCTTACCTTGTGTTGTGCAGCAGTCTGAAATCTGGGTTCATGTCCCAGCTTTGAGGTAACAGCGGAGCTCAATCCTGGTGAGCACTGGGCAGAGGGAAGAGAGCAAACATGAACGAGAGCTACAAAGCAGGGGAGGGTGGAGGGTAAAGCAGACAGGTCTGGGGTCAGCAGGAGCTGAAGGGTCAGAGATGGGGCAGGCAGCGGGCAGCGCACCTGTGAACCGGCTGCGTCACACCCCTTTTGAGCCATATCCAGACATTGCATTGTAGGGTTACATAATAAAGGTAGTGTAAACAGCCTGCATGGAAGAAAAGCACCACTCCTTGGCGTAAACCTCTGAGAAAAGAAGAATGGGAATGTGAACTGATAATACAGGTGTTCAAAGACAGAAACAATAACCCACTAATCATATACTGATGAGTAGAAAGGGACAGCCCCACTGACCAATGCATTTTTGCCACAAATGTATCAGCGTGCAAGTGAAAAAGGGGGGCTTACCTCGGATATAAGTGGTTATTAGTTTTTTGTGTATAATGTGTGTCTTTGTGTCTGTTAATCTGTGTTGCTGTCTGGCAACAGCGACATCTCATCTGTGTTCCAAAATTTGGCTGCACTTCTCAAGGTGCTCAGACTTCAGGGCTCCTGAAGAAAATTCAAGGGTGTCAACTCAGAGCACCTAAGAAAACCAGCAAATTAGGCTCACATCAGCTTTCTCCCTTTGGCTTTGGCTTCAGCAGCAATTGGCAAACAACCTTTCACAGCCTCGTGCAATCCTGTAATCTATTTGTTGCTATTTCCTTGTTGCAGATCACACTCGAGAGAAATGGAGCTCAATCTTGTGCAAGATTTCCTCCTGATATGGAGCTTCCCTCTCTTTCTATGTCTTCGGTGGCTGATGAAGACACCAGGGAGGAAAATAAAGCAATTTACATCCAGCACAGGCAACTCACTCAGCTGCGCATCACAGCTCTGTGTTCACAGGGATGGTGCAGTGGTGCTGGAAAACATAACATTACAAGTTCCGAGCCTGTTCAACCCCCTCCAGTTAAAGCCACAATGTTTCTTATCTTCAGAGTTAAACCCCAAATCTGGCTTAAAATCACCACACATCGGACCTCTCTAGGGAGAGGGCAGCAACACTGAGTGTGGCAAAAAACCCATCATCAATTGCGGTTCATGTGAAGATCTATCGTGCTCCTCAATTATCTCAGTTCTTGCGGCAATTAACACTTCTTTTGGATCGCTCCAGGTTCCCAGTTTTGCCACCCACGTTTCAGCGATGGACAGGCGGCTTCCTCGCCCAGGCTGTGGCTGCTCCCTCTCCACACCTGTCAGAGATGGCTTGCTCAGGGTGTAGAACCGCAAGAATCTCTGCACTGAATGGAATGGCTGTGTAGCAGGTAACTCCAATGGGCTGGAGGTAGGCAGAAGGTGAGAGAATTTAACACTTCACTGTTTTCCATTGATGAAAGGTGGTGGCATTCAAACAGGGGAGTAAAAACCTTATAAAAATCACGCAATTATGAAACTTCCATCGCCTCTCCTCCCATCCGATGGGGCATTCTCAAAGGCTGTTGTTGTTTAAGGCTGGGTATGAGGGAGTTCTTGTGTTCCCTCAGATGGGTGCTGGCGGACTGCCTTTTACAGGGCTCTCCCAGGGAAATCGGTGCCCGGCCCCGAGGCTGCCAGAGCTCCAGGAGCGTTTGGACAGCGCTGCCAGGGATGTCAGGGTGGGGCTGTTGGGGGGGTGGGCAGGCTGGCGGTTGTGGCTGGGTGATCCTGGGGGATCCCTCCCAACCCAGGACATTTCTTGTGATTACTTCCCAATCTTCTCTCCTCTGCTTTCCTTCCTCTCTCTCCCCATGACACAAGAAGTCAAACTTTTCACTGCCAGTTAAGAAATGGGTATAAAATCGACATAAAGGTAATTTTTAAGAATACAGATGATACTTTGATTGTGTTTAATATATTTTGGACACCCTCTGGTTAAGTTTGCAGCCACATGGGAATCTGCTGAATCAGGAGTGGACCTGCACCTGTATGCCAACTGCTGTCAGAAAGCTCTATGGCCATGGACTGGCAAGGACGTTCCCAGGGATTGTATTTGGGGTTGGCATTGCACTTGGTAAGGCAGCGCAGATTCCCCTTTTGGTTGTCTGCCATCTATAAACCCACGTGGATGTTGGAGGTGATAGGGCCTTAAAGTTCATCCCATTCCCACCCAGCCATTGGCAGGGACACTCTTCCACTGTCCTCAGGCTGCCTCAGCCTCCGTCCAGCCTGGCCATTGGGCACTGCCAGGGATCCAGGGGCAGCCACAGCTTCTCTGGGCATACTCCTGTGCCAGGGGCCATCCACCCTCCCAGGGCACAATTCCTTCCCAATACTCCCATCCATCCCTGCCCTCTGGCGTGGAAAGCCATTCCCCCTTATCCGTCCTCCATCGCCACAGAAAATTTGGGCAGCTCTGGCTGTAGCAACGAAGGAATCTAGGGTGGCTTGCAACGTCCAGGTTTTCTCTTCATATTTGCCTGGAGGGCATATGGATATCTGCAACCTGCACAAGTTTAAATAGTCCAACCTTTGGCCTGGAAGGGGGATGTTGTCCACACAGACAGTGAATTATTAATACAATTTGCAGAGGTAACCTCCTGAATCACTCACCCGGCTGCTTCTTTCTCGTTACATAGGGCTGCGAGCGCAGCAAGGTTAATGACAGAGCATCCATCATCCAACTTCCATTAATAGATGGGGCAGAGCTGTTTGATCCCTTGGTGTGTGTCGCCTTTAATTATTTTTTAGTGTGCCTCTGCATATTTCTGTGCAGTGAAGCTGAGTTGAGGAGGATGGGTCAGGCCTGTGGACTCACTGATTAAACCTGCCGTCACAACCTTCTGTGCAGCGGATCTTCTCTCATGCAAATAATTCTTGTAGCAGGGAGAAATAGATAGGAAATGGTGCTGGTCCAGCTTTTTGTGTTTGTGAGGAGCAATCAATAAATGGATTTTTTTTTCCTCCTTCCAAACTGTATCAGGGAACCACTGAGCTTCCTGTTTGTGAACTCCAAATCTACATCCAGCAAGGATGGACAGGCACAGCACTAATGTAGATATCCTTGTTACTGCCCTGTTTAGTTGGCGGACAGCCCTCAAGTTCTTTCAATAAATGTAGTTTATAGTGCATGATATATTTTTATTAATGTGTCTGTTTCCGAGAATGAAAATACATTCACTAGAACTGTGTTGCCTTCTTACCTGTCCTCTGGGCATCCAGTTGACTTTCCCAAGATATCACACTCACTGTAACATAAAAACAGAAAGTTTTGATTTAGTTTGAATACCACACTACCCTGTGTATTTTACAGCAATACATGCAATTTGCATCCAGAACATAGTATTTCTTTTTATGTCTGCTTCTGAGCAAGAAGAAATGGTTCATGTGAGGCCTGTGGTGTGCACAGGTACATGGGAAAAACTAAAAAAGAGCTTAAAACAGCAGTCTAATAAAATTCATCCACCTGCAATAACCATGTGAACAGACGAATATAGAGTACATAGAGAAATAACAGCGACACTAGGACCCTGGCCCAGAGAGGAGGAGAAATATTGTTTGGGGTAAAGGACTGGAGGACAACACTCAGTTTGCCTGTGGTGGTTTCTGGCCCCTGTTTTCATTAATTCCAAGCTCTTTGTGTTTGGCCCCACAAATGGCAGTGGAGGCACAGCTGATCATTATCACTGATGGTCATCCAAGGGTGAGGGAAGTGGGAATGGCTTCAGTTTGGTTCTGAGTACACTTTTTGGCTGGCAGCCAGGAATTTTGCACTTGTCCTCAGTCCCAGTTCAGTGGTGTGCACGGAGCCACCTAGCCAAGTGTGCAGCCCGCCCAGCCCTGCAGCACAAGGGATCTATCCATCCCTGTGGGAAGGCCAGGAGAAGGGGCTGTGTGTGTGGACCGACATCTCGGCAGTGTGAGCCCAGCAAACCCCTGCCTGGTTCAGTGGCAACCAGCCTCATCCCTGCCATGCCTCTAGCCCTGGCATGAGCTGAAGGCATCTGGATGTTAGGTGAGTGATGGGAACTCTGCATTCTATTCTTTCTGTCTTACTCTTTCTGTGTCCCTACAAACCATATAAAAATGGCTCATGAGAGAGATACCACTGTACTGCAGAAATCTGTGATAGGTCACAGAGTGCTTCATCACACGATGAAACAAAAATTGCATTGGGAGTTTGTCTCAGTTGATGACATTGTTTTTCAGAGAAAAAAACGTATATAGGAGTAAGATATTTCTCTGGAGTGAATAAAATTTGGATATTTTTTTTCCCACCATATGAAATTAGATGTTCAAGCAAAGTGAAGAGAAAAGAAGTAGTTTATTAAAAAACAACAGTGCCCAAAGGACAACAGATAAATAAAACTCTTAGTCTTTAAAAGTAGGAAAGAATGCGCTGCTCCTCCCCCAACAGCCTCTCAGCCAATGTGGTGTGGGAGAAGATGGCTGCAGCCCTCTGTTTCCCAGGAAAAGAAACAAAAAGAAAAAGTCCACGTGCTGCATCGGCAATAGAGAAAAAACCTGTGAGCGTCCTCTTCTCATGGTGGATGTAACAGAGGGCTCTGTGTGCTTTTCTGTCTGGCTGGCTTCGAATTTATTCCAGAGTCCGGGATGAGACGGAGTGCCGCTGGCTTGTCCTCGCTGGCCACTGAATTGCTTCCAGAAGGGCAGCAAAATCACAGGAGTTGAAGAGTGTGTGGTGGCAGTCCAGGGGAAAGCTGTTGCCCACTAACAAACCATCAATGTTTAGCTAAATCGCAACAACATAACTCGCCTGCACGTCAGATGAAGCAGGCTCCCACAGTGCCGAGCTGAGCTCCAAAAGCCAACAGCAGTGTGGCTGCCCTGGATGTGAACTGCCCACTGCCTTTCCCAGCTGCCCTGCCCCTTTCTGCTGGGTTGCATATTTAATGGCACAGCACCTTTGGGAATACAAGCTGGTGGAATATAGGAATTAGGAATACAGTATTGCCACAAAAATGCAGCCCAAGACGAGGAGGTCACTCCAGCTTGGCAGCTGGACAGCCGTGCTTATCCCCTGCAACAGCTCAGGGGTGTCACAGAGCCTTGTTTGCTGTAGTGTGTGTCTGATCCATCTGCTCTGAGTCAGCCCAAACTCACAGGCTACTCCCAACCTTCCAGCGAGCACAAGCTGCTGACGGGTCATTAAAAATTCCTCCTGAGCCTGATCATTAAACAAACCGTACGAGAGGCGACTCCATACCTGGAGAAGTGCATGTTAACTGAGGATGCACCCAGCATAATTGCTGCCATCCATACACCTCCCGTCCCGCTGCTATTGACAAAGTGCAGCTAAATATTTAAATAAGCCATTTTTCTTCAAGAAGCCAAAGGATTAGATGCAGCCAGATTTCTTCCAGTCTTGTCAGCAAACGATAAAATCCAAGGATTAACAGGATTTGCTGGAGTTGAATGAGCAGCTGCTTCTGCTTATGCTTTATGAAAAACTATTCTTTGCTGCCAAGACTGTTGCTTGGGGCGAGAAGGGGAGGAGAACAATTCTCCTTCCTACTGGAAGCAAGAGAAATAGAATTAGTTTCTCTTACTCGACACTCTTGATTTACTTTGAGTTGTAGTTGAAGGACAAAAATTGTGACTTTCCCAAGTCCATGACACAGCTTTCTTATGGAAAAGCAATAACATTTGAATGAAGATGTAGGTGTTTGCAAGAAGGTCTTGCATACTGTTTTGCTCAGGCGTCAGCTCCTCGGAAAGGCTTGCCAGCTGCTCTCAGTAAAATAAGGAGAAATGCTGCTGAAGTAATTTTTCTCTTGGATTACACGTTGGTAACGCTGCTAGTTTTGCCCACATCTGGTAGCAGGTGTACTGGAATTTATTGGTGAGATAGGAGAATCCCTCATTGGAGCACTGCAGGTGCTTGTAGAGGGAGGCAGAGAAGATTAACAACACAAAAAGATGTATGTGACAGGTGCTGGTGGGAATGTTCTGAAGCAAAATTCCAATTTCATTTGGCATGTCTCAGTTCATGAAAAGTGAATGAAGTTATTCACAGGAAAGATGGTATTGATTTTTTAAATAATAATCTAAGTGTAATTTCTAGGCTTTGGTTATTGCTTTTTTTTCCCAGTAAAAAATAACCTTTATTTTATTAGGTTGTCCTTTAAACATAATAATAATATGGTTAAACCAAAAAAAAACCCAACGTAGGACGAAAAAAAAACAAAGTGAACTGGGCTGATTCAAATTAAAATGAACTGAAATATTGATTAGAAAACCCTAACCACAAAGGCAAAAATCATGAGTTTTCAAACTGGATGTGCAGTGTAGAAGCTTTATATTGATTTTAGTGCCAATATCCCATCATTCTTCATCATCGTGGGTTTATTAAAAAAATCAGTTCTGCCTGGACCTTCTCAGTGAGTCCAACTCATTTGGCAGCTCACAGGAGTAATTTGTGGGTTAATTTCTTGTGGAAAAAATGGTTGAAACCCTTGTAAATCACTCACTTTTTCTGATTGGTGCATATTGGCGGGGGAGAGGCAGAAGCAGCTTTTGTCCTTGCAGTGATGCAGAAATGTTTGAATGTTTTCGCCATTTTCCTGGAGCGCCCAGATTTGTTGGTCCTGCGGATTTGGAAACAGGAAAAAAAAACCAGCCCATTCACTCGTGGCATCGAATCTCAAAAAGAATTGGTCATAAAAGAGTTGTTCCCAGAATCTATTCAGTCCATGGCAGGACGAGAGACTTTTCTTCCCACCACGGTTTTTATCGTTTTGCATACTCAACAATAATTTTCCTTGGAGAATCTGAACTGGGATAACATCTGACCAGAGCTCTGCTCAAGATAAAAATATGACTTCTCTCCCTGTGTAATCTGTCCCAAGATTGCAATGTGCTCGGCCTTGTCAATCAAATGTTTCCATACTTTTCCCCCTTTGAATCAATCAATGTCAGGAATCACAAACTTTATGCCCCATCTCTAGGGAAGGACAGCAGCATGTTATAATCATGGAGAAAAATTAAAAATGTAAGATAAATGGGTTTTTTTCAGCTCAGGCTTGCAGGACGTACAGAGTGAATAATTTTCCCTAAATTATGAGGAAATAACTGTTCCATATCACATCATAGAGAGGGGTTGGTGGAAATTAAGTAGATTATCTCTTATGACTTTATCTGAAAATTCACGAGACATCTAAAATTCCACAAGCTGTTGCTTGCAAGCTTGAATAGTTTCTATTTGTGGGAGAGTAGTGATACATAAATGTCAGCTTTATTGAGAACATGTCTCCCGTGTATCTGCTATCCAAACAGTATATTAATTAACCCCTAAGTCCCTGCTTCACATGCATTTGAACGGATTTAAAACTTGCTATACAGCAGTTGCTGATGAAATGATGCAGACTGGACCATCTATAGGGTCGTACTCTTTTTAGCAGGGAAATTAACCACTGAAGTTAATTACCCGGCGGCAAGGTGGGTTCTCATCATCTTCAAGCTCCTTAGCTTCGAGGCTAGGAGGTGTGGTAACAGCAGAGCTGTGGGAGCTCAGGGCTGTGAGAACAGTGTTTGGGTATTTTAGAGTCTTTGGCTGAGTGGGTTGTAGGATTACAGCTTTGCTGAGTGGGGTCTGTAGGGGAAGTTATCCTGCTCTGCCCCCAGCTGCAAGAATGGCTGGTGGGACACAGCTCTGCCTGCCAGCTGGGAGCAGGCACCAATATTTATGCAATTCTTCTGGAAGATTTTCAGGAAGAAATTGTTCCCTGTAGGGTGGGAGGCCTGGCACAGGTGCCCAGAGAAGCTGTGGCTGCCCCTGGACTATGTAAGAGTGAGGGGCTGGGAGCAGGCCGGACATGTGGAAGGAGGTGAATGAGATGAGCTTTAAGTCTCCAACCAAACCATCCTAATGGATTCTGCATTACCCGACAGTGAAACCAGCTGAACCCAAAGCATGAGCTTGCTTTGTTCACTGTATTTCTCCTCAAACTGGCAAGACACAGAAATCTGTTGGTGTCACCAAAATGGAAAATTGTTTCGCAAGAAATTTTCAGGCAGATTTTTTTCTTTTCTGCTTATTTGAGTGAAGGAGTCTGGCAAACCTTTGATGGGGATTAGCCTTGGAAAAGTGTGAATTGGCAAAAATAAAAACATACTTTGGCGATTTCATCTTCTGAAGACGACACAGGATGCACAGAAAAATGTGAAGTGGAATTCAGAACCCGCGTTCACGTGCGACCTCCTTGCTGACACCACGTTTTCTGTGCACCTGGTAAAAATATTCTGAAATTAGCAGTAAAGGGAGGTGTGTGGTGCAACACTGGAGGTGCTGAGCCTCACCTGGGCTGGCAGGGAATGTCCCAAACACCACGGGCACCAGGGCAGCAGCACTCCTTGTGACCCCACGGAGGGTCCCTTTACATCAGCCTGTTTCAGCCTCCCCCGAAAGCTGGCAGATAATGAGATAAAACAATAAACATTTTGTCACGGTAATGAACTGCATCATCTTTTGATATGATTAAATCAGTCTCTGCAGACGAATTCTTCATTTCTGACACCTATAGGTCACTGCGCCAACGCATGCGGGTTCCTTTCGTTTACTTTTATTTAAATGCTGAGTGAAGCAAAGTGCCACCAGCACTAATGAGGTCACTCGGATTGAATTCCTACCTCAGTAAATGGCAGGGAGCACAGAGATGGTTTTTCCCTCAGCGTACATCGACTCTTGCCTGGCAAAATGGCCAGGGTTTTTTTCTCCAAGAAGGATGCTCACCCTGCACACACAGACAGAGCTGTGTTCTTCCCATTCCGCTTCTATTCTTGTCTCCATCACCACAAACTGCCCTGCAAAGTCCTGTGGAAGGCTGCACTGGTTATCATGTCACCAAAAATGCAGCAGCAACAAATCTCTCCATAACATTTTATGTTAGAACCAGGATACAGGACATACTATTATTCCTGGCGGATGTGCCACAGAAATCATCTGTCTACAGGTAGCCCAGGTGTGCAGGAGAATACATTCCACGGACACATGGATTTTTATAAGATTTTCCCCAAATTTTACACAGTCCAAACCCAGAGAGCCCTTGGTTCAATTGTTCATATGGCCAACGTTGTGAAGTTCTCAGGGTTTGGGTTCCTGTTGGATCTGCATTTGTTCCCCTCATATGCTGATCAGGTCCTGCTCCCATCTCTCTTTTCCCAGCCAGGAGTGTTCTGATTCAGCCAGGTTTGGGGCTTGATGTTCTATAAATGTCACTGATGGTCACTGATGGCATGATGATCACTGATGGCCATTGATGGTCACTGATGTCCCACTGATGTCGTCACTGATGCATTGTGGTCACTGATGGCCACTGTTTATTGGTCTCTGATGGTCACTGATTGGCTATGATGGTCCACTGATGGCCATGATCGGTCTCTGATGGTCACTTGATGGCCATTGCATGTCACTGTTTGGTCTCTGATGGTCACTGATGGTCACTGATGGTCATTTGATGTCTCTGGTCACTGATGGCACATTGAATGGTCACTGATGGTCTCTGATGGTCACTGATGTCCACTGATGGCATTGATGATTCACTGATGGCCAACTGAGGTCACTGATGGTCCCTGATGGGTCACTGATGGTCAGATGGGTCACTTGATGTCCCTTCTCTCCTGTCCCTCCTCTCTCGTTGAGCTGTGCAGGCTCCTTCAGGCCTCACTGGTTAGATACAATTGCCTGGAGAGAAACTTCAACACCTTCCCTCAAGGCCACAGCTTAAATCTCAGGAACTAAACTTACATAAAATTTTTTAAACTGTTATACTTTTCAGCACCACGGCACACAGAGCTTTTAAAAGGGCCATAAATATTGTCATTGGATGAAAGTCCCTCTCACACGCTCGTAGGTGAAGGAGCTCTGCAATTACACCATGAGCCATTCACAATAACTCATGTTATTTGTGCCAGTGCCATAATATTATAAAAACACTGAATGGAGAGTAATAAAATGAGTTGATTGTTTTCCTTGACTGCAGCTGCTGCAGGCTCAGACGCTCTTTGTGTGTGTAATTCTTTATTCCATTAGCACCATGGTATATCTTCGCTTTGCCTCCCCCTCTCCTTTAAACTTTTACATCCCTGGAACCTGTTCCAGGTTTTTCCTGGCCCACTGCACTTGGCTGGAGGATCTGGGGTGATAAAGGGAAAAATTCTGTCTCTGCCATCCGGAATGCACTGCCATTAACTGCTGCTCACACACACACTCACACCCTCTCTAGACACAAAATGAATGCTGCACGTTTCCTGCCTCAGCTGGGGCTTCTCTTCATTCATCATTAACATCTGCAAGCAACAATTTGCACTCAGGTGCAGTTCCCAGAGCTCAGTATGAACACATGAGTGAATTTTTCTTAAACTGGTCCCTTATTTCCCTTTTGGTAAGCCCTGTCTATAATCCATAGGGCACAGGTTGCAAGTTTTGGGCTATAGGTTTGAAAACATTTTTTTAAAGTGCGATCCACAAAAAAATGTAACTTTGTGCTAGTTAAATCAGCAGCCATGCTGCTTGGCACAGTTAATATAACTCGTCCTTGCTCACGTCCTTTCACTTCAGCCATAGTCTCTTAGACTCTCTAATCACTCACTTTGCTTCCTCTTGGCTGGCAGGCATCAGCTATCGTAAAAAAATAGTCCATCAGTGGAATATATCTCCCTGAAGACGAGATTGTTCTTCTTTTCTTTTAAAAAAAAAAAAAATAGAAAAAGGTGTAAGTTGCTCAAATTCCCTTCAGACTCGCTCTGTGTGTGTTTTTGTGTTGGTTTGTGATTGCCTTTCCCCTTCCTTCCAGCCCCTCAGTGGCACTGAGGGCTCCTCACTTCAAGTGAAAAGGACAGATCAATATTAGTCCATTAAGGTCTCTCAATTTCCTAGCTCTTGACAAGCCTTTCCATGAATGGAATTTATCTCTAATATTCCAATCTAGAACTTCTTCTGCAGCACCTTGAGCTATTCCCCCTGGTTCTATAGCTGTTTCTTTGTGATGGCAGGATCTGTCAGGGGGGTTGTGTAGGGAGATGCCCTGAGGCTTTCTTTTCTTCCAGGCTGAGTCCCCTCCAGCTTCCATTCAGCTTTCCCCTCACGTCAGATTTGTGCTCCCAGACCTTCGTCATTCAGCTTCTGTGCTATTCGTTATCTGATCACGTCGGACCAAACAATACCGTTCTGAGATGTACTGACCTCAAGATCAACTGAGGTGAGTGTGGAATATCGAGAAAATACATCCACAACAATGAGGACTGAAATTAAGTAGATTACAATATAGTGTAATGGCATAACTGCTGCTCTGCTTGAAGGAAGAGAAATCACGGATGGGGGCAGGCCAGGAAGTCGGAGATTTGTCTGGGAATGTGATGGCTCTGGATAGATTTGAGGGTCACACGTGGGCAGCAGCCATTAAAAGGAAGCTCCCACTCTGCATACAAGGACAGCCAGTGTACATGGAAAGGAAAGTGGAATTAGAGGAGTAACCTCATCTCTGTCCTGTTGGAGGTTTGCACCCACTTTGACACTGCTGACTCCACACAGAAGATCTCACACCAACCTTCAAGAGAAAGGCTGGGAAAATGATTCAGGGTGTGAAATGAGTTAACAATGACCTGCAGCACGAGACTCTGCTCATTACCTTAATAAAAGATGGAGAGGAGATTTGATCGTTGTTTTAAGAGCTTCTACAATGGAAGAGGAGTCTGAGAGTAAGGGGGCCTTTTTTGGGACCCTGGCAATCAATAGAGTCTAACAAGAGGGCTGGAAAATGAAAGTGTGAGAAATCAAGCCTTGTAATTACGACAGCATTTTCCGGCAGAAAAATCACCGAGCAGAGTCTAGGGCGGTGGGCTGCGAGCAAGTTGTGCATAATGAGATTGGGTGTGTTTAAAAGGAAAGGAGTTCCCATCCTAATTTCAGTGAGAGCCATCTCCTCCTCGTGCAGCAGGAGCCAAGATTCTCTGGGATGCTACGTGTCTGCTGTCAAAGACTCTAGGCACCGTCCCGTTCGCTGCCTTTCGGGCTGAGCTCACAGCCTGTCCTCCCAGGGGAAATGTAGCAGAGGGCTGGGGATGTTCACAGGCACCAGGACTAACCAACCCTTCCGACCTTGCCTTCTGGCTTATATTTGTTGTGGTGTTTGAACTCCAATTGGCTGCAATCCGGCATTTTAAACAATTCAGACTTTCTCAGGTTGGAAAGGAGCCATGTAGGCAAAGCAGCCAAAGAAGTTTCAGAAGAAGCTGAAAGCTGTGACCCTCTTTTGGAGAACTTTTTCTTTCCCCTATTTCAGTGTAAGGCAGGAAACGAGGCACCAGGCATGAATTTAACCTTTCTCTGGAAGGGTTTGTAGATAGCATTAGCAGTTAGTATCATTCATTTTCATGAGATATGTTGACTTCCACATCTGCTACAAGTGGAAGCACCACGTACTTGACCTGCAGAAGGGAAATCAGGAACAAGGGGGATGAAGACAGACTTTATTTCGACCACAGTTCTTTGTCTTTTCCCTTTTTTTCATCCAATTTTCACTTGCTCAACAGGCCTCAGATCTAAACAACCGATCAATAACACACCCCGTTTGCGTTATCTACCCTAGGACACATTTGACACATTTTATTAAGTGCTCCCGCTCTCTTTTTGGTATGGTGCTCTCTGGTGTGAGCTATTTAAAAGACAAAAAAAAGGAAAAGAAAAAAAAAAAAAAAAAAACAGCTCCATTAAAAGCAAAAGGAATTAGGAAGTTCTGGGTGGAAAAGAGCAAGTTGGGAGCTTAATAGGGATCTTTCAAGGGGAGTGCCTGTATCAGTGATAATTGAAACAAACAGAGCCCTCAGCGTGTAAAATAATGTTAGCAGGAAATCGAGGTCTAAATGGGGAAAACTTTGCCTTCAAATAAAATAAATGAAAACACCAGAGAAACCAAGACCTTTCTGTGCTGATATGTAGCTCTGCTTGCTGGTCGATTAACAGGACAGGAGAATAAGGATAAATGTAAGATTTCATACCCTCAACTACCTATCAGCACAGAAAAAAAACATTTAGGGAGAGCTTTATTGCTTAAAAACCTGTGGTGTGTTTTACAGCTGTTTTTTTGTTGCACTCTTGGAAGATGCATTGGAGAAAAACTCGATTTCATGTAAGGCCAAAGGAAGATCTCCCATCTCATGCTGTGTTAGAGAGCAAATTTCCCCAGAGCTCATCATCCCCTGGCTCCATTTTGCTCTCCCAGGGAGCCAGGATCTGGATTTGCAGGAATATGGAACTGGAATGTATTGCAATCAGGTTATGTATAGAATAGGAGCTGGGTATTATTTATAGAATCAGGGGCTGGGTATTTTATATGGAATTGTCGGTCTGGACTATTGTAATAGACATTAGAGCTGGGTATTTTATAGATGCAGAGCTGAAGTCATTTTATAGTTGGGGTCTGGGTATGTAGTAGAAATCA
>CM019231.1:3814653-3851713 GCA_009741485.1 Malurus cyaneus samueli | reverse complement strand
AGAAAAAAGAAACACATCACTTGGCAGCTCTCTCTGCACTTTCTGTCCTCAGGGTTCTACTCGGCTGTGAAAATTCTTGCACTGCTTGACATTTGCCTTGGCTGTATAAACAGAACATTCAGGTTGTTCTTCTCACTCCTGTGTCACCCAAACTCCACAGTAGGAAGGGAAAACTCTCTGCTCTCGCTGGGAAACTCAGGAAAAGCTGGCAAATCATTCTGCTGGGGACAGGTTAGGATGGATTATGGGAAAGGTTCTTGTGTCCCATAAAGAGGGTGCTGGCACTGCCAGGTCCCCAGGGAATGTCCCCGGCCCCGAGGCTGCCAGAGCTCTCAGGGAAGGTGTATTTGTCGTTGGACACGCTGCCAGGATGCTCAGTGGTGGGGCTGTTGGGGTTGGCAGGGTGGGTGGGCTGGGTGATCCTGGGGGTCCTCCTCAGCTCAGGATATTCATGCTTCATAGTCTGGCACTGCCTGTTTTGGAGTGTCTGCTGGCAGGGGGATGGATTTACTGGGTTTGGTTCTTACCTGTGTTGTGCAGCCAGTCTGAAATCTGGGTTCATGTCCCAGCTTTGAGGTAGCAGCAGGAGCTCAATCACTGGTGAGCACTGGCCAGAGGGAAGAGTAGCAACATGCAGAGAAGTACAAAGCAGGGGAGGGTGGAGGGTAAAGGCAGCAGGTCTGGGGTCAGCACGGAGTTGAAGGGTCAGAGATGCGGCAGGCAGGGGCAGCGCACCGTGTGAACCGGGCTGTCACACCCCTTTGAGCCATATTCAGACATTGCATTGTAGGGTCTATAATAAAGGGAGTGTAAACCAGCCTGCATGGAAGAAAAGCACCACGTCCTTGGCGTAACCTCTGAGAAAAGAAGAATGTGGAATTGAACTTGATAATACATGGTGTTCAAAGACAGAAACCAAGCTACCCATTTTGCCAGCTTTTCCTGAGTTCCCAGCAGAGCAGAGGTTTTCCCTTCCCTCTGTGGGTTTGGGTGACACAGGGAGTGAAGACAGAAACCTGAATGTTTCTGTTTATACAGCAAGGCAAATGTCAAAGCAGTGCAGGAATTTTTCACAGCCGATAGACCCTGAGGACAGAAATGCAGAGAGAGGCTGCCAAGTGATGTGTTTCTTTTTTCTACACACCAGCTTTCCCAGGCACTCTCTGGACCTGCCTGGGGAGTCCTCCCCCAAAACTCCTGGATGAATCTGTGACAACTGCAGCAGAGTTCTGAAATTCTTTACTTATTTTTTGCCCAATTTTTTGTTTACAGCTCTAATTTATATTGACATACGAATATTGCGGGCTTGCAAATCTACTTCCTACAGCTGATTATTTGAAGGAAGCAATACTTTCCTTTACCTCAATCCAAATGAAAGGTTTCTTTCCAAGGGGGGAAAGTGCATTGACATCCATTCCAGGTTTGTTATTCAGCAAACAGCCCAATTCAGAGTGTCAGCTTCCCTGCTGATTTGCAATATAGACTGTGAGACTCTGTTATCCTGGTACCATTTACTCTGCACAGTTCCACTGTGGAGAGCTCCTGACCCTTTTGAATTTGACTCAGGAGTTACCATATCAAAGAAAACATAAGACAGTGGCTTAAAAGGGAACTTGAAAACAGAAAAGTTTATTTTTCATTTGTTTAGATGAAAGCACTAATGGTTGTTTTCCCCAGAAAGCCTGGTGGTTACTTATAGATACATTTAAAAGAGGGAGAGAGGCGTTAAAACCAGAAGAACTTATTATCTCTCTGACACTTGTAGGGAAATAACAACAAGTAAAAATGCCTGAATCTCCTCAGCCCAAAGATTTTCAGAGAAAAAGCATTAACATTACAAACAGTGCAGTGAGGACAGGAGAAGGATCTCACAGATGTGCTATTTGTAATTTCAATTGTGGTATGAGCTCTGTTTATGGAGACTTCAAGGAAAACATGCCAGAGTTCTAATTTGGACCTTTCATTTTCATGTGGAAATAATAATAATAATAATAAAAAGAAGTTGTTTGTTTTCTCTGTGGCTGCTCCCAGGTACCTTTTGAGTCAGTCAGTTATTTTTAACAAGCAAACAGCACTTTTTGCTGCAGGAACTTATGAATGAAGCCCCATGCAGAATGACAAATAAATGTGAGCATCATCTTCTGAGATAATTAGCAGGAAACTTCAGCAACAACTGTGATTTCTGGAATTTTAATAGCAAGAGTAACCTTTGCAGCACAGGGTTGAAGTCCTGGAGGCAGCGCAGGGGTGAATTCCTCTTTAATTCAGAGCTACTCATAGACAGAAACAAACACCAAAGCCAGAAATTATGATCCTCCCTCCCCCTGGTTTTGCAATGAATGTAAAACCCCATCCACCACCAGTGCTTTAACCCTCCCCAAGCACTGATGAAGGGAAAGCTCTGTCTTCCATAGCATTTTCATTTTTCTCTGCCCTCTGGGACGTGATGGTGCCTTTCCAAAGCATGGCAGAATACAAGAGCATGGAGCTGTAGGGAGAGCAAACCTCAGGACTGCCCCAAAAGGAAATGTTCAAGGCCAGGTTGGATGGAGTTCTGAGCAGCCCAGTCCAGTGGAAGGTGCCCCTTGCAGGAGGGCTGGAACAAGGTGATGTTTAAGGACCCTTCTAACCCAAACAAGCCTTTGATACCATGAAAAGTAGAGGAAGAATAACCAGGAAAGAAAAAGGCAAATATTGATGTCAAACGGGGGAAAGGCCAGCACAGCCTTGAGGGACTCACATTGCCTGGGGGACATCCCTTGGGGAGGACCTGCTTAGGGCCTGATTGCTACAGAAAGCCACTGCTGGGAAAAGGAATAATTTGGGTTTGTATCACACCTTTCAGCCCTGAGCTATGGCAGAATGACTGCAGAGATGAGCTGCTGGGTGATTTATGGATGGAGCAAGCGAGGCAGACTCTCTGTGCATGGCACAAGTGTTCTGCTGGGCAGGAGGACTCTGGCTCACGGGTAAGGGGATAAAGAGTTTTACTTCAGTATTTAATGGGATCCCAGGTGCACAACTCAATGGAAAATGCACACAGCATACAACATGTATAGAAGTTCAATAGAACTTAGACTTTAATTAGCATATTTGGATCTTACGGAATTCCTAATCAGAAACTTAACAAATGAAGTAATGTCTCTTTATTCTAAAGAATCTTCTTTGGGAATGAGGCTAGAGCTCAGTTCACACCATATATTCTGGAGAGGAGACTTCAAACTAAGGGTGGGACGCTATTAGGTTTAAGACTACGCATAGGGCAACCTGACTTATTATTGAGGGATATTTTTTTTGTTTTGATTTTGTTTGGTTTTTTTTTGTTTTTGATTTGCTTGAATGATTTTAAACTAAGCTGGAATACCGAGCTACAAGAACTGTAAGTATAAAGGCTAAGGGTACAGGGATACATGAATATGGTCGCGACAATTGTTCTAAAAGGATATAAAAATTAAGAAAAGGGATATATAAAAAAAAAAAAAAAAATCAAAATCTGAGGCATCACTGCTTGACAGTGGCAGCCGAATCCTTCCAGGTGGGATGGCTGTGGGCAGAGCTGCTTGTCTGCCTGTGTAAGGAGGAGCTGCACATTCCCACTGGGAATGTTCTCCTGGACAGATCTGCCCCATCTGCAGCTAACCTGCAATAAAAACAGCTGTGCTGGACAGGAACCTGAGCACAAACCTGAGATCCAAACAGCTGTACTGGACAGGAATCTGAGCACAAACCTGAGATCCAAACAGCTGTACTGGACAGAATCTGCCCACAAACTCAGGCTGAGCCACTGGAAGCAGAGCTGGCCATAAATAAAACAGAATCAATTTGTTGCCTCGTGTTCAACCCTGGGTGACCTCAGCAGATGCAGGGGGTTCATCAGCCCCAGATTTCAGGCAAGCATGGCAGGAATGTGTGCAAGAAGTCTGCAAGGCAGGATGATGGGCTGTGCCTTGGATGAGAAGCACACAGCTCCTGCTCTGCAGAGGGATGGATGGATGTAAATTATTGTAAGCAAACCCCAGCAGCTTGTTTACAGTGCGTGTTACCTAAATTATGTCAATATTTCTTTTTTTTTGTTGTTGTCAAGCCCTCCTTCACATGCAAACAAATCCCTCTCCCACCCCTCAGCTTTCAAAAAAAACCAAAAAAAACAAGCAACAACATATCCTCTTAGAGTGCCAGTCAATCACAGGTTTCAAAGCACAAGTGGAAAAAGAAAATATCTCGTTTTGCTTTTGAAATGAACACAAAATAAAAAAAAAAAAGCTCTGTAACATCAGACCATCATTAGCGAGTGTTTAATCAGAAACAACAGATTGGCCTTCAATCATCACTAATGACAACTTCCCTGCTGCAAAGAAAGCTCTGCAGGAGAGCTCCCACAGCCCAGCACCAGGGGTTAATGAATCCTCCCTGTGACCTGTGATTACTGCATTTATCCTGTGGAATCACCACACCTGGCATGTCCAGGCCATTTTTTACATCCCCTCCTGAAAGAGAGCAAAATTACAGTGGATACCCTCTGGTGCTTCACTGAGGTAAAGCCAGTAATGGAGGGAGCTGGATTTTGCTACACAATCAGGAGGACCAGCAATAACTCTTCCCAGCAGCCAGAAAGTTGTGGAGGGATATTGTTTTCTCCAGCGATCTGAAATAAATCCCAGGGGGTAATTACGGAACAGAGAAATAGCACATAAATCCAGTTTAATTGACAACAACGAGGGAGAAAAAGAAACGCAACAAAGTTTCATCCCTCCTCCTGCACTCCCCATGTTGTTCCTGATGTTTCTGGGACATTTGGGAACCAGGGAGGGTCAAACCCAGAAACTTCAACATGGATGGGCCTTAATGTCAGACTCTTATGGGGAAGGATCCATCTCAATCCTGGGTGATGCGTTTACAAGGAAAACCAACAGAGCAGAAAACTGGCATCAGCCTGGATTATCTCCCTGCAGGACTCCTGACCCTGCAGGAAAGCATTGACACGAGGCTGCCAGAGCAGGAGGCAGAGCTGGAACCCCCTCATTCCTGCACTGCCCCTCTGTGCTCCTCTGTCCACAGCACCACAGCCAACCTCACTGAGGGCCTGGAGGGAATGGGAACAATCTGTGTGGTTTTGCTGTCCTGCAAACAGCATTTCCCTGGATAAAGCTGTGTGCAGTGTCCATCCATCAGTTTGTAGGAAACCCAGCGCTGGGTGGGGCAGCACGTCCTGGGGGTGGGATATCCAACTTTACTCTCACTTTCATCACTGACTTCTACATCCTTACCTTTAGGGGTAAAATTAAAAAAAAAATAAATTAAAAAAAAAATTTAAAAAAAAAAAAAAGAAAAAAAAAAAAAGAAAGAGAATGAAAGAGGCTGGAAGGGGCTGGGAATGCTCCCTGAGCTGGCTGAGAGCTCTGGTGGTGGGCTCTTGGAGCAGCCACAGCGTTTGGACAAGCAGCCCTTGGTGCCCCTGGTACATGGGATCCAGAGCAGAGAGCTCCCACAGCAGGCCAGGAAGGGTGGAGAGGGCTTCTTACAAGAGCCCTGAAGTGGCAGGATGAGGAGGAATGGCTTCAGACTGAGAGGAGGTTTAGAGGAGATATTGGGGAAAATATTCTCTACTGGGCAGGCCCTGGCAGAGGTTGGCCAGAGAAGCTGTGGCTGCCTCTGGATCCCTGGCAGTGCCCAAGGAATGATTAAAGCTGATCCTTTTGCCTCCTGCAGTTTGTGTCAGGGCTGGCTCGAGGAGCTGCTGTGATCACAAACTGCCCTGCCTGTCCTGCTGCCCGTGGGCAGAGCAAGGGCAGGGAGAGGAGCAGCCCCACTGCCCTCTCATCCACAGGGAGCAGGAGCTCCCCACTCCCAACTCTGTCCCTTCCTGCTCCAGGTGCCCCGAGAAGATGAACGAGACACCAGACAGGAACACACAGTTTAATTATTCTAATGCAGATGGCTTTTACAGACAGACCAAGCCAAAAAATGCCCTTAAAACGCATCACCGTAAAAGCTGAGAGACAACACAAAGATCTGCTGATACCAACAGTGAACTTGAACCACTCTGACTCTCTGCTCAGCCTGCAGTGCCCCATGGAAATCCTCCAGCTCCACAGGACAGTGTCATTGTCACCAGGCTCCCAGCAGTGTGTCTCACACCAGCCTGGCCCCACGGGCAGTTCATTACAGAAGGAACTTCACAATGTCATTCTACACTTCCCTGAATGCCAGGGATCCAGCACCAGCAGCTGCAATCCAACCTTTTTGAGAATGTCACCCCACACCACGATGGCACAGCTCACAGCTGATGATTGCCTTTGCCTCCCTGTCCCAGCTGGCAGAGACAGTCCTTTCCCTCCCAGAGATGTGAGTCTCAGTAAATCAGGATGTCACTGCTGATACCCTGCAGACCTGTGAGCAGACTTCTCCCTCCAGGGCTGTGCAGAGAGGTGTTGGCAGCAGCTGTCACTCGGTTTTGTTCCTTCCCTGCACAAGATTAACTCGTGGTGCTTGGAAAGAGCAGAAACCAAATGGCAGGGTGAAGAAAACATCTGGAGCAGCGATCAGCGTGCCTCCCTTCTTCCTCTCGGCACACTTCTTCCTCACACTTTTTTTTCATTTTTTAAATTTGATCACTGGATTTGAAACCACAGAGTAAAAGTGAAATTTTGCATAATTTCCACCAAAGTCAGTGGGATGGTGCACAAGCTTTGGAGCTTTGTGGAACAGGAGCAGAGCCCCACGAGGCCTCAGGGCAGACAGGGCTCCTCTCACTGTTTGTCCTTTCCACAGTGAGATGGGATTATTGCTGATTACCAGGGAGGATACTGGGGCTCTCCTGCCATCCCTGTGAAAATCCCAGTGCATTTACTGTCCAGTGGATCCATTCTGGATCTCTGGGAGGAGAGGATGGATGGGTTCTTGATTATTCTTCACATTTGCATTTGAGACCTGGCGTTGCAGGTTAAGGAGAGGGTCAGGTTCCAATTCAGCCCCACTGTGCAGCAGCCCAGGGACAGACTCTCTGCCAGGAACACTGCAGGATGTCCTGTCCATCTCATCCAGCTTCAGATTTGGAACAGGAAGGGCCTCAGGATTTCAATTTCAAACCATTGCCAGTTTAAACCCATTCCCTCACATGCTCGTTTTTCTGTAAATGCATATATATTGCTGTATCTAGGCTGCACCAAAGTAATTCTTTCTTCTTTTGTGAGCAATCACAAGTTTCATCTTCTGCTGATTCTGTTTCCCTCTCTCTTTGCTTTCCCCTCCTCTTCCCTTTCATCTTTTCTTTATTCCATCTCCATTCCCTTTTCACTGTTCTTTCCTCTAGTTTATGCATTGAATGCACCTTCCCTGGTGAGTGCTTGGGTCTGAAAGCTCTGAAAGCCACCTCCTGCATCCTGCAAGGGAACTTGCACTACCCTGGATTCTTTTGGTGATGCCAGTGCTCTTAAAGAAGCAGCTTCTCTCTCATTAAAGCATTTCCCATTGTATTATCCACATTTGCATTCAAACCCACTCACCTCGGTCCTGAAGCACAGGTGTATTTGGGAGCAGAGCAGCAGCGTGTTTGTAAGTAGTTTAAAATACTGCAATCACAAAAATTCCAGCAGCTTTGGGAAATAGTCCTGCTGGGTTTCTCTGCTCTACGCTGTGGTGTACACGGGGAGTCCCAAATTGTTTGGGATAATGGACCAAGCCATGTAAAAGAGCTGTCACAGTGGTGGATCATATGGTTTCCAGAGAATTAAGCAGAGTCACTTAAATTTGATTATCCCTCTTTCAGTTAGTGCATCTAAAAGGGTTGGGGGGAAAAAAAAAAAAATCCGGCATCCAAATCCTTCCATTAAACCCTTTTGTGAATCCAAGCTTTCAAGCATGGTTGGCAAAATGAAAGCTCTCACTGCTGTCCCTGTGCACCCTCCCTTCATCCCTTGGACACCCTGATGGGGTTTACAATGCCCTTACCTGGTTTAGGTGTTTGCATTCCAAAAGGCTTTGAAAAGAACAGCAGCAGCAGCAACAAAGCACTGCAAGGCCAATTTTCTAGATATTATCATTCCCCTGGTTTTGTACCAGCAAAAAGAGACGATTCCATCGGAATTTAAACCTAACCTCAGTCAAACTGTCATTCCTTGTGAGCATCCTCTGAAAGTGCACCTCGGAGTCCTGGAGACACAATGGGTTTAACAGCCTCCATCCCCACACTGATGTGAGCAATATCTGCTGTGAGCACACACAAATCCACACCAGAAAAAAACGATGGGACCAGCAGCCTGAAAGAGAGAAAGGAAAAGCAGAAAGTTGGAGCACAACCAATTCCAAACCGAGATGGATGGTGCTCTCTGCGCGCTCGAGACGCGAGGAAAAAAAAATCCCAGAGATTAATTTGTGAAGGCCCAGCAGGAACTGTGCATGCTGGGGATTGTGGAGGAAATAAAGTATATAAAAATACAGCTTTACTGGGAGGCGAGAAAGCCAATAAATCAAAGCGCATTAGCAAATATCAGCCGTATGAATAAATTGGCAGAGCCATTTATGTCCTATCGGCCTCACGTAGCTGAATGCAGATGGAGCCAACTCCATTTCTGCAAGGGAACTGCTGGTCACAAGGTTCAAGTCACACAGGTTTTCCTGAGGGGAATAAAAAAAGCCAAAACAGCTTTCATGCCTTATCCAGCTGATTGACTAAAATGTGATTGTTTATGTGAAACTGTACAAACTAAAATAATAAATCCTACTCCAGAGATGCTTTTGCTCTCAAGTTCAGTGCATGAAAATACCCCCAGGATCTTGGTCTGGACTTTTCTACCTTGCCCAGTTGTGCTTTCAGGAGAGCACAGAGCCACTCAAGTGTTATTGGTGAGCTTTGGGATAGGGGAACAAGTGAGTGTGAGGGGCTGATGGCAGGCAGAGAGGAAAGGGATGAAGGTCATCATCGCTCTGGAAGGTCATCATTGCTCTGGATACAGGGAATAGTGTCCAGGAGCTGCAGTCAGGTGAGGCACAGCACACACTTCTTCTTTCCCAGAGCAGGAGAGTACAGAGAAATCCTTACCCAGACTGTCCAGGGCATGGTGGAATCACCATCCCTGGAAATGTTCAAAAACCAGGCAGCTGTGGCACTTGGGGACATGGTTTAGCTCTGGGCCTGGCAGTGTGAGATTAAAGTTGGTCTCCAGGATTGTAGAAGTCTTTTTTAACCCTAACTATTCTACAATTTCTTAGGACAGTGCAGATGTGATGCTCCTATCCATTACTGAATGTGACCAAACTCTGTTTTGTTCCATTTTCTGTCAGATGCTCAGCTGTGTGGCATTCAGGTGGAAAAAGTTCCCTTTACAGAACCTGATTTTGATAAATCCTGCAGAAATACTGGAGACAACACAAACTAAAGCTCTCAGAGCCCTGTCCTGCCCTTTTATATTATTGTTTGCATGAGGTTGACTTTTTTTTTTTTTTTCCAAACTGCTGACTCACCCATCTAGGGACGGTTAACTTTTTAATTATGCCTAATATATAATTTCAATAGGATGACATTCAAAAAAATCATATTCCTATAACTATAAAGCACTTGATTGCAAAAATTTGTTTTAAATCTCCGCAGACTCCAGCAATCAAGAAGAATTTCTCTCACAGACCTTCCACTGGGCACTCAGAGAGAGGCGAGTGAAAACTCATGTGAACTCCCCAGCCTGGCTCCTGAATAGAATGACATCATTAATGACCTAGTGAGATCTGAGAGACTAATTGGAAAAGACGTTCTGGTCCTGACGGGGAACTGAAATGGTCAGTTTGCTGCGTTTTGGATTTGTTTTGTAAACTCCAAGGATCAAAAAATGGTAGTTACTTGTGAAAATGTTCACTGTGAATTCCAGTCCAAGAGGAACATTCTGCAAGCAGGAGAAGGAGAAGGATTGTTAATTGTCACTGGTTTATTAGGAGCCCTGCAATGCTGCACAGCCTCACCCCAAACTGCTCCAGGAGGGACAATCAGAGATTGGGGAACTGCACTGGGATTTGGGAATAACTCCCATCTCTCTCCAAACCCTCAAACAGTCTGAGAGATCCACAGGCTCGCTTGCCTCTTCCCTCGCATGAGTGTCCCAGAGAAGACTCAGTTATGAGTTTATTCTAAAAAAGGATAAAGACATCTAAAAGGAATCAGCAGCACCCCTGCAGCTCTGAGTGTTGGTGTAATTGCAGAACACCAGCCTCTCTCTAAATTAGAAAAAGAAAAACACAAGTTTCCTTCTTCTTGGAGCATCACTTGTGAGTATTTCTGGACCTTCTCATACAGCATTAACTGGCACCTAGAGACAGACTGAGCTGATAAATTCAGCTCTGGAGGCAATGTTCCATAACATCCCATTTGCTAAAGGAACCAGGATTTCAACCCACAGTTGTAGGGATGATAGGAAATGGTTTTTTTTTTGGTTGTTTTTTTTTTTTTTTTTTTTTTTTTGAAATTGCAATGCAGAATGCTATTGTCAGCAAAAAGCAGCTGTGGACACATCATTCAGGATGTTATCTTTATTTTCTGAGGGCCTGGCCAAAAGCCTGGGAAGGCCACCACCAAGATCTCCCCAGGGATCAGAGTCACCTCAAGAACATTTGCCACTTAAATTGTTTGCTTCAGCCACCCAGACTCCTTCAGCAATTCGTGGAGAGGGAGGAACAGACCTCCCTGGACATTCCCACACTCTGTGAGCATCAGAGAAATGGTTTGAAGCAGGTGCCAGACCAGGGGCTCTCCTGGGGTTTGATTGCTCATGCACAGTCGGGACATCAGGTTGCTTTCCCATTATTGCTGCACCAAAAACCAAACCAAACCAAACTAAACAAACAAAACACCAAACCAACCAACCAATAACAACAACAAAAAAGGACCAAAAAAAAGAAAAACCCACAAAAACGAAAAGAAAGAAAAACCACCTCCCCCAAAAGAACCCCAAAAACCACAACAACAATAAGCTCTGAACAAGAATATACACGATTTACCTTTCCCAGCTATGTGAAATCCATGGGAGGCTGAGTTGCCTGCAGCAACACTGGTACGTTCAGGAAAAGCAACAGTTCCATATATTTGCATCTCACTGTTTTTTCTTTTCTTTTTTTTTTTTTTTTTTTTTAATGCTTTCCATTCAGCAATCAAACTCTTTAATGTGCCTTGAAACAAATTTTGGCAGAATTTACATGAGAACAAGTAAGATATTTAGCACTACCTCTAAGCTGAAATTGTTTTCACGGGTGCAGTCCCTGGTCAGGACCCAGCTCTGAAAACTGCAAACACTCCTGACACAGAGCTCTGGGAGCCCCTCAGCCTCTAATCTGTGCAGAACCATCACATCTCAGGTGTGAACTGCTCATTAAAACCTCTTTCTTCTGCTCTTATTTGCTGCCTGCCCCTTGTTTTAATGAGCTGGCAGTGAGAAATGACCCTTCACTCCCTCAATGGAGTCTCCTCCTTGGGGATCAATAAACAGCACCGGGAAGACAAACTCACACAAAGACCTTGCCAGATCCGAGTCAAAATCTCCCCCAGGAGCGCTGAGAGCAGTCAGACTCAGCCAGGAGCTCCCATCCAGCCCTTCCAAGGCCATTTTTATCCCAAGAGCTGATCCTGAGCCATGAGGAATGTGTCACACCTTCTAAGAGCTCCTTTGGGGACAGGACTGGCACAGCAGCCCCGGTTTATTGCTGCTCCTCGTCCCGGCTTTATTTCTCTCCAAAGCACCACTTCAGCCTTTAGAACAAACAAGTGTGTTTTTGGAATGGCCAGAGCTCTTTGCCCTCACTCCAAGTGTGTTTTTGGAATGGCCAGAGCTCTTTGCCCTCACTCCAGGTGTGTTTTTGGAATGGCCAGAGCTCTTTGCCCTCACTCCAGGTGTGTTTTTGGAATGGCCAGAGCTCTTTGCTCTCACTCCAAGTGTGTTTTTGGAATGGCCAGAGCTCTTTGCTTTCACTCCCTGGCTTTCACGTGTTGTGCTGTGAATTTTGAGGACTGTTCCTCATTTCTGCAACCTCGTCTCTCAAACCTTTTCTATTTTTTCACCGGGCTTGTGGCTGCCTGGACAAAATTGCTTCCAAACCTGTTGTTACCCCAATTTTCCTGAGCAGCTCTATCCACAATCAACGATTTTCATCACCCATTTTTGCCACACTGTCTACATTTCCATCTTTAGGAACCCAAACCACCACGTGGCAGAGCTGAGATAATCTGCAGGCCAGCTGGAATCCTTGGAAATAAAAAGTGTTTCTAATCAAAACAAAAATATCCCATTTTTAGGAAGCCTGAAAAGTCAAACAATATGAAAGAGCAATTAGATCTTCCCCCACGTCCTGGTTTTGGTTGAATGCTATGCCACTTAAAAGATCAAGTGGGACAAAAAAGTCACTTTAGAGAAAGTTCAAAATAGTAAAACATTTTAAAATAAATCATAGTATTTCTGATTTCTAATGAATAATTCTTCGCGGATTGAATGGTTTGGCAAAGATTTTGAAAGCATCAGCTTTTGCAAAAATGGAAATCTGCTCTTTTAAAGTGTTTTGATAATAAAACTTCCCTTTGCCAGCCAAGGACACCGATCTCAGAACTGCAATTTGTGCTGTCCTCTTTAAAGGACATTGATCTCCCTGCTGCACGTATCAGAACATCCACACCTCATAGCTTAATGAAAAAAATGTAATATTGGTTTCAAATCCTGTTTCCTTGCGGATTACCTTTTGATAGAAAGGAATTTGATGAATTCCAAGCCCCACGTAGGCCCTGCCCACACAGGGAAGGATGATTGCAGTGAAATCCCAGGAACAGGAGATGACTGTGGGCAGCCACAAGCACCAAACTGATATTCCAGAACTGTCCCAAAAGTGCCCCCTCCCTATGAGACACTGATTAAAAGATGCTTTGGGCAAAACCATTCTTATCTCACCTCCCAACCAAATTCCAGGTGTGGTTTAGAATATTTTGCTTTTCTACAGCACTCTCTTTTCTGTTAAATCAAAACTCTTAGTTTTTACTCTGTTTTAAATGGCCTTCCATGCTTCTAAGTGATCTTAGATTGCTCTGGCTCCTCTCAGCCCTGGTCCAGAGGGAAGATGCCCAATTCTTGTATATTTTTAGTGTAAATCAAGAGCAAACCCCCTGAAGTCGAGAGTGCATGAAAGCAAAGCGAGGAGACAATTAAATCCTGCTGTTCACAAAGTGCTTTGGAATCTCTGGGAATAGAAAGGTGTTCTGTAAATCTGAGCTATTATTTATTGGTTTATAATGAATCCACGTGGCACAGCAATGCATGCACAAACTGTAAATGCAGCAGAGGTCAGTAGGTTGTGTGTCTCTTCTCCCTCTCTCAGGAGAGCTATGCCTTGTATAACAAGAAATGAGTAACAAAAAAAAAAAATAAAATAAAATGTGTAAGGGCTGATAAAAACAAGCGGCTTTTTAACCCTTATAAAGAACATTGTGTTTCAATGGCATCTTCACTTAATACTTCAATTTTTCTTGCTTTGCAAGTCCACAGAGTAATGACAGCCCATAACAGAGCACTTCAGTGCTAATTTCAGAATGCCTGAGTCAGCCACTTATCTTCATTTATCCTCTTCTGCTGGAATCTTGTTAAAAAAAAAACCCAAACCAACTGCAATTTCACAATCCTAAAATAAATGGACACACACACTCTCTCTCCTTATGCTTTGCTGAAAATTAAACTTTCCTGTGCTATTCTCCTGCAATTTCTTGTTCCTGCCTTTATTCCCAGCTACATTTAGTGGCAGCAGTCACATGGTTCTTCATGTTAAAGCAGTAAGAGTTCCTATTCATTGACTAAATTGTGTTTTATTTAAAGATTTCAGAATGTCACACCCAACAGACCTTTCCCTTCACAGTGTTTGCAGCTTGCTGCCTTTCCCTGTGGGGTCAAGGCTCATTTTCCAGTGGGGAGATCTACATATTAATTGTGTTTTCTTGCAGAATGACCCCAGTCCAGCCCAGGACTTGCTAAATGCTCTTTAATCAGCAGCAGACATTGGGGATGTGTCTGTCCGTGGTGGCTGCAGCCCATCCTTGGTGGTGATTACATGGACAGCACGCTCTTGGGCTCCAACCCACAAATCACAGCTCCTTCAGGTTGGAAAAGACCTTCAGCATCCTCCAGTCCACCAACCCCTGTCCCCGAGTGCCACATCCCCACGTGCTTTGGGCCCTCCCAGGGATGGAGCAGCCACCAAACCCAAGAGAATGAGCTTTTGAAACAAGAACCAAGCTTTTCCTGGCTTGGACATTGCCTGGGGATGGTGGCTCCGGCTGCACCCTCAAACTGAGGGATTCCCAGTGGCCAGAGATGGGTGCTGTGGGCTCTGTGTGCAGCAGTGTGGCTGTCACCCCTCCTGGGTGCACAGATGGCACCATCAGGACACTGATGGCTCCTTTGCTGCTCGGGGGCTCACGGGTCACTCGGCACAGCAGCTCCAATCTCCCCTCTACAGATGCTTTGCACATCTGCCAGGTGAGATGGGAAAAGCAGCTCTGGAAAGGGATGTTCTGAGGCAGATCTGTGCCTGGCTGACAGGAGCGGGTTGGGTTAGGATGGGAAAATAAGTTTATTTTATCCGGAACAGGTTACTAGCAGAAATCAGCAGCTTTTCTTGTGCTGGTGCATTTTGTTCAGGACAGGAGGGTGACAGATATTCAGCCACTGCCATGCAGTGGTTTTACCAACAAGAAGGGGGCTGGAAGGGACCCCAGCTCAAAGCAGGTCACATCAGAGCATGGTGTTCCCTGACTTGTTGGGATGTGAAGGTCTCCAGAGGTGAAGATTTCCAAACTTCCTGCCTACCCTGGAGTCCTCTGCAGGACCCACCACTGCAGCAATGCTGGTCCCATACTCCAAAAAACAAAAGATAATTTCCACCAATGATCTCTGCCATTGAAACAGCCACCAAAGGCCACATGAGTGCCAGGCACTCTGGTGCAGGGACCCAGCAGTGCAGGATGCTGAGGTTTGCACGAGATGTGGCCACTAACCCAGGCAAATGTAGAAGGAACTCTGACACATGAGACAGACAAACAACTCACTCTGTGTAACTGAATGTTCAGAATTCGCCTCTTTGTTGGGAGCAGTATGAACTTGATGAATATTTGAGCTGCCACACTCTATTCAGGAGAGTCAAATAACTGCTGGGATGTTTTTTTCCCCCATGCCCTGCACTCCTGCATGTGTTGATATTTGCTGCGCTTCCTGGAAATTGCTTCCATCCTGCATTCTGTTCAGATAACAGCCCAGCACAGGAGACATATGCTGTGCTGACAGCAAAGAGATTGTTGGAATTTTCCTAGAGCTGGCAAAGAGCACAACAGCAGCAGGAGACAAATCTCTTCCCCTGCGAGGAGCTGGTCCCCCCCAGCACAAACAGCTCTCTACCAGCCTGGGTTATGGCCTCATTTCAAACCAAGTGTGGGTTTTGTAGCCCTGCCCATCACTTGTGGACACATTTCTTGTCCCTCTGTGCAGGAGCAGCTTTCCCAGAAGTGTCTCCAGTGGGGCTCTTCTCACTGGAATCTGTGCGGGGTGACGCAGATCTGGGTGCTTTGTGGATGGATTAAAAAACTTCTCCAAGTCTACTCCATTCTGTACCAGTTTCTACCCCATTCTGTACCAGTTTCTGGCCTCTCCTGTGGCATGAGTGTGTTTTCTGAAGAAGGATGATTTTATTCCTTCTCTGCTCCCAAAAATGTTACCCATTACTGCTTTGAGTTCTGCCGAAAAACAGCAGCTGAAATCTTGGTCACTGACCAAAACTATGATCAAGTTTTACTTTAAAGTGAGGCTTAACTACAACCCTGGTAAATTATCATTGCAGCCTTTTTAGCAGGAATTCTGTGCTCCAGATGCCTTGGATGTTGTGTAAGAGGAACCTGGAAACAAGACAAAGTATTGATCACTCCAGTCTCCAAAGTTTGAGATGGTGGATATTGAATGGAAGCTCATCACACTGTCATTAAGAGAAATTAGTTCAAAGTTAGAGAAACAAATTCAAAGGTGTTTGAATCAGGCCCAAGGTGAATATTTCCAGCTTCGAAGGTGACCTCTCAGTTCCTTCTTGTTTTGTGTTTGTTTTTATCAGAGCACAAATATTTCTGGATTTCAAAAGCTGCTGCATCAGATTTGGCTGGGAAGGAGGAAAAGGGGAATTGGAAATTTGAACTATTTTAAATATCACCTTTTATGAATGTTGGTCTCCAAGAACACATTGTCTTTCTGTAGGGTCTTCTTTGTGTGGTCCTTAAATCCCTTTCCATAAATAAAACCATCTGTCTCCCTTGAACTATAGCAGCTCTAATTTAAAAATTCACTATTTGCCAGTGTCTACAACTCATTAGCTCCAAAGCTGTGGAAAAACTTCCCTCTCTGGCTCTCCATCCAGCAGGCTCTGGCAATCACTGGGCTTTAAAAATTATGCCTGTTAGTTGTAAACATTCATTTTTTGTGAAAGATGTGTTTGCTTTGGATATCAGGTGATTTGAAAGGTAAAAGTGATATTAAGAGCAAAAGCTGAGCACTCACCCTCCTGTCTGAAAGGAAAATCTCATCTGGGGATCTACCTGGACATCAGTGGTGAGACAGGTAAGGAATCCAAGAGAGTGTCTCAATATTAACTCTGTTCACTGTCAGCTACAATTGTGGTCAATGTGATCATTATAAATAAAAGAACAACTTGCTACACGCTATAACTGCCTCCGAGTTAAAAACCAGGGAACCTCCTTCGTGCAAAATGAATTTTTATTTCCCCAGATTTGGTAAAGCCTTTCAGCTGGCACTGCTTTTAGCAGGGGAGGAGAGGAGGAGTGGGTGAGCAGGACAGATAAATGAAGGAGAGCTCATTCATCACTTCAGCCCAGCAAGGAGGGACAGGCTGGGTTTGCCTGCCTGTGTTTTGCCTCTCCCCTCTCAACAGGGATTTCTATCTCCAGGGCTGTTAATACAGCACCTTTTAAAGACAGTGAATTCTCTTTAGAAAAAGGGAGATAATGAGGCCATTTCCACTCAACGCCGCATTTAGATGGAAAAACAAAACAAATAATGCTGTCAAGATTTACAGCAAATACATTACAAAGGGCAATAGAACATTTGTGTAAAGAACTGAAATGGACCCGCGGTAGAAAACACACTTTACTTTTATGACTTTAACTTTAGGGCATGGAAGGCACCTCATTAATGATTAGAGGGATACAGATGAGCCATAACAGTCTGTATATCCTCATAAATGATATACAGGGAGACCTAAAAAGCAGCAAATTACAGTTTCCACTGCTATGCTTTTTCCTCTTCACCTCTTCCTTTCTCAGTCTTCCAGCTGAAAGAAGGAATTAAAATTTATATTGACCAGCTGGGTATGAACTCAGTAGGTGAGTAGGTATTAACCACTTCTAGTAGGTGGCACAGATAGTTGGTCTGGACCAGAGCATCTGGAAATGCAGCAGCCTCTTGCAAACACCATAAACTCTGTTTTTAAAGCAGAGTGCTGTGTTGAGGCAGCTCAGAGCTCACCTCTGTGGGTTTTGCTGACAGGCAGGTGACGTAATTAACTCATTAAGTCACAGCAGCTCAGTCTCTTTGGATCACTTGACCTTATGCTCAAAGACAAAGCATTCATCACAGGCGTGTGCTCCTGAGCACGGGAGAGGAAGGGGAGGAAGGGAGAGGGGAGAAGCGATGAGCAAAAGGAAAATGAAGTGACTTAACTCAAGGACACGGGGAGTCTGCAGGACCAGCTCAGCGCTGAACGCCAGTGCCGGGACTCTGTGCCAAGAAAATGCCTCCTCTAATAATCCAGAAAATGTACATTTGACATCAGGAGGCAAAGCACTGTTTTCCCTTCAAGACAGAGAAAAGGGCAGCTGCAGCTACTGGCCTTGGCTGCACTGACAGCTCAGAGCTCCACCAGCCTCTCCAGAGCAGGGCCAGCAGAAAATCTGATTTCTTTGGGGTGGAAAACACTGAAAGAGAAAGCTTTTCCTGTGCAAGGAGGAGACACAAACAATTTCTGCTGCAGAGCTGACAAACCCCAGCAAGAAAGCCAGGCTGGATAAGTCTAGGGATATTATCCAGAAAGAAAGGAGTGATGTTTTCTATCCATGGCATCACTGCACAGCTGAAAGGGACAAAGCAGAGCTGCTCTATTCCTCTGGTGTGCATCAGCCTCCAGCTGTGGGGTTTGGGTGCCCAAATGTGAGTGTTTTGAGGTGAATGGAGTCCTGAGGCTGCTCCAAGGCAGCACAGGAGACTGCCCTGAGCTTTGCATTTCCCCCTGTGGCTCCCTTGGCCTCCAGCAGACAGACAGACACGCAGACCGAGGTCGATGCCTCCCTAAGGCTCCTCAAAAGCTGCTCTGGTGGAGGCACCTTGTGATTTCAGAGGCGGCTTCTCCACTCCCTTGCCGTGTAATTCTCTCTTTATGGAGTTCTTACCTTGGGGGAAATGGGTTTTATTGCAAAGTCAAAAGGTAATTTTTACATAGACTCTATTACCTGTTTATAATTAAAACCATAAAATCCCTTTGTAACAGGCTTAATAACTTCCCCCACACCAGAAGAGGTTTTCATAAAAAGAGTCATTAAAAGTACTCACAGCTAATGCTGGAAAATCAAGAGAAACATAGAAAATTATTGAGACTTATTTCAGCATTTAGCAGTGGGCACTTTCCCCCATTTATTTTTATAGTTCAAAATGGCAAAAAATGGCAGATCAATGAGAAAAATGGTGCTAGAGTGACCAAAAATTACACTAAAGTGACAAAAATGGCATTAAAGGAGCAAAAAATGGCAGATCAATCCCAGCCCCTCAGACCCTTCTTTGCTTATTCCTTTTTCCAGGAGACCTCCTGCCCAGCAGATCCTGGGATTTACCAAGGCTGAGAGTGTGAGTTGGGATCAGCAGCTGGGATTTCTGACCTTGAGAATGCCCTGAGAAGTTCAGCTCCAGCAGTCCCTACAAGTTTCTCCACGTCCTGTTCACTTGTCCTGACCTCCCACCATTCCTGATCATGTGGGTAATGGGAGCACTGAGCTTAAATTCCTCCAGTTTTTTGTTCTTTAGGGCCATGGAGGCTGAAAGGTGTTTTGGGCTCCTAAAGGCTTGTAAAATATACATGATTAAAACACTGTAAGCAGGAAAATGTGACTTTTAAAACAAATGGAGATAAAATTACTTGTTTTATTTTGTACTAACAGCTGGCTCAGTCTGAACTGGACCTGGGGCAATCAGGGGCTTGGGGGAGCTGCACTGGTCCTCTTCGGGTTTTTAGAATCAAAACAATTAAGGAAAAATATGAAAACAACAACAGAAAACAACAAAAACAAACAGAAAACCCACCCCCAACAACCCAAAACCGACATGGCAAAAATAAACCCTTGACAAATCCCTAGCAATGTTTTTCAAACCAGGCCATAGGTGCCATCCAGGCAGTTTGACCTACATGGATTTAGGACCTCCAGGCATCTCATCCAGAGACCAAAGCAGCCCTGCCCTACAACCATCCCTGCACTGTGTTCCATTGTCAAACAACCTTATCTTCACATTCCCAGCCTGTGTTTATGTTTTTTGGTTTTTTTTTTCCCTTGGCCTAAATAACGTCCTGATCATCAGGAGTGCTCGGTAATGTCACCTTGGCAGGAAATGATGTGTGCAAATGAGCTAAAATCAGATCACTTGAGTGGCAGCAGAGTGGGGTCAGTCCCTGCTCACACCGGGTTCGTGGGTTGATAGGCAGGGGTCAGCATTCCACAGCTCTGCAGAGGAGGTGGATCCATGGGAGGCTGGAAAAGTTCAATCCCTTGAGAGCTTGAAAACAGATCTTGGCTTTCATAGAAGCAGAATGAGCAGAGAGTCTCCTTGAAGTCAGGAAGTTTGGAACCACAATTTGGGGAACAATCGCTCTGAACATGTCCATGCTCACAGCCTAACAACCTGTTTAACTACAGAACTGTTGCATCTTATTTCATATCCCCTCATTAAACACTGATTTCCTTAAATTTACATTCTCCGCTTGCAATCACATCTCAAACATCTCTTGGGTTTTTCTGTAAATCATTTCCAGCCTGAAATGTTGGCTCATGGGGGAACTGAGGTTAAAGAAACTTTATTTATGTCAGAGGAATTGATCCCTGGTAATTTAAAGCCTTCCTGCACCACTATTTATCTTCTGCCTCTTGCTCCGTGCCTTTGTCCCACATCTGGGCCATGGCAGGTGCAGAGCCATGTATCTGTCAGAACACTGAAGCTGCCTCATTCCTCATTTTTGGCCTCCTTGACCTTGCCTGCTCACCTTACTTTATTAGTACAGTTCTTCAAAACTTCGGAAAAAGCAAAATATTCCCCCTTGATGCCCTTCCTCATTTAATACAGTAGCACTTCTAATGGCTCTTTCAAGTCGCTGCAGCCTCTCAACTCCCTCGGCCCTGCCACATTCTCCCTTCTTTCTTCTTTATCCTTTTCTTTTTTTTTTTTTCTTTTTTCCCAGCTGACACAGAGTCCACTTCTCTCTTGAGCTGGCGGCCTTTCAGCTGCATCCTTGTGCCACTTTGGCATACAAATAGCCATGGCCACGTTGATCCTGACTGCTTCCTTCACTCAGGGGGCTCAGGGACTTCAAACCTCCTGTGAACACCTCTCCATCCCTGCAGGAGTGGGGCCAACAGGACTTGTTTAATCACTCAGACCCTTTGTGCGGTGTCTGCTGCCACCACCAAGGGGTTCTTGATTTTGTGCTGCTCTCTGCAGCCTCAAGGAGCTTCTGCTCCTGGGATGAAAACCTTTGTGCCACCTTTCACATCATTCCCATCCTCTCAGGCTCCAAGGGGAAGTCAGCTGACAGCTGTTGGCTGTTTAGGGTCATCCATTCATCCCACACAGGACCCCATTGCTCAGGAATGGGATAAACGTGACCCCATTAAAGTGGGCAGCCTTGGGGCTGTGCCTGTGTCTCCAAAAGGCAGCAAACCTGTCCCATTTGCTCAGTGATGCTCTAAGTCTGGAGAGGCTGCAGATGATGGCTGGAGAAAAAAAAAAGAAATCAAAAAGTGCAAGTTTCTCTCTCATTTATCTGTCCCTGGTACCTGAAGGTACCTTGCAGCTTGCTGTTTTTTTCTCATATTACTTGTAACTCACTCTTGTAGAAACTTCACAGTAATTAGCCTCAGTGGATTTCCCATCGATTTATCTCTCCCTGCACCTGAGCTCTCTTGGGTATTCAGCTGGAGAGATGCTGACAAAGGTGGCAACAAACCCTAAACTGCTCTCCCATGCTGAGGGTACCACATCAACCAGACCCGGATCCGGGTGAGGCTCACGAGCAGTGATGGAGTCAGCATCATGAAAAGCCCTCTCATAGCTGCCCCTGCTCTTCCCACACCTTGGGTCTCACATTTTCCTTAGAAGGATTCTGAGGAATTAATAGAAAAATCTGCGATGTGTTATATTGAAAGAATGGAATTTATCAGCTCTATACAACAGGAAAACAATCACAGTGGGAAAGAGACAAAAATTACATTGGATTAACGAGGCTGGTGAGGGGGAAGGAGTAATTCACAGGCAGATTAAGCAAACCAGTCATGGCACAGCTGTGGATTGTTTGATGTTAGTACATTTGTACTTGCTTTGCAAAGAAAAGGGCATTAAACTCAAAAAAAGACAGCAAAAACTAGAGAAAAGTCTGAAGCCACTTGAAACACTGCACACTGTTATTATGGAGGGCAGAAATTCAGATTCCTGGGGGGAATTCTGAGCCTTTTATTTGTGATCCTGCCTTCAGCAATCTGCCCCCCACACGGAGGGAGCAGGAAGGCTCAGCCCTGGCTGGTGCAGGCTCTGTCACGTTCGGGGAGCTCGGCTGGTTCAGGAGGGAGCTCCACATTCAGCGAGGCTCAGAGATCATTCACAGGGCTGGGAGATGGAATAACAGCAATCACAGCAGAGCACAGCCCAACAGAGACAATGCAGCAGTGAAAAATTGCAGGCTGATTAGTAATTTGTCACGGGCGTGCGAGGGATCTGCCGGAGTTGGAGGCGGTGGAACAACGGGAGCTCTCCGTGTCTTCAACCAACCCGGGCGCTGAGCTTTTCATCCCAATTTCTGGAAATAAATAGCTGTGGTAATTGATGAACAGCTCTGAGATGTCTTCCCATGCCTTTTCAGATCCTGATTCCACTGTCCTGGTGGGAGATAATTTCCCCAACAAACAGTTTATTGATCGTCCATTAAACATTTTGCCTCAGAAGTTCTCAGGATGCCGTGTCAGACACTGAACCAGAAATTCAGCCATGGCACAAAGATATCCTTCACTGCAGCACTGGAGCTGACACTCAAGAACCAAGATCCAAAGTTTACCCCTACATTTTAGTTTATCCTCGCTGTAACTCCCCATTCATAATGGAAAATCAAACCCATTTCTAGTCCCAAACTCCCATGGCCTTTGATATTCATTATGAGCATGCTGAAGTGACGGCTGTGCTCAGGGGATGGTTTGGAGGGCTCCTAACAGAAAAGAGCTTCAATTTTGGGGTTGCAGAACCTAGAATCAAAGAATAACCAGGGCTGGAATGGACCCACAGGGGTGACCAAGTCTAAATCCTATCCTTGTATAAATAATGTGTGATTTTAGTGGGGTTTTTTTCTTGTTTTTTTGTTTTGTTTTGTTTTTTTCAAGATCAAGCACAATCCTTAAAGTTTTAAATGCAGCTGATTATAATACTCTTAAATTTAGAAATAAATAATGCTAGCTAGAAGAAAATTTTCTTCAAATTCAAGTGCCTTCTGAATAAATTTTCCTGATCAGATCTGTCTGACATCTTCATGCCTGTCCCTCCTTAGAGCACAGAGAGGGCAATTCCTGCCAAATTAACCATTATCCCCTGAAATCAGCAGGAGTAGAGTAGGCTGAGATAATTGGGACTGTTCAGCCTGGAAAAGAGAAGGCTGCAGAAGAGAACTGCAGCCTCTCAATACCTGAAGGGAGCCTACAGGAAAGATGGAGAGGATTTTTGCAGGGCATGTAGTGTTAAGAGTAGGGGGAATGGCTTTAAACTGACAGAGGGCAGGGTTGGATTGGATGTCAGGAAGGAATTGTTCCCTGTGAGGGTGGGCAGGCCCTGGCACAGGGTGCCCAGAGAAGCTGTGGCTGCCCTGGATCCCTGGCAGCGTTGGATGGGTTTGGAGAACCCTGAGATAGTGGAAGGTGCCTCTCCCCATGCAGGGGATGGAACAAGATGATCTTTAAGGTCCCGTCCAACCCAAACCATTCCATGATTCTATAAACCACAAACAGAACCACAAAGTTGACCCCGTGCTCTCCCCAAGCTGCTCCCTCAACTCCTGGGTCACTCCCTCACCCCAAACGCTGCCCCTCGGCACCTCTGCTCTTTGAAAAGATCATACACAGAGAAACGAGTAGGAAACATCTCATTTTTCCACACAAAGGAGAAAGACAGCCCAGAACAAACAGCTTCCTGCAGGAACCGCAGCTGCTTTGGCGTGCAAAGGCCGGCGTGCATACAAATGGTGCCTAATTAACTGCTTAAGGAGAGATTAGCTGCCATATGCTGCTGGAGTGATGGGTGTGCTTCCAGGGCCCAATGAATCGATTACAAATATGCCATCTCATGGAAAACATTGCCAGAGAGATGGGCTGCCTGCACCCTGGGGAGAGCAGGGGAGGGAGCTGGGGCTGTGTTGGTGTCCCTGAGCTGAGCTGGATGAGGTGAGCAGGGCATGGCTGCAGGAGCCACAGCCACAGCTGCTCTGGGCACCCTGAGCCAGGGCCTCACACCCTCATGGGGAAGGATTCCATCCCAATATCCCATCTGAACCTGCTATGGGTGCTCAGGGAAGGATTCCATCCCAATATCCCATCTGAACCTGCTATGGGTGCTCAGGGAAGGATTCCATCCCAATATCCCATCTGAACCTGCTATGGGTGCTCTGGGAAGGATTCCATCCTAACATCCCATCTGAACCTGCTATGGGTGCTCAGGGAAGGATTCCATCCCAATATCCCATCTGAACCTGCTATGGGTGCTCAGGGAAGGATTCCATCCCAATATCCCATCTGAACCTGCTATGGGTGCTCAGGGAAGGATTCCATCCCAAAATCCCATCTGAACCTGCTATGGGTGCTCAGGGAAGGATTCCATCCAATATCCCATCTGAACCTGCTATGGGTGCTCAGGGAAGGATTCCATCCCAATATCCCATCTGAACCTGCTATGGGTGCTCTGGGAAGGATTCCATCCCAAAATCCCATCTGAACCTGCTATGGGTGCTCGTGCCTCATGCTGGAGGATCCACATGGGTTTGGGTGACCACAACCACTGCTCCACCAGTGGTAAATATCATTTATCCTGTGGGCAAAGTAATAACTGAAGGAACAAGTCAAGACACCACCAAGGCTTTGGAGTGACACTCCACACCCCAACAGGCCGAGGTGGAGAATGAGCTGGGCCTCAGAATTTGGGATGAGTGACCTATTTCTTCACTCCAGCCTGATCCTTTCATAAAGAAATTCTGTCTGAACTTTGGGAAGGACAGAGGGTAGGGGAAGGATCCGCCTACTGATGCTCAAAGTTGTGGGTTCCACCAGAAAAATTGTTCCTGACCTCCTGGTCATCCCCACGCCAGGCACCTGCCCACCCCAATTCCACCCTCACCTCACCCTGCAGATCACCAAACAAAAATAATTGTGTTCTTCAGCTCAGAAAGCCCAATGGACTTGTCAAGGGTTTGGCAGGGCTGGGGGGTCACCAGAAGGACAAATGGGTGGGGAAGGACCCCCCCTTGGAGCAGAACAGCTCAGGAGAAGCAGCTCTGCTGCTTTACTTATATCCATTAATCAGAAGAGATCATTTAATCCTTCTCACCTCTTTTTTTTCTGCAAAATGGGTTATTGATACTTCGCTGCTTTGCCTGGCTTTGCATGGATAAATCCATAACCAGCACTTTATTACCCCAACTCTGGGACCCTGCTAGCAGGCGTGTGTGAGGGAGAAACTCAAACTGTAATTCTGCCCTATCCCCTGCATTCTGGAATCACAAACTTCAAAGGAATGAAGCAAAGTCCCTGGAAAGCACTGAAATCTCTGCTGAGGTGCAGATTAGCCTGGTAAAGCCTGAGCTCCATCATTTCTCCCGAGATCTCCCCTCTCCTGCCAAGACTGACAGCCCTGAAAGCAAGAAGGGCGCTGCCCCAAATGTTGGAGCAGCAGATTACAGCAAAGGCTTCCCTCCCTCCCTGAAAATGGCATTGAAATGAAGAGGAGGTGTCACAGCAGCCACTGCCAGCCTCAGAAAGGTCAAGTGATCCTGTGCTCTCTTAGGAGCAATTTATGCAGGGCTTTAGTGACATCTGAAACGGAATAATCTCGAGCAGGCATTGAGAGCTCTCCCTCTGCTGCTTCCCCGACCTCAGCAGGAGGCAGGAGAGCAGGGAGGTTTGTTGGATGTAGAAAGGAAATAATTCTGCTTTCTCAGAGTCGTTTCAAATCCTGTGCCTGCCTCACACCCAGCCCCAGGCTCTGTTGCACACACAAAAGTGATGCAGCAGATATTCCATGTAAACACTCACTGCCTCCTGGTGCCATCCAGCACTCGTGAAATGAGGAGGAACTGCCACCACCAACTCTGAATGAGGCAAAAACCCCAATATCCTGTCAGATAAAACACCTGCTCCTGAAAATGGGATGCTCAGATCTGGGCCTTTGGTTTGGCTCTGGAAGTCTGAACTCTGGGAGCTTAAGGGGGCTGAGAACTGAGAATTGTTGGGCTGCAAGAGAAATCCACTTCAGTACAGAAAATGTTAAAGCAACTTTTAAACCACAGCCAGGAGGCACCTGAATATTGCATCAGAATGGGCCATTGGGCTTTGCAGCAACACCAAAGGAAGGGAAAGTTATCCAGAGCAGAGAGGAAATTGGTAAAGGCTCCCTCTCAGGAGTCTAAAAGTAAGATATTAAATACAGACACACAAGAAATTGTCACTTATATGCAGTGTCTTTGCAAAATCCAGCCATTTATAGAAAAGCAAAGTTCTTCAAAATAGGGAAGAGAAAGGCATGAAAAAATAAACAAAAGGTAGGAGCATCACTGCAGCAAGAGGCTCAGCAGATCCTACACACTCAGAATGCCTCTTCAGCAGAAAGTGATGGGCTTGACTTTAAATTCAGGCCTTAAAACCCTGTTGTTGTCTTGTGATCAGAGGCTGAGCCTGTGGAGCAGGCTGGGAGCTGCCCCTACACCCGCGGTGTCACCTCTCAGTGCTGCCAGGGTGGCACCCTGGGATCATATAGACCCCCTCAATTAACACACAGACCTCAAATGCCTGGAAAACAATTGAAGCCAGGCATGAGACTGGCTCCAGAAGGCAGAAAAAATAAAAATGGTTAGAAAAACCAGCAAAATCCCACAAAATTCGACACTTTCTACTCAAATACAGCTCCCTGGAGAAGCCGCACACACACACAGTGAAGGAACAAACACAAGTTTTGGAAGATAAGGGTTTTCACTCTCTTTATTATCATTGCACCAATTATTCTGGGATATTTATTCCTTTCCTGTTCAAGATTCATGGAAAATTCAGAAAGAAGATGCAGTGCAGTCTCCTCCCCCTCCATTTCTCTTCTTCGCCCTGTTCTTTTTGAGGAAATTGGTAAAGGTTCCCTCTCAGGAGTCTAAAAGTAAGATATTAAATACAGACACACAAGAAATTGTCACTTATATGCAGTGTTTTTACAAAATCCAGTCATTTATAGAAAAGCAAAGTTCTTCAAAGTGACCTTTTAGGTCCTAGATAATTTTTTTGAAGTGGGAGAAAGAGAAAAAAAAAATCAAGAGGACTTTCTCATGATCGTATGAAGTGCACTTAGTAAGAGAAAGCTGTTGAAAACACTTAAACTCTATTTTAGGTCTTTCTGCTGTTGCCCATCACCATGGCACCAGAACATCAGAAATGCAAAGCAGATTAGCAAACTTCCAGTCCCTGTGGGGCTCCTGGTTCTTTGTCATGTTTCTGTGCAAGCAGAGCCCCATGGGAAGTGAGTCCACCTGTGCTGATTTCCAGGGAGGCTGAAGGCAAATTCCATTTCCCTGCCTAAGGGGATGGGGCTGCAGCAATTCCCTGAGTTGGTCACAATTTGTCCTTGCCTGTTTCCTTCTGGAAGCTGGTTCCATAATCAGGCCCCTTTCTGGACACAATTCACAACTGCTGTTTTGGGTTCTCTCAGATGTGGATTGGTGTCTCAAGGTGTCAAATGTGTGCCATGCTTCAAATTCCTCTTTTCTAGGTCTGAACGGGTTAAATTTCTCCCTGGCAATTTTGTGAAATGACTCAAATGGATGTGAATTCCTGCACACAGGTTTTTTAACAGCTTTTTCTCTCACCAGAACCAACCCCCCAGTCCCTGTCACATCGCTGCCTCTCTCCTGACACAACAGCCAGGGCCATCCCTGTCACAGGTTCCGTGATGGAGCTGTTATTACGGAGAACATTTCATCTCAAATGATGGCATTTGGTGGTCAGCTGGGTGTTCAGTGCAAAATTATGTTTGAGCAGAGCTAACAATGAAACATTTAGAACCATCACATAAAACATAAAAGGATGGAAGAACAAAATAATGAAGGGGGAAAAAAATGGAAAGCACTTGGGGACATTGTCTAGTACAGTTTGTACCATCACATAAAGGTTATTATTTTTCTTACAGCTCATGGTTAAGAGCACTCTCAAAGTCCAGGAGATCCATCTGACCATGTCCAGCCTCTAGGCCACCTAATTTGGGGTCACAGGGGCGGGGTCTGGTCTTCTGGTGGCACTGAGTACCCAAGGCAATAACCAGAGGATGCCAGCAGAGCCCTAGTCCTGGGTTATATAACCCAATCTGGCCACATTCCCTTTGCCACACAGTCCTGGAAACCAAACTGGTGTAAATGAATTATTCCAGTGGCTGGAGGGACAGACAGAATTGGCTGTGTGCTCTGAATGCAAATGTGCTGCTCTAGGAGCCAAAGCAGCTCAACATCTGCCCAGCCAATCCTCTGTGACAGAGCAGCACTGCCTGCTCCTCTCCCAGCCCTTTGCTGCCTGGTGCCTGCACTTCCAAGGGGCTCAGCTGAACTGCTGGCTCAGTCTTACACCCAGAAATCTGGGAGAATTAAACCAGACAGTCTGATCTCCAGTGATTCTTCCTTGTCCATGCCCTCCCAGGGCACCCATGCCACCAGACCAGGCAAGGCAGGACACAGGAGGGGCTCCTGGGACTGTTGCCAGGACACTGCTCCTTCCCTTCCCTTCCCTTCCCTTCCCTTCCCTTCCCTTCCCTTCCCTTCCCTTCCCCTCCCCGGGCTCTCCAGGCTCCATCGAGTCAATCTGGGCAGGCAGGAGCAGGGGAAGGTTCATTCATTGGCACAGAATCCCTGATAAGGACAGAACTCCCACCAACTTCCCAAGAGTTTGTTCATTTTTTTGGTTTAAAGCAGGCTCCAGTCTGTGTGCGGAGCCAGCTCCTTCTCTGCCTCATCTTTCCAGGTCTGTGCCTCCAGCTGGGCCGGCAGCATGTGCTGCTCCTCGGGATTGTGCAGAAGGATTTGGGTTCGAGGAAAAATGGCAGAGAGCCCCGGAGCTAAAGAAAGAAGGAGTTTTTGTGAGGGCAGAAAGCGGCGCGGGGCCACCTGCAGCAGGGCCGGGCTCCAGGGCTGCGCTCGCCATCTGGGGCTGCTCATCCCGCGGGCACTGGCGGATGGTGATTGTGACACTGGCACCAGGGCTGTCCCCTCCCTGGGGCCGCTGCTGCGCTCTGCCAAGTGATTTGTACCAAAGCTGGCTGGTGGGGGCTGATTTTTTCCTCTTTGGAACGCTTTTCTCAAAAGCTGAAGGAACAGAAGGCACTGAAACGCAGCGAAACACAGAGAGACCTCCCCGCTCAGACCACGGTGCATTTTATAATATATTTGGGATTGCTCTTCAGTTCCAATAAATTTGAGATTGGAGGAAATCCAAATGAAGGGGTCTAGGGCCGTCTTCCTCCCTCTTTGAAAAGGCAATTTCCTTTATTGGCATCCTCCAAGCAAAAGTAATCTTTCCGAGGGAGGTTTGGCAGAAAACATGGAAGGGTTTTATAGTGACAGGGCCAAAGGTTGATAAAACCCCATTGAAGTCATTGCAGTGCAAGGTAATAGGCAGCTATAGAGTCTGAGGAGAGTTAATAGAAGGAAAACAGCCTGGGTTTTCAGCGAGGAGAAAAGCAGAAAACTGATTTTTACCAGTATTTTTCCTTTCCAATGCACACACATCAACATCACCAAACCCTGGTGCTCTGAATGGGAGACTCGATTTCAGTAATGGGCATTTCAGATTGTCTGCAATGCTATACAGCAATGAATTGTGCTGAAAAAACAGTCTCACTTGCCCACCAATCCCATATAATTGAGTTCCCATCATTGTTATCTGGATATAGGGTCTGTTCAACACCACAGACTGATGGGATGTTTTCCCTGAGATCCCTCTTGTATTCAGGACAGAGGCAGAGCAATGGGGGACAAAAGGAAAACAAGTTTGTGCACAAAACAAAGTCTTCACAGTGCTAACCAAGCAGAGTAAATGAATATCAGGAAAAAATGAAGGAGAGCCTTCCACAGGGCTCAGCAGAATTGCTCTTGTGAGGGTGTGGGACCTCACATTCCTGGCAGAACCACTTCTTCCCCTGATCATTTGTGCTGGAAGTCGGGCTGAGCTGTCATCCAGCAAATTTTCAAGCCAACAAATGTTCTCATCCCCAACTGCTTTGGAAATGAATTCACAAAGAGACACAGGCAGACAATAGCAGCAGGATTGTGTTTTTGAGGGCAGAAGTGCTGTGGGGATCACAAAGCTGGGACAGGAGCGGAACACCTCTTGGCAGATGCATCTTGTGCAGGGAGCCAAAATATTCATTCCTTCTGGACAAAAGGAAATGGCTGCATTTATAAAATGGTATTGTTTATGTTCATTAAAAATAAAAATATTTAATTTGCTGCTTTGGTCGTGGTTTAATCAGCGTATTGAGCTGAAAGAGAGAGGAAGTGAAGCTGGCAAGGTTGGCTTGGAGGCAGCAGTTTTGTTTTGGTTAACAACGTTCATGAGCTCATTTTTAACACCTCTTCTGCTGACACCTGAGTTGTGTGATAACAGCAGCCATGGCAATCTTCTCTCCTTTGCTGAGCTCAAGGATTCCCCGAGTTCAAGAGCAGAGGTACAAGGTCACCCCTTATGGCACTGATGGTTTGGTGACACCCACAGGGCACTCACTGGTGACAGCACCAAGGATGGACTGAGAGACTCTGGAACCCCAGAGTGGCTCCAAGTCCCCTCCTGATGCATTAGATACTGCAAATTTGTGCTTTTAGCACCCACAGATCAGTAAATATCCACATTCCTCTTTGGTGTCTCCCCTCAATGGTTNCCCAGAGTGGCTCCAGGTCCCCTCCTGATGCATTAGATACTGCAAATTTGTGCTTTTAGCACCCACAGATCAGTAAATATCCACATTCCTCTTTGGTGCCTCCCCTCAATGGTTTCCTGCAGGGGTGCCCCAGCTCTGTGGCATCACTGTGAGCTCTCACACACACAACTTCTGCCCAGGACAGCCCAGTGGTGTCCCTTGCTCCTTTGCCCTTGGGCTGTGACCCCTTTTTAAAGCAGAAGCTCCTGGGGAGCAGATCTCTTTGGCCCCCAGAAGCACAGCCAGGGGTTTGTCTGTACAATCCAGCTGATAAAACGTGTAGCTCACATTTTTAAATAAATTGCTCAGAGTCCCTTCACTTTTTTCCCCTGATTCTCTCCATCTCACAGCATTTCCAGGTCCTGCTCTCTCCACCTTCATACATCCCAGTATTTTGCTTTGAGAGCACAAGCACAGAACAATGCACTTGACCTTATATACACAGTGTTTTTCCTCTTCCTTTCAAGTGGTTTCTGTAACATCAAAACAGAAAATTCCAGCTCATAAATTTCTAAAAGAAGCAGGCTCTACCTGAGTTTCAGATTAAATTAGTACATTTGCAATCAAAACCTCCATTATTGCGTTTCTCTTTCTTTCCTGCAGCATTACTATAATGAGAGCCAGACCGTGGCACTCGGATTTTAGAGGCAGAACATCAAACACAAGGCAGAGCTTTGCAATTATTCTGTCTCAGGGAGGACAGGGAAGGAGGAAATGAGACAGATGGAGAGTGGAGTTTGCTGGGAGGTGTTTTTGCTGAGTGACACCCAACACGTCCTTACAAGACACTAATGTTTGCTTTGTGTACATTTTAGACCTGAATTTTAAAATATGCTGATGTTCTCTGGGTGGAAATCAGAGTCTCTGAAGTTTGTAAGTGTGTTAAACTCCTACGTGGTTGTGGAGGCAAAGGAAACAAACCCTTTATCCCAAAGGCTGGTATAGTCCCGGGCTGCCTGCTGTCACCTGCTTGTACCAACCCAAACAAGCCACCAGGCAGAAACCCAAATCCACCTGCTCTCATCCTACTGTACATTTTTATCACCAAGATAAAGATAAAAGTCAGTTTAGGCAAAAATTGTAGGTTAATCCTTCCTAGAAGGATGGATTCCATCAAAGAAATGTTTATATAAGGTTTATTTCCTCTTTAAACAACAGTAACATCTGTGATATCCCGAAACTAAAATGTATTTGAGGTAAAACAGTGATGACATTGGAGGCAACCAGATTAATTAGATCAGACTCCTCGTGTTTGCTCAGATTCCTCCCCTTCTTTCCAGATCTCCTTGATTTTTTCCCTTGTTTGTAGCAGAAAATGCACAACACAAATCATCCTTTCAAACTTGCTCCTACCTTGATTAAAAATAAAAGAAAAAAAAAGGAGGGGAAATAGGTGTTTTACAATTCTAATTCTGTAACTGCTGTGCGTATGCCACGAGTTTGCTCCGACTGTGTCAGCTCAAACAGCAGCTCGGCCTTATCTGCACAGTGCAGAGATTTGAACAGGTTTAAGGGAGCTTTCAGAAATTTAAATTTTCTGTTTACCACCTCATGGCCTCCTCTGCTGCTCGGCACACAGTTCCTGCCATGCTGATGTACAAACACGGCCCCCTCCCAGAGCGCAAATATTCCTCCAAAAGGAGGGATGGAGATTAAAGTCCCGACTTTCAGCTCGAGGGAAATGCTTGGGCATTGGGAATGGCAGAAAGAGAAAAGGGGTGCAGGCCTCTGTGATGTTCCACACCCTACTGAGATGGGAGATTTTAAGAAAAACTCAGCCACTGTCACCTCATCAGCTACAGCCCTGGCACACCTGAGTTAACCCAGTCGCAATATTCTGAATTGTTTAAATATATCTGGGAGTTTGAGCCTTGGTTTTATGCTCATTTTTAGCACTGTAAAGGTGTCCAGAACACTTCAGGCTTGCATTTGTGTATGACATGGTGATCACAAAATATTGACACATAGTGATTCAGCTTCATAGGCCAGGAGTGTGGATTTTGCTGAGGGAAACACGCAGCATAAACAGCAAAGTTTAAGAGGAAATTCCCAAAACATCACAATGTGGCTTTTGTCATGATGAAAAAACCACACACACCCCTTTTCCACCAGGCATCACTCCAGTGAGCAGCCTGCCTGGATAACACCTTCCCAAGGTAACACCCAGCTTGCTGGGTTGATGCCTTTGGATTTTTAGCTTCTGTATTTTCATGTATCTATAGTCTTATACTTCTCTATTATAGCACTAAAGCTCCTGTTCTCCCATCTTTAGATAAAACAATTCCTGTCTGAGCCTGCAATCCAAGGACACCTCGCTGCCTCAGAGCCCCAAAATATGGAAACAACAGAGAATTGGGGGAGCAAGCCTGGGGTGGGTGACATCATCACCTGAATGTGTCATTGGGGAATTGAGGCCCAATATGTGAATGAAACAGAACTTAAAAAAGGGGAGGTTCTCATGACTCGGGGTGCATTTTGGGTGTAGCCTCAGGAGAAGGCTTTGTCTGCCTCCAATGCACCAATAGGCCTGGATTAAATTTGTCTGCTTTTATTCTCTTAACTTTGTCTGGCCTCTGTTTCAGGTGAGCCTTGTTTTAGGCATCAGTAACCCCACAGGAAGCAGCGTTAAAGTATTTACATATATATGTAAACACTTTTATGTTGGTAAATTGGGTTTACATGTTTTAGATGGATATAAACGTTATGTTATATAACAAGTTGCTTGTTTATGCTATAAGTAGCATAAAAGCCATTTACATACATATATATGAAAAATATATAATATATAGTATAAGTGTGTATATATATATTATATAAAATATGTTATTTTAAAAAAATATATATATATATATATATATATATATATATAATTGTATATACATGAGACATAAAGCTATATAGGACATAAAGATATCTGTCCTGACACAAGCCAGGATTTACTACATCTTACAACTTTTAAGAAAAAAAAAAGCCTGAATTGCCCCAAAGTGAAAGGCAAAAAGCCAGCAAGATCAAGGTGATATTTAATCCAAATGCCCAGGAATCTCCTCTCCTGGTGCCCAGGCTGCTGGAGCTGAGCCTGACCACCTGCTGGGTGAGTGGGCAGCTTCCCACATGGACATAATGACCAGAAAAAATTGCTTTCCAAGGAGGACCACCAAACCAGGGAAGGGAAAAGCACCAGAAAGTGATTTCAGTGCTTGGGGTGTTTCAAATCAGATAGGACATTTAGGAAAACATTTCATTTCCATCTTTCCACTGCATTTGCCAAAAAGGTTAAATCCATCTGCAACACCCTTTTTCTTTTCACTGAGGTTGCCCCTCAGTTCAAAGGGTGCAGTGTGTTCTTATCAAGCCTCAGAGCTGCATTTGGGACTGATAACTTCTAAGCCTCTCCTTTTTTCATAGGTCTGTGAAAGAGCATGAAAATTGCAAATAATTACATCCTGAAGTGATGGAGTTATCTCCCTAAAAATCCAGGAAAATTCCCAGGAATAAACATTCCTCTCTGATCTCATGGACCCTGCTTTCCAATGCTTGCCACTGCTCCAGCACTTTCACATGGGGACCACAGCAGAAAAATGACTTTAAAAGCAGCAGACAAAAAAAAAAAAAAAAAAAAAAAAAAAAGAAAAGGTAACAGCACTGAAGAAGGGGCAGTGTTTTCCACAGCCCAATGCAGATACATGTGTGATGTTATTCAACATCATTTCAGCCCCAAAAATTGTTAAAAGAACAGGTACTGACTGAGATCTGCTCTCTTTCAGAAAGCTACTGTCTGCTTTATATTTCTGCAGTGTCAGTTTGTCTTTTTAGCCTGGTCCTATGGTTTTCCAGCTGCAATTTGCACAAATTAAACCTCCAGACTTGCAAAGTTGGTGAGTGTAAGCAGCAGCAGCAGCAGGAGTTTGTCAAAGGGAATTATTTGCTTGTTTACAACCCAAATTGAGTTTTGGCTTAGTACTTGTCCATGCCACAATGAAAGTTTTTGCAGCTGTTCTGTCCAAAAAGGGGTGTGATTCTGGGGGAAAGGGAAAATTTGCCTTGGACCCCACCCACAGCTGGGGGTGGGAGGATGGGGAGAGACCACAGATTATCTGAGAGGTGTGGAGACAGCTGATGTGAGCCCAGCCCTCCTCCACAGGGCTTTTTGCTTCTCATTTCCATCCCTGAGCTTGGGCCAAGCCCCAGACTCACACTTCAGTCCTGACCCTGCTGCAGGGTGATGGGAATTCTAGAGGCAGGGTTTTGTGGTTTTTTTGCAACACCTGGTAGGAAAATGGCATTTGTAGATGGTGAAACCTGGAGTGAAATTCAAATAAAAGGATCCCATACCAGAAACACAGTAAGCAGTGGGCACACACTGCAGGTCCCAGTCATCATAAAATACTTGCAGGCTCTAGACTTTGGTGTAAAAATGTTGCTAAAACAGAATAGTGGCCCACAGCTCTTTGTTCAGCAGCACAAGAGGAAGCAGCAGCTCTCAGTGGTGTGCAGAAGGTGGGTTACAGGATGTCTGGGTGACTGGCATGATTGGGAGAAACAAATCCCTCCCCAAACATCAAGCCAGCCTTTCTCCTGTACCATGAGAGTTTCTTCAGCAAAGTTTCTGTCTGCAGCAGTGGAGAGAGTGTTATATTTGGTATGGAATAAGGAAAAAACAAATCCATAAAAAGTAACATAATTCCTACCCACAACTTCTGAAAAAAGCAATTTCCTTAGGATCCAGAGCAGACGCAAAGCAAACCAAGCGCTTATTTGGGATTTTGATATTAATTTTGACTCAAGCCACAGCTAATCCTTGATATCCCAAGTAACTCAGGAGCCAGTATCACACATTGTGATGCTTTTCTATCACAGAATGAGCAGGAACTGGCTGCTTACAAGTGGTGAACGTGCACATTATAATTATTGAACACACATTGCACACACAAGCATGGACAACTGGGGCCGCTCATTGCCTCCTCTGTCAGACTTTTTTTTTTTTTTTTTGGTGAGATAGCTCTGATAGCACCAGAATAAGCAGTAATTTTGGATCTTTGCACATCACCAGTGTTTTCCCAGACATCCCACTCTTTCTTTGGCAGCACTCTGGGTTGTGTAATCGCCGCCGACAGAGCTTTGTGGTTGTGCTGGGTTTGGATGTTTTTGGGAGGAGGCAACAGAGTTATGAAATAGTTTGGGTTGGAAGTGACTTTGAAAAGTCATTTAATCCAACCCCCTGCAGACAGGGGCAACTTCTACTCAGCCAGGCTGCTCAAAAGGCAAAGGCAAGTGCACACACACAGAGTCACACACACACAGTTTCTTCTCTGCTTTCCTCATCAAAGAACCTGAACAGAGATTCTTGCTGTCTGAGCTCTTGCCATGCTCAGCTGGGGGGTTACAAGTCCTGCAAGGACCCTGTGGATGGACAAATCTGAGCCAAGTTCAAGCACAATTCAGTGTGTTTTTTGGAAGAAAGATCTACCCAGGTGTCACCTCAGAGCTGGGGCATCCGACGCTCAAGCACTGCACTGGGAAAGGCCCTTAAAAACTCATCATTTTGTGCACCAACAACAAACACAACTTTCCCCAGCATCCAACGGTAAGTCCTTGGTAGAACTGAATGCTAAACTCAGTGTTCCCAGCACAACAGGCCCAGGCAATAACTGATGGCTTCTCCCACCTTCTCACCATGCTCAGTCCTGATACATAAATTAAATTATGCTCCCCGAAACCCCTCTGGAAATTTCAAATAAAAGGATATTTGCTACAAGCTCTTCAGTATCTTGATCCTACATGAACATTCATCCTGCTAAGATTATTGCTGGAAACTTCTGGTTTTATCTGTCTCCAGAATCAGGTTCTGGATGCTTCACAGCTTTTCCTATGCAAGCCAGGCTGTCTCTCACGGTTGTTTTAGAGAGAACCATTTATACATGCAATAAAAAAGCTATTTCACCACGTTGCTGAAAATTCCATCAGGTTATAGTTTATCTTAACAGCCTATCATTTACAATGCACTAATAAAGGAGCACTAAATATTATATTGGCTTTGGCATATAGAGTACATTATCGGGGTTTATAAATACATCAGTAAATGTTACAGACTTTTAAGTAACCCCATTGACCTGTAACGTAAAAACCCTGTAGCTACTGATCCACAATACATATATATATAAAAGCACTTTATGGATAAACCTTTACAAGCTATTTATAAAAACATTCTTACTGAGAAATATGACATAGTCCCAAACAGACATGGAAATAACTCACAAGGAAACAAGGTCATTTCAAGAAAAAGTCTTTTTATTTGGTTCAGCTTCTGCAAATTAAAGTTTGACCTCAGTGCGCAGAAGTAAAATTAACGCAGAGGAGAATTTTAAAAGAGAGATTTTTTCAATTGTTTGTTTTGTTTTTTTTCAAATGTGGGACTGAGCAAAAAAATAGAACCTGAAATGGCCAAGATAGATGGCACAGAAGAATTTCCAAACAGAAGCGAGACACATTAAATCTGTTCCTCCTGTTTTTATGCCATTTCATTTATGACATAGATGGTTTGCAGGTATTTATTGATG